>JAHWFO010035993.1:33518-107154 GCA_023313115.1 Rhysida immarginata | reverse complement strand
TAGCTTCTAATAAATAAAGGAGAATCCGAGAAGTGATAGGGAAACAAGAAATAATTTATTGCCTAACGCGTTTCCGTATCACTTCTCGGATTCTCCTTTATCTATTATAATTATCGTGATACTAGACATGGATATTCTCAAATAGCTTCTGCAAACCTTTGCTGAAACCACCCATGAAATGCGGCTGCTGTAAACAAACCATACTTTTTGTTATCCAATGATTGTATATCTTTATATCCATTTAACGGAAATAAAATTGACGATGTTTTTGACAACTCAGGAATATTCACTAAAACATGCCCCAAATCATTATTTCTCCAGTGTGATAAACTAAATACAAATATCATGCTTAGTGAGATATTTCAATCCATAATTTTTTTAAAATTATTTGTAAAAATTATAGCTTTCTTCTAATTCAGCTTTAGTTCCTGTTAATTTTGCGCCAAGCTTTCTCAGTTCTTTTTTAATTTCATATACTTTCATTTTTATTTATAAAGTGATCTTACTTCACAAAACAGAACTTTATCTATTAGAAATCGTATTGGGAAGGAAAGAATCATACCAAAACTAGAGATCCTGTATGTATAAGAGACACGACAACTAGAGATCCTGTATGTATAATCACATGGGCGCCATTTTGTGCTAAACGCACTAATGAATTCCTTTTTTATGGCTGTTTGGCCGTTTGGTCAATTGAGACAAAAAATTTTTTCTACTTTTCAGACATATTAACATTTCAGTAATGCTTTCTTTAAATAGTTATTTCCTTGAAACAATGTAAAGTTTTTAAAATTATATTGTGGCGCTAATGCAAATTACAAGTGGAGGATACAAACACCTTCCACAGATTTCGTTGGCCTTAAACATACACGCTGTCTAAAAGTAACGCGTGTAAAAGGGTTGACTTCAACACGCTGTCGTTTTTTAAAAAAGCGACGTCAAGGATTGCAGCAGATATCGGCTCCTCCCTCTTCCCTGCTTATATACTTAAAGAATTTGCGTTAATTTCACCGGAATTGGTTAAGGCAGTTGCCTACGGTAGCGAAACTTGCGGGTTCGAGTCTATCCCATAGCGATGCTTCCTTAGACCACGTCTATTTTCTTATGTGCCTGTCCTTTTTTTTTTCTTCAGTTGTTATATGCGCCAAAAAAAATGATTTTACCCGAAGTTAGAAATAACTTTTTATTCATTTTTAAATACGAAATTGAGAGAAAAGAGTGTGTGTGTATGGGGGGGGGGGGGGGGGATTTCATTTTTGTAAATAAATTTTTCCTTTAACCCTTTTCCGCCTGACGGTACTTTGCAGTCCACTATACAAAAAAATTTATATTGGAATTCCTGAATTGCAAAAGATGCTCAAAATGCTTGTAGGCACTCCTGAGTAACTGCTGAATAAGCACTATTTTTAGCACATTTTCTATATATAGGGAGTACAAGTGACGACGTCACAGCTGACGTCATTTGCGCGATGAACGGGCCGAGAGCCTAGGAAATGGGATCGCTGGTTCCAAACATTGGAACCACGCAATATACGTACTAGTAACGTTGAAACGGGCGGCCAGTAAAATTGACATCTCTTAAATTATTATGTTAATTTGTGTAATTGATACTATTATTAAGACATTTAATCCCATTATATAATTTATACATTAATATTAGAACGCTTTTTAATCATTTTTAATCACGTAGCAAAAGAATGCCATCGTTCGCGGATCTTTCTTTCTTTGGGAAAACGATAGAAGTCTAAATCGCTGTTTTGGCTCCTTCTTGAGCAGTGACGAACTAAACAATTTCACATCTTAAATGTGTTATAAACACTGGGCTTATACAAAGCGATTTTATTCCATCCCTATGTTGGAACCATGTTAAATCCCGAAGCGAGAAGAATTGTTTGGAACCAAATCGAGTCACGTGACTGAAGAATTCCAAGGACTGACGTCACACTTGCACTCCCTATAGAAATTGTGCTTATGTGATCGGTTTGTCCAGCCGTCCGTCCGTCCGTCCGTCCGTCCGTCCGTCCGTCCGTCCGTCCGTCTGTAGACAATCCCACATTTCATTGCGTTGCATGTATTGAATTGCATGTATTGTATAATCATGTCTTGAATTGCTGGAAGAAACGAATTATCCTCGCATTTGGTAAAACGCGTGTTGAGAACATGGGTTCGGTTCTGCGCGTGCTCTAAACGTTAATGAGATGGTGTGCGTGCAGGATGCACGTGTTTGACGATTATTAAAAGGGCAGTTCGGTCCCTAAATCAGGAGATTTTTTTATTCCTAGGGTGCTTAGCATTTATTATGATAACTTGAAAACGAATTAACTTTTTCACAGTCTGTTTTCACCAATCCATTAAATTGGGACAGAGTACGCAGAAGTACGAACGTGAGATAGCAGGAATAAGTACGTGCTCTAATAGCACGTGCTTTAATGGTACCATTATGATACCCTCTTAAACATTTCCTATACCAAGATATGGCATGTAATATATCAAACAAATTGTCACAACATATCATGAACGAATATAAAAGAGTAACTAGTGATAGCAAGTATCGGTCTAATGGCACGTGTACGTGCAAGGATGTCTCATGAATGAATATAACGGTATATAGTGATGTCTGAATTGTTTAGTAGTATGTGTTTTAATGGTACCAAGTGGTACCATTGGAACTTTCAATGCTAAGATATCGCATGTAATATATCAAACGACTCGTAATAACGTGCCATGAGTGAATATCACGTGTAAATAACGATCATAGTTATTGGTTTAGTAGCACGTGCCCTAATGATGCCTTATGATACCATATGGTAACCTTGGATCTTTCAATGCTAAGATATGGCATGTAATATATCAAACGACTCGTAACAACGTGCCATGAGTGAATATCACGAGAAAATAATGATAATGGTTAACAGTTTAGTAGCACGTGCCCTAATGGTGCCCTATGGCATGATATGGTACCATTGGAACTTTCAATTCTAAAACATGGCATGTAATATATCAAACCTCTCGTAACAACATGTAATGAGTGAATATCATGAGAAAATAATGATAATGATTATTGGTTTACTAGCACGTGCCCTAATAGTGCCCTATGAAACCATATGGTACCATTGGAAATTTCAATGCTAAGATATGGCATGTAATAGATCTAACGACTCGTAATAACGTGCCAAGAATGAATATAACGAGTAAATAATGATAGTGGCAATTGGTTTTGTAGCACGTGCCCTAATGGTACAATACAGAATTTATAGAACTTTTAATGCTAAGATATGGCGTGTAATATATCAACCAACTCCTTACGCGTTATTAGATCTTTTGTTATCCATAGCTTATTTGAGTCAAGAGTATAGTACTCTTAGGCTTAATGGTATCTAAAACTCATTACTAATTAATTTAATAGTAGTTAATCGCTTGCTTCAATAAGACTTTACTAATTTAATATGAAAATCTAATAGATGCTTTCACATAACGCTTCAGCAATTGAGGCTCACTTCGTTTAACATTATGTGAGAATTCTTACAAATTAAAGAACTTTTATTTTTTTATGTGTATGAGGAATAACTTCACTCTCCATTTACCTTTAATTCTTCAAGTTTATTCTTTTAAATTCTCTCTATACGTTAGCCTATTTAAATAGTAATTTACAATTTAGTTATCATTTTTATTTATTTACTCTCAAGTGTTTTAAAATGTTGGTTAATTCTATATATTCATGTACGATGCTATAACAAGAAAATGTGCTCCCTTTACCGCTTTGGCGGTAAAATCATTCTTGTTTGTATAGTCTTTAATAACCAACACTAGATGGGGCAAATTGTTTTTTTCTTGAAAAGTGAAAGTGTTATCACACGCACGTGGTCTGCTTATCTGGTGTCATTTTCGTTGGATTTTTCTGATTTCAAGGTGAAACATTTGTTTTTTCTGCATTACAAATTACCTGTGATTTCATAAATGTATTTGATTGATAATTATATCTTTTAGTTGATTTTCTACGTGATTAAAAGTAATCGGTACTTTTTAAGTACCCACAGGGACTTCATGTAAAATAGGTTTCAGTTTCTCTTTCATAGATTACAAGGGTTAGTATGAATTGATTTTTAATTATAGAATGTAAAAACACTTAAAATAAACATCTATAAATATTTTTTTAAAAAATATCAGTTTTTGGGTAATATTTTAAAGTTATTACAAAACAAATAAATAACAATGTTTCAATTTTTAGATAAAAATGTTTCGCAAAAAACCTTTATCTTCATCAGAAATGCAGAGATGTTTATTTGATTTGCCTAATAATTATGGAAGTGATACTGAAGAAGAAGAAGAAAATGATGAAAACAGCTCTGCAGTATTATTACTAGAAAAATTCGCAGCTGGTGGACATTTTGAAAATAGAGACAATTTTGAGTCAGATGATGAAGTGAATATTACTCATGCATCAGTATTCGATCAGCCAGGCATATCGGGTGTTTCTACAAGTAAACAAAACGAGAGCGCAGAATCACACAAAACCCCCCAATTTTTTTCTGATGATTGTGATTCTGATCAAATTGACTACAGGATTGAAAGTAGTGAAGACACAGAAGAATCAGAACCTGAAAAACAACCACAAAAAGAACAAAAAAATATTACTAAAATAAATTTAACTCACACTTTTAACCGTGTTTGGAAAAAAAAAACTGACAACCAATACACTTCCTTCGTTTTCTGAATCTACTGGTCCAGTCTCTTCAGCATTCAATAACTGCCAAAAACCGCTTGACTTGTTTTTGATTTATTTTTCAAAAGAATTGCAAGAAAAAATTGTTTATGAAACAAATTTGTATGCAGTTCTAAAAGGAAAAAAATTTCTTCCTTTAACAATTGAAGAATTTTTAGCTTTTATTGGTTTGAATTTGTTTATGGGTTATCATGTTTTGCCTTCTCTTCACGACTATTGGAAGCAAAAAGCAGATATGTATGTTCCTTGTGTTGCAGGAGCCATGACTAGAGAAATATTTAAATCTATTATTATGTGTCTTCATGTAAACTTAATGCTAATTGCAGTGATAAACTTTTCAAAGTTCATTCATTCATCGGCATTGCGAACAGAACGATTCAAAACGTATGGAATCCTGAACGTGAACAAAGCATTGGTGAAAGCATGGTAAAATTAAAAGGCAGATCGTCATTGAAACAATACAACCCGATGAAACCGATAAAACGAGGTTTTAAAATTTGGTGCAGAGGTGAAATGTCGGGTCACATCAATCAATTAGAAATATATCAAGGCGCAAAAAGCGAAGCTAAAGAAATGCAATCTAAGTTTGGACTTGGAGGAAGTGTCGTGGTTGAGCTAGCAAAATCTCTTATGAAAAATCGTGTTGTCTATATTGACAAATACTTCACAAGTGTTGATTTATTGGAATATCTGAAAACAGAAAAATTTTTTGCCATCAACAGAAAATCAAAGAAATGGTGGCATAGAATATTTTGGACATTGACAGACATGCTACTTTGCAATGCATACGTGGCATATTGCAAATTGCAAAACATTTGCAAGAGTTTCGAAGTGAAGTTGTAATTGGTTTGGTTACAAAGGGAAAAGGCTCAGCAAAAAGAAGTGCATCTCAACAACGCTCTGCTGAAAGTTTGTTGAAAAGACGAAAAGGATATTCGGTTTCCGAAAGCATCAGGCTCACAAATGTAGGGTCTGATATACCCATATTTGTTGAAAAAAAGAAGAAGTTGTGAATTTTGTTCGTTGCAAAAAATGCATTCACGGCTACATTGCAAATGCTCCGAATGTAAGATTTATCTTTGTTGTAATGAAAAAAAAAATTGTTTTCAGCAATACCCAAGTAAAATTGTAATTGTTCTTATATTATATTATTTCTGTGAACTTTATTTTTTTCACGATTCAATAAAATATAATCTATTTATCATAAACAAATTGTTAAAAAAGTTTCATATAAAATATTTAATTTGTAATTATAAAAAAATAAAAATATATCATAAATTTTCTAAGTATGAAAAGCCTGTTGGTACTGAAAAGTCTCAAAAATGAAAAATCAAAAGGCTGTTGGTACTTACAAGTACCTTAGTTGAAACTACAAATGGCACCTGTAGGTACTCAAAAGTACCTTTTATAAAACAAATTATAATAATGTTAATTGATAAAAAATATATATATTTATCGTTAGAAACAGATAAAAAACATGAAGTTTCATTTAACTGTTCAAAAAAATTATGAAAAATTAAAAAAAATATATTTGGGCAGAAAAGGGTTAAGAGAGCTTAAATCGATGCAATAAGTCCACTGATATCTGAATCAGCTGGCCACCCATTGTTGAAACACGTGATCGAGCATGAAAACCAAAGGGTGGGGGGTGGGGAGACTAATGTTAAAAAACACACAAGGGAATGAGAGAGTGAACGTGAGGGGATTCTTCTCTGCGATGTAGCTACACGGTATTACTACATAATAAAACTACGATATTATTCTGTGGTATTACTGTATAATATTGCATCCAGGACTATCATCAATGAAAGACTACCGCAATGATAGCTAGAATGTGTTAACACACTATCCTAACCTAACACTTCGAGCATAAAAATAGAAGGGTTTTTATGCTCGAAGGTCTAACCTAGTGTTTCTCAAAGTGGGCGGCCGGGTCACTGGTTATCTAGAGCAGGGGTCGGTTAGCTTTAGAGACTGAAGAGCCAAAGCTATCCCCAGCAACAATTTAGAAATTATTCAACACATACTTTTACAAATAATAAAGTTAACCCAAAGAGCCACATGCAGCTCGCGAGCCGCACTTAGTCGACCCCGGATCTAGAGCTTTATGGAGGGGGCATTATATAACAGGTGGGGAGTGGGGGGGGGGGGGGGGGGATGGTGGTTACGAGACATGCGGACGACGTGTGGCTATGATTCACTTGTGTGAGTTTACGTAATATGAGGGCTATTTTTTTTTCAACTTCCGATGGAGTATAAAATAAAGACAAATGTGAAAAACAAAATTACTTTTTGACAATGTAACTATAGAGAATGAGACATTTGTCATACTGGTGGACGAGTTTTCCAATACCCTCTTCATAGAAGTTTGCCGCCAGTTTGTTCATTGTTTTCTTGTCCCCATTAATCCTTCAACTAACCTCCCTGATCTTTTTTCCTTAGTTTATTGTCACAATTTTTGATATCTTATTATTCAATAAAAAATTTTTTTTATCTTTAATTTTAATTGCGTTTTATTTCACGGTTCATGCTTGATAATTGTGTTTATTTTAGATACAACTGAAAAGATAAGTTGGGACACAATCGGATTGAAACTATCCACAGCATAGATATATTGAAAGGAGAATGTGAGGGACAACCCTGACCTCGATTTATTGCGCTCACAAAGCAATATTGTTCACTATAGGATAACGTGCCTTGGAAGCAGATAGAGCTAAAATGCTTCATTCACGATAATTAATACCATTGTGTTAATCTCAACTGGACTGGTATATGTCAAAAAACAGTACGTCACATTACTCCAGAGGGGAATAACAAGGAATTTTGGTATATATTTATTAAAAATTATAAAAAAAATTACGTAAATTCAAAATTAATAAAGGATTTTATTTTTCGATCGAAAACTTTTTATAAATGGTAATTTAAAAATGACTGCAATAATTTTGTTCAAAAAAGAAGTGGAAAGATTAATAGCATTTATAAATTTATCACTAAGTTCATCTATAACTTCGCTGCCCAAATTCTGCGTCGCTCATCGTCTCTAAGAAAGCCGTTTTTCCCGCTGTTTGAACACTTAATGCAGCACAATTAAGCATTATGCCTATAGTTTCATAAACGTTTTATAATTCGGAAGAAAATTACAACTGGTGATGAATAAATACTGCTGTATAGCATCATGCAAGTATCGACATCACATGGCATCTGCTAGTACAGTTAGCACATAATGGCGTACATAAGTCACGTGCTGGCTCTAACTAATCGTTTTTTACTGCGCTGTTGTCGTATACCTTATACATACAGGATCTCTAACTAAAGAAGGACACTTATTGCCATCTGGTGGCGTTGTTCCGAAATATTTATGATAAAGTCTCCTATACTTTCATTATTATCGTAACTTTAGGTACAGGGGAATTTTATTATTTATTTTTTTCTTTTGCATTAAGATCTGTCCTTTCTTTCATAGATTTAAAATTAAGATTTTTTTTGTATCTCATTGGTATTTATTTGACTTTGAATAAAACTTTATTATTTGTTTCTGAAATTTGCTTAACTTATTGAAATATATAAGACACAACTTGCCACCTTTTCAAGAACCCGACCTTTGTTACTGATTGATGTATTAAGTAATCAGATACTGAGCTAGTGCTTAATCAGTTTTTATTAACAATGATTTTCTTGACTGAAGTGAATTAGAGCATTTAAGTAAGAGAGTAAGGGGGGAGGGAGCTTCAATCTAATACTGAGGGCAAAGGTCACAGGTTACTTAATATTTTTATACATGACACATCATCACGATTGTTTGTTATATTACATGCCATAACTTTGCATTGAAAGTTCCAAAGGTGCCATATGGTAATATTAGGACACGTCCTATTAAACCAATTTTCACTATCATTATTTTATGCGTTTAATTATTCATGAGACGTCGTTACGATTATCTGATATACAGGGTGTATCAAGTTACGTGGTCATAAAGTACCTAGTGTGATCCTTTGCATGATTGCAAACTTAAAGTTCCTTATTCAAAATGTTCAAAAGTCAAATGCTAAGGGTCTAAACATCACGCGAATTTTGCTGAGAACCTGTCGAAAACGTCATTTAATCTCAACAATTGCCGCACCTTTGAGTTTAATGAAATGCTGGTGCGGAAAGTTCATAAATGACGTAACGACGCAATTTAAATTTTAAGTTTTCGATATTTTCGATAAGAAACTTTAAGTTTGTAATGATGCAAAGGATCGCGCTAGGTACTTTATGATCATCGAACCTGATACACCCTGTATTAAATGCCATGTCCTAAAATGGAAAGTTTCAACGTTACCATATTGTACCATTCAAACATGTACTTGCAAACAAATATCAGCCATAATTAATTATTGGTTATATTCGTTCATGACATGTCGTTACGAGTTGTTAGATATATTACTTGCCATATCTTGTTATTGGAAATTTTTAAGGAGGTATTATATTAGTACCATAAGAGCACGTGCTATTGTACCTATTCAGCTTCGAAATTTTTCGTGCTCTGTCCCATATTTATGGATTGGTGAAGACAGAGTGTGAAAAGATCAATTCGTTTTCAAGTTTTCGTTTTAAAGATAAACTACCTACTAAAAAAGAAATCCTTTTGATTAGGGGAGCCTAATAATAATTGTCTATCACGTGCATCCTGCACGCGCACCATGTCAACAACGTATAAAGCACGCGCAGAACCGAGACGAAGTGCTCAGCTCGCGTTTTTCCCAATGTATGGGTAATCCGTCTCTTACAGCAATTCACTGCATTGTTGGAATTTTATCTACAGACGGGCAGACGGACATCTGGCAAGCCGATCGCATAAGCACTTGTCTATGAAAATGTGCTAAAAAAAGTAACCTCTTTTCAAGCTATATTGTACTAAATAATAAGCTCAATGCTAATAAAGAAGTCTTTTTAGTTTAGAGAACTCCCCCATCCAATGATCGCCTATCATGTGCGACGTGCACGCGAAGAGACCGCGCAGAGCCGAAACGAAGTGCACAACACGTGTTTCTCCTAATTTGAGGATGATTCGCCTCTTCTAACAACTCACTACGCCCAGTCTCCGGATTGCACCGCAACGCATTGTTGGAATTGTGTCCAAGGACGTCTGGACAAACCGATCGCATAAGCACTATTCTACGAAGTTCTGCGAGAAATGAAATCCTTCACTGGAGAGATGATCAGTTATTAGCTGGAATGGTTTCCAAAGTTAGTTTAATGCAGTTATAAGTTGGAAGTTCAAAGGCAACTACTACCTCCTAGCGTCTCACTTTTTTTTGTTGTTTCCCCAACCGGAAGTAATTACGGAGAGAAACTCATTTAAGGACAGCGACTTCTCTTGACTATTTCATGAACCTAACATTGTTTGAGAAAAAAATGCAACACGTGGATACACCTGCCGGATTTCATTGGAAACGCAATCACTTCTGTTTTTTCTGGACATGTAATAGCTGCTTGTTGTTGCCCTGACGTAGAAATTTCAGATTCTCCTTATGTATGTTGTGTCCGGTCTCTAATAAACGCTTGGCTATATATGACCTGTCAGGACTGCCAAATCTGCCATGTGCCAGATGCTCTTTGAATCTTTTCTCTAGTCGTTCTTCAGATTCCCGATTGTACTATGGGAGGGGTCCTGTCTTTTGGGTTCCCCAAAATATTTCTAAGAGAGTTGGGGTTTTTAAAGGCCAAAGTTAAATCGTAATTTTTGAAGAAACTTTGCAATTCTATGACAAGACTATAGTTGTAGAAAGGTGGAAAGATCTTTTTTCCCCTGATATTTGCCAAACCGGTAAAATCCTTTATCTGTTTTTGAACTTGCGTTTCCTCAGGAGATCGTCTACCAAGTCTTTTTGAAACCATTCAAGTTCGTCGCCGTATTTTTGATGTATTTGACTTACTTGTCGACGAAAGTTACTGCATTGAGGGGGATGTTCAGTGCCCTGTCCAACATAAAGTAAAAGCGGAACGTTCAATGTTAATATATGGCATGTAATATATTAAACAACTTGTAATGATATGTCAGGAATGAATATTACGTAAAATTAATGATAGTCGAAATTGGCTTCAAGGAACCTGGTTTAGCACTGACAACTTTTGGCTCCAACACTGACTGGAACTACGGTGTTTATTAGGGTTTACGTTTAAAATCGTATTTCAAATTAACCCTAGAACGGATGATCAGGAGGTCCAGAAATGGCAACTTGCCTTCTTTTTCAATCTCTGCTGTGAATGTAAAGGGGTCGTTAATGATGACAATATCGAGGAAAGGGATAGATTTGTTAACTTCGGCTTCAGAAGTGAACTGGATATAGGGAGAGAAAGAGTTAAAGATATTAGATATAGCAGCTGCGTGGTAGAGCCGGAATCGAAGACAATTATTAAGAAATGATCTCCTACCTAGATTACTTGAACAAGTTTTACCCATCTATCATATTCACAGCAAGAAGATCAAACCACTTTCCTACAACTATAATCTAGTCGAAGAATTGCAAACTATCTTCAAAAATTGGGATTTAGCATTGGCCTTTAAAAACCCCAACTCCCTTAGAAATATTTTGTGGGACCAGACAGATAGACCCCTCCCATACTACAATCGGGAAACGAGATACCTTGCAACAATTGTGACCTCGTTTTTAGGGGAGCTTCCAAAACAACGAACAAGAGACAAGATTCAAAAAACTTCTGTTACATGGCAGATTCAGGCGCCCTGATAGGTTATCCGTAGCCAAGCATTTATTAGAGACCGGACACAACATATAAGGAGAATCTGAAACGTCTACGTCGGATCAACAACAAGCAGCTAATAGATGCAGACGAGATCAAGAAGGTTTCAAGATTATTGTTAAATGGAGATAACGGCCCTCTCGGAGACTCAAAATTATTTCGACTTTTTAGTATACGCTTCCTAACTAATTTTGTCTTGCCATTATCAATATCTTTTCTGATTGGCAGGTGTGTTGAGTCATTATTTTTACTCTGGTTGGCTTCCTTATTTTACTGTTATTGGTTATTTGTTTATTTATTTATATTAATATTTGCATCCTAAGCGGTTATGTATTAAAAGATTGTTAACCTGTATATGTTGCTTGTTGAAGTAAACGATGTATATGTTGTGTCTGATTCGTACAGGCCTTTAATGTGCAATTAAAAATCTGATTTCTCGTTATACAAGATAGGGCGTTCCAACTTTTAACAGTATTATAAGGAAAAAAAACGTTGAAGAAAATTTGAGTTAACAGATGTAGGCGTAAGCTTATACCCTTTGCGTTCCTCTGGTTCTATTGGAATCAGAAAGCCAGTATCTTACGAAATGCAACGGGTGTCTGTTTACAGTCAATGTAAAATAAAGCTCTTTTAACCTGGCATATTCAATTAAATTATCTAATCTAGGGATATTATAAGTTACAAGTATCTGATATCGAAGTGTATTTAGGTAATGCCAAAGCAGATCGTATTACGTTATTATAAGCAATTTTAACCCTGTTTATGAGGAGTTTTGAGGCAGATGACCAAAATATAATGCCGTATTCTACTTTAGGAATCAGTAAGACCTTGATTATTTTAATAATTTCATTGCGGTTTAAGATTTTACGTAAACTGGAGAATAAAAATCTTAGGCGATTCAAATCTAATATTAATAATTCAATGTTCTCTTTAAACGATAGATGACTGTCAAAAGTAATGCCCAAAATTTTACATTTTAAATTTTGATAAAGCTTTGCTTTTCTCTGCCAATAAGCAGAATATCTGTTTTGGATTCAGTGAACATTAATCCGTCAGCCGTATACCAAGCACTTAACATTTTTATGTCATCACGTATTTGTTGAAGCGCTAAATCTTTTTCTGAAGAACTAACGGCTTTATCTAAAAAATTGTCATCAACGTAAGAGCTGATACGGTAATTAAGTGGCAAATTAAAAATTAAGTGACGAATACAGTCGTAGTTAGGCATTTGTAAGAAGTTGTAGGTTGGCGATTGGGATAACCAAGTTTCAGTTATTATACATATATCTGGTTTATGTTGCGAAATCCATAAGATGATGTCATCAATTTTATTGTTGATTGAGCGGGCATTCATGTAACTGATAACAACGGAACGGGTGATAGGTTTGGAGTGAAACTCAACTAACCTATTCTGATTATTCTGATTACTAAAATGGCTGGCGAGGAGAAAGCTTTCGGCAATAATGTGGGATTACGCCCAACATAATGACGAACAAGAAGGCCTTTAGGCCAATCAGTAGAGGCGTATATCAGATTAGTCACTGTATAAATACTAATATGCCTGATTGTATATATTCTGCGTTTCGGCTCACGTCTGTCATGGTCCGTTCGGAGGCACCGCAAGACAAGATACTTTTATGCTTCGCGAACGGCGGTGACGTCCGACATGAATGCTCCTCGAGTCCGTGAAATTACGGAGAGCGAGGTAAAGAATCAAGAAAAAAGCTCTCCGAAAGAGAGGATGGCTTCCCACCTCGGAGTGAAAATGTAACAGACTAAGGGCGGAAGTACGGCAGGAAAAAAACAAAAAGAGGCAGTTGGGAGCAAGCACAAGATTGAGAAGGACGAACTTATTGCTCGGGAAGGAATTAAAGTTCTACTAGCTTGTGGAAAAGGCCAGCGGGATGATAAGAGAAAATATTCAAGTAATGGGAATTCGACAACGCTTGTGGAGCCGGTATCAACTCAAATTATCGTGCCGTCGGATTTAATTTCGCTGCATTATTCATACCAGCAATTGGTCCATTTTACTATTTCGCATGGAGTATGAAGTGGATACCTAAAGTTACTGAAAAGAACTATTCGTACTCGACTTGTAAATATCTATGGAATTTTCCCGTGTGGATTGAATGGTTTTTTTGAACACGATATAGGCTGCACTTACGGTATATCGTTCTACTCTTCTCATAAGGATTGGGAGGAACTTCAAGCTGGCGGGCGGTAAGCCATAATTTTTTTATTGGTTTCTAATTTGGAAGACGAATGTGATCAGACATTATTAGCTCTCAGCAAATTAAAGTTAAGTTACATTCGGCCACTTCTTAAAAACTCTTTCTTCTAGTGCAACTTGACTTAATTTTAAGTGCGACACACATTTTACGAGCACAATGAAATTGCCTGTTAGGCTGTGCTCAGGATATCTAAAGTGTGCTTCGTTAATGTCAAGTGTTGTGTAGTGGTGCAGCTATATTCTATCTTCATAAAGTGTTATGCTGAATATCATAAGTTTTTACAAAAGTGTGTTGCGCTGCGGCTGCTGTATTCTTCCGTTAGTGCTTTTATTGTGTGATATAATTTTCTGATATAGTGTCGTCACTTAGTGAATTGTAGTGATATTTAAATTTCATCTAAGTGTTAAAGTGTCATTTAGTTATAGAGATAAATTAGACATAGCTTTCTTCATTTCTCTTTTGTTTCTGTAAGTTGTAGATGTTAAGCATTCATTAAAATTTCTGTGCTATTATATTAAATCCCTTGTAGTCCCTTATTTCTGATTTACATGTTATCTCTCACTTCCACTGCACACGTGACAACGTGCCCAGTATTCCGCTGATTGATGGCTACAAGGTAGCCGAAATGCGCATATGGGTTAGTAAATTGTTGCGGACAAGAAGTTGGTTTTTCTTCTTTGGTATTACGATTAACCAGTTTCTCGGTTTGGTTATTTAAAGAATTTATTACTTGCAAAAGAAAACTATTTAAGTATTAGTTGTATCTAATAAGTCAAATAAAACTCCTTGGTGGTTTTTGTTTATTTCAATTTAATCAATTAATAGAACCTGGATACATTATTTAGTGTTTCTTTAATTTTTGGTTATTTTGGACACACGATACTATACTCTGTCCAACGAAAGTTGGAGTGGGTGTGTCCAATTAAACTTCCTATTTCATTATTTAAGACATTGTTGATTCTACTTTGGTGACAATGTCTATCAATTGAAATAGGAAGTTTAATTGGACATGCCCACTCCAATTTTCGTTGGATAGATTATAGTAAGACATTGGAAAATTTATTTCCTATAATTTGACAAGCGGTATCAAATGCAAGCAGTCATCTGACATCCGCTATTCCTTGAGGAACAGCATGACTTTCAATAAGAAGACTGTGTATTGTTAGTCCAGTTATTTATCAGAAAGGCAGCGAAAGCAATACTGCACTCATTTTATCAGAATCGCAGCTTAGAAGCAGTGAATATATACAGGGTGTTTCAAAAATACTTTTACAAAATTTAGAGACAGGTTGCTTACACCAAAACAAGAAAAAAAGTTCATATAAGCATATGCCCGAAAATCCATCGTTTTCGAGTCATTCATGTTCGTCTGACTCATTATATCCCAATCTCTGTGATCGAGATGCACCAGCTGGTATCTACCATGACAGATGGATAAGTAGAAGAGGAACAGTTTCATGGCTTGCACATTACCCCGACCTCAATCCTTTGGATTATTATTCCTGGGGACATCTTAAATAATTGGGCAATGCAGCAGACCACCCGCATGCAGAAACTCTTCATCGACGGGTCAAGAACGGCTGCGAAACCATTCGAAACCATCAGGAAGTGTTCGAAAGAGTGCGAGAGTCCATGTTTCGACGAGTGTATGCGTGTTTAGAAGCAAGAGGAGGGCATTTCAAGCATTTTTATGAGTTTATTTGTGGATGAGCTCCAATCACCAACGTTGTAGACTTTCATTAATAACTCGAAAACGAATGATTTTCGGACATATGTTTATATGAACTTTTTTTTCCTTGTTTTGATATAAGGAACCTGTCCTCAAAGTTTCTAAAATTATTTTTGAAACAACCTGTATAAAACTGTCGCATATGGAATCCGGCTAATAGAGATGTTCTGCATGCGCAACCATTACAATAGGCGTTAGTAATTGTGTGGTGTGGATTCACAAGCACCGTTCTTTGTCCGGTTCTTTCTGATGATATTACTTTATGCCGGCCATTAGATCAAGCAGACACAAGAAATGTCCTGGTAGACGTGATCATTTAGATATCCCCTCACCCAGAATTCACATAGAGCCAAGTCGGAGAATCTAGCAGGCCTCATCTGGACAACTGGAGAAAATGCCTTTAGCAGCTAAGGTTGCATGAAACAGATTTATTACTTGGCACCGAAATGTAATGTTGCTCCATCTTTCTTAGAAACAGCGGTCACAACACAGTAAGGTTCTTGCAATGCAGAATGCAAGGAATCTCATGCCGTACAAGGGTATCACAATAACGGGCAGACGTCGTTGATCCTTAAGGTATCAGCAGTTGGGTACGCTGTTTTAAGGAGGAAGAATATCACCTCTGCTTCTGATGGATACACTGAATACCTTTTGTAACCCTCAGTTCAAATAAAATTGCCAACATTACACTTCTCTCACGTGTTTGGCATTTTCTGCTTAGGTCTTCTCCTGTTCGTAAATTCTTATGCATTATTGACAGATAGCATCGTACTTTTGCTTGTGGCGAAGAATGGAAGTAATTTTTTTCTGTATAAATCGCCACTGCATTGTCTCGCAACCTGAGCCAACGTGAATAGTGTCATTCTAATTGTAACAATCTGGTTTATTATGAAGCTGCTGCAGAATAATGTTAATTCTCATAGACTAAAATTGACACAATTCCCGACTTGCATATTTCAATCACCTCCTAGTGAGAGAATTTCGGGCATAGTATACTGGGAAATTTGTTCTTATTAAGTGGCAGGTGCTTGCTGATTGTTTACCTTCTAGCTAGAGTTTACCTTCTAAAACTGACTCTAACTATTTGAACTACATTTTTATTTCAAGATGTTCACTGAAAAATTTGGAGAAAGTGCTTTGTTTATATTTATATACTAACTGTTTTACCCGGCGTTGCACGGGCTCTTTTTTGACGAAATGTTGATATGTCTGTGTAAGAATATTCAGAAAAAAGAACACATGGAAAAATAACGGTTAAAACCGCAAGACCAAAGTAAAAACTTCTATGGCGATTGTAATCGATTCTAAGTAATATACACTGAGTGGCTAAATTATTATGACCACCCTCTTAATACAGTGTTGGGCCACCTTTGCTCTTATTACTGCTTGCATTCTTCAAGGCATGGATTCTATGAGATGTTGGTAGGTTGTAGGAAGAATTTGAGACCAACTCTGAAGAAATACACCTTCCAATTCCTGCAGATTTGATGGTGCTGGATCCCGCTGCCTGATGGCCCGTTCGATCTCATCCCACAAATTCTCAATGGGATTGATATCTGGCGATTGTGCAGGCCAACGAAGCAAGGTAAACTCTCCAGCATGTTCTTCGAACCATCTGAGGACGATGCTAGCCTTATGACAAATGAGCATTGTCCTGCTGAAGTATCCATCCCCGTCAGAGAACACCATTAACATAACGGGTTGTTCTTGATCTGCAACAATACTTAAATAATCTTGGACACGCACACGTCCGTGCAGAGGAATCAAAGGACCCAAACAATGCCAAGAAAACATCCCCCTAACCATAATACTGCCGCCACCAGCTTGAAGTGTTGTGGCGATGCAGGTGGGGTCCATGCTTTCGTGTTGTTTTCTCCATATTCTAACCCTGCCATCTGCATGATGCATTTGAAATCGTGACTCATCGGACCACATGACTCTTTTCCAATCATCTACTGTCCAATCCTTGTGCTCCTTGGCGAACTGGAGACGTCTGTTCTTGTTCAAGGCTGACAGTAGAGGCTTTCGAACTGGTCGTCGGCTTCCATAGCTTAAATGGTGTAAAGAGCGGCGAACAGTTCGTTCAGAGGCGGTCACAGTTTGTCCTTGATTAAGATTTGCCGCTATTTAACGCACTGTTGCTCTTCTGTCGCCCTGGACAACTCTGACCGATCTCCTTTCAGCTCGAGCATTGAGGAGCCTGTAACGACCACACGCTTGACGTTGAGAGCCGTTTTAGCTTGGTAGTCCACTCTCTGTAAACATTAATAACTGCTGCTCTTGAACACTTCACAAGTTCAGCTGTTTTGCTGATACTGGTTCCGACGATCATCCCGCGTTCAAACTCAGTTAAATCACGTTTTTTACCCATATCGTCGCAGAAAACACAGTGCAACTGATGGTTCACCTCACCTACATTCCCTTTTTATAGCTATCTAGCCCTCTAGCGGCAGCGCTGTGAAGCAACAGCTCATTTGCCTAAAACTGTCAGGTGGTCATAATAATTTGGCCACTCCGTGTATATAGGGTAAGCAAGAAATAAGTTTCCCATTTCAAAGGGCTGTAGAATGCGTTCTATTGGTCCAAATGAGATAAAATTTGAACTACCGCTAATTCAAATGATGGGGCTTGACATTTATTAAATAAAAAAAATTAGTACAAATATTCACCAATAGATGGTCCTCTAACACAAATGGTATTTTTTTTGCATATATGGAAAATATGCGTTACACAAATAGTATTTCATCATGTGCGTTAGACTGCATGCCTATCAACATTATTCTTCGGATAAGTACTGATTACTCGTAATATTGATGCATGACAAGTCATTACGAGTTGTTTGATATATTACATGCCATATGGTACCATAGAACGTGTACTACTAAACCAATGTCAAGTATCATTAATTATTCGTTATATTCATGCATGACACGTCGATACGATTTGTTTGATATACAGGGTGATTCTGAAAAAGTGTGTATAGCTGTAAGCAACGAGACGGGGGACCAGAATGAATCTTTTCTTTTATTACAGTTTGGGGTCGCAAATACATTGTTCAGGAGCTATCACGTTCCTGCGGACGATTCCATTGTTGCAAGGTGGCAATGGTGTTTATTGCTTGAATTTTCACGTTCCTGCGGACAATTCCACTGTTAATTGCACGTGCATTGCTATAGTTACTGCACTGAGATCGCAGGTAATCACCAGCGGAAAATGGAACAATGCGTTTGGGCAGAACTTGCGGACATACATATGATATACGGAAAAGCACGTGGTGGGCCTTCCCAGGAAGATGGATTGAGCGAGGTGGGCCTGTAGCCTGGCCAGCTCGCTCACCTGACCTCAACTCATTTGATTTCTTTTTATGGGGCCATCTTAGAGCCTAGGGTATGAAATACCTGTGAACGCAGCGAATGATCTTGTAGCACAAATTGCTGTTGCTGCTGGTGCCATTGAAGATACGAGGGTGGGCTGATAAGTAATGCCTCCATGGCTGTAATTTTTTTATTTTTTAACCGATTTTCAAAATTCTTTTTGTATCTGATACTCACATTTCTCCTCTATGTAATGCACTATTCACTTTTCGACATAGTCCCCATCCCTTTCCACGCATTGTACCAACGCGTGACTAGTCGGGTGAACCCGTCGGAGAGGAATTCCGGGGTTGTTTCGACACCAAGACCGAACGGCAGGTTTCACCTCGTCGTCAGAACGCAACTCATGCCCCTTAAGGTGCTCTTTCCTCTTTGGGAAGTGTTGAAAGTCGCAAGGTGCAAAGCCTTTTATTTTTGAACTGCAGTTTTTCATCTTTGAACTGTAGGCGCTGCAACCCCCTCTGATGTGAGGCGATCGGGCGTTATCGTGCTGCAGAAGAGGATCCAAAGCTGCCATTCAATCCTCGTGTCGACGACAACCCCGGAATTCCTCTCCGACGGGTTCACCCGATTAGTCACGCGTTGGTACAATGCGTGGAAAGGGATGGGGACTATGTCGAAAAGTGAATAGTGCATTACATAGAGGAGAAATGTGAGTATCAGATACAAAAAGAATTTTGAAAATCGGTTAAAATATTAAAAAATTACAGCCATGGAGGCATTACTTTTCAGCCCACCCTCGTACTCTGGACATGTTTCACCGGGTGCGAGAATCCTTACGTCAGCGGTGTCCGCTATGTCACACCACAGGTAGCCGTCACTTCGAACATTTGGTTTGAACTGGCGTAGTTATTGTACATAATGTTTACAGCTTTTGTTGTGTCTTTTGGTTGTTATTGTACACGAAACCGTATTATTGACATTAACATAAAGTGTCTTGCAGATAAAACGTCATAGCTCCTGATCAATGTACTTGCGACCCCACTTTGTAGTAAAAGAAAATGTTCATTCTGGTCACCTCTTTCATTGCATACAGTTACACACGCTTTTTCCGAATCACCCTGTATAACATGCCATGTGTTTGCATTGAAAGTTTCCAGTGGTACCGTAAGGTATCATAAAGCACTTGCTACTAAACCATATCGAACATCATTAATTATTCATTATACATGCATGACACATCGTTACGAGTGGTTTGATATATTTCATGCCATGTCTTTGCATTGACGTTTCCAATGGTACCGTAAAACACGTGCTACTAATCTAATATCAAGTATCTTAATTACTCGTTTTATTCATGCAAGAAACATCATTATGAATTGTTTGATATATTACATGCCATTTGTTAGCATTAAATATATTAGGGGTGTATCATAATGGTACCATTATTGCACGTGATATTGTTCCTGTTCGGGAAATCTCACCTTAGAACTTTGCTCATATTCGAAGAAATTTTGATTCATCTGAATGCGAATGCATAGCCAAAATGAACGCACGAAAAACGTTTAGAATTAATATAGTAAAAATACATATTTAAGAATCGAAAACACTACTTTTAAAATGCTCCCAACAAAATAGATTGGTTTAGTTTGGTTGGTTTATTAGAATTTTTTGCTTCGACTACTAAGGTCATTTTGCGCAATTTAGACAAGTTATATCTGTACACAGCCCGGAACAAACACAAACATCCATGCCCACGACGGGTTTCGAACCCACGACCAGGCGGACTCGAGAACTAGAAAGCCTACGCCCTAGCCCTCTCGGCCACTTGGCCGGCACACACACAAAATTGAAACTAAAACCATGCACGAAAAATGTTTTATAATGCTCTCAAAGGATGGCGCTGCCATCTAAATATCGAATTTTTGTTGAATAATATCGAAAATTAAAAAAAAAAAAATTTTTTTTAAGAAATGTCAGATAGACAGTGCTTTTCCTCTGCCTTTGAAGGTCAAGTGTGCACAATTTCATCAAGATCGGAATAAACTGTAGATTTGTATAAGAGACACATAAATATACATACATTTATACATACATACATACATACATACATACATACATACATACATACTGGCCTCGTTGTCTTGTGGTTGCGTGATCGCCTCTGATCCCCGAGTACGCGGGTTCATCCCGGCCGAGGACGACGAGGATTTTTTAGGGAGAAATCCTGAAATCACGCACTTCCTTCGGAAGGGAAGTAACGCCGTTGGTCCCGTGTAGTCGTTTGCCGGCTGCACGTTAAAGAATCCTTCCGAGGCAAAATTTGCGGCCCCCTGTAACGCCGTCCTGAAATGGCCATAGCAGTTGAAAAGGACGTTAATACCAAACAAACCAAGCCAATCAACATACATACCTACAGGGTGCGTAAGGTATTTGAGGACACATCTTCATTTGGCTACTGCTGCACTATAGTAAATTGTATGTCCTTTTCGTTTCCGGAAAGCAAAATTGCGCACCATCAAGTAACACAATCATGAACAGACATGCAGTAATCGTGACAATAAAGGCAGAGCACAGCGATTTAGAGATACCACGATTTCTAAAGGTTGCAAGATCATTTGTCCACAAAGTGCGGAAGGAGTTGGAGACCGAAGATAGCAATTTTGCACCAGTAGCAAAGCGTAAAAAGCATGCCTCACGCTCTGACATCATCAGAACATCTGAATTTATTCAGCAAGTGCAGCAGGCCATCGATGACAATCCCAGAACATCCATGAGGTCACTTGCCAAAGATCTCCATGTGTCGGAAGGAACAATCAGAAATGTTGTCCATGAAAACATCATATATGACTCGTATGTTATGCGAAGAGGTCAGCTTATGTCAGACAAAACACGGGAAATCCGCCTACTTAGATCGAAAAGGCCCTTAAACAAGCTGAAAAATCCGTGTGAAGCGCATTTACTGTGGATTTGGCCTCTTAACTCCCCTGACCTGAATCCGTTGTACTACTACGTATGGAGAGTTGTGGA
Source organism: Rhysida immarginata (assembly GCA_023313115.1). Lineage (NCBI taxonomy): Eukaryota > Metazoa > Arthropoda > Chilopoda > Scolopendromorpha > Scolopendridae > Rhysida > Rhysida immarginata. Next base: position 85,383 of record JAHWFO010035993.1, on the reverse strand, counting down.
GAGTGAGGTCAATGAACACCCCCATAACACCAAAGATGAACTGAAAGCTGCCATTGTTCGAGTAATGACCAATATGAACCATGACCATTTGATTCGCGCATGTCGACGGTTTCGATCTCGCATTGGAGCAGTTATAGAAGCTGAAGGCGGATTCATTGAATAGCCATATAAAAAGAAGGTTTCTTGTGTATGCTCATGATTTGTTTTGATAATAAACTTATTATCTCGACTTATATCTCTGTTTTTGTTTCTTAAATCTGTTCTCAAATACCTTACTCATCCTGTACACACATACAACCACACAACCATTTTTATATGTATAGATAATATGTTTTTAAAATTTTGTAAACAAATTTTGTAAATCATGATATGTGCTGAATTAAAACTTCATTATTGCACACAATACAGTCTACAAAAACATATAGCATAGATTAAATAATGCAAATAGAACGATAAAATGACCAATACTGTATTCGTAACCTTTAAAACTGATGTATTAATTTTCCCAATCATCCCAATGTTATATGTAAAAACGCAAAGCTTTCGTTCTACAAAAGAAATTTACAAACTTTGCATGAAGAAATTGTAAAGACCTTGTTTGTAGTAGTAGTAGTAGTAAATTAGAACAATAAAACGTTATTTTTATGAGGAGCATTTTTTCAAGGAAAACATTATGGACAAAAAATTCTTTCATTTACAAACTTCTCACGAATGATGAAGAGGGCTAACGGATGCGCAAAATACAAGCAGGCTGCTTACAATATGTTCCAGTCTGGTCGTATGAAGACAGTTTTTTTGGCCATGAATGATGATGGAAATATTGAAATAAAAATCTCGGTGCTTCCTCGATGATATGAACTCATGTATCCATTTTCATTTTAATGAAAAATCTTTTAGAAATTTATAAAAGGAGGCAAATATTTATTTTTGAAACTGTTCATATAACAATCTTATACACAGAGGTAAATATCGGCTTCAGTGGTTGCGTAATTGCCTCTGAAGCCCAAGGGGGAAAATCCTGAGATCACACACTGATAAAAAAGCCGTTGGTTTCGTGTAGTCCTTCGCCAGCTGCACGTTAAAGAACCCTATGGAGGCAAAATGTGTGGCCTCCTATCGCCGTCCTTATATGACTATAGTATTTGAAAGGGACGTTAGTACCAAATAAACCAAACTAAACCAGAGTTAGATGCCAACCATGATTTAATTGGATGCATAACTCCAATGTTAACGAGAATCGGGAACAAATTACCCATGATGCAACTGGAAAAATTAGCTTTGCTTTCTTCTCACGAGGATGTGCAGGCTTTTATGCAAGTTGGCAATTAAAAACAAATTCAAAAAAAATGTCATTTAAAATTAATTCTATAAGATACGCATATACATTAATGATTTATTTTTTTTTAGGTACAACGTGGGCTCAAGAATTGGTATACGTCATCGCTAATGATCTTAATTTCGAAAAAGCCCAATCACAACCGATAGAAGTCCGCTTTCCTTTCTTGGAGCTGAATGTAGCAATCAACAATAATTATATAAATAATTTGCCTTATCCAAGATTCATCAAATCCCATTATCCCTTATCTCTTTTACCGAAATCTATTCGTGATAAAAGGTGCAAGGTAAGATAAAACTAATTTCCCCCTATTCGCCTTCACTAGAACCACTAATTGCGAATTCTTTTCTATATCATATCAGAATTTATCATAAAATGCGTTTTAGTTGTTTTTGTTAATATATAATTTTTAAGTATATAAAATTTTATGAGAAATCTGAAATTGTTGATAAGTAATTTAGTTATTTAAACATTACTTGTAAAAATTTCTGCGCATCGAAATTATTGCATAGCGGAACAATGAAGCTACTTCCTGGTTTTATAATGTTCATATGTCCTTGTGTTTGTCTGTCTGTCCCCTTCAGATTTTCTACATTTTTCGAAATACTATATGAAAATTGGAATGTAGGTTCACATAGGCATGTCCAACTTTACACTTTAGTTTGATTTTTATTGGCCCACTGGGCTCAGACATAGAGGAGACCGTTTTGTCTAGAATGTATTTAAGGATGAAAACGAATTAGTAGTTTTCATGAAAGAAAATCCCCAACGGTGTGCTACACTGCAATCAAATGTGTTAGAAACCTCAGCCAACCTGGCCAGCCCAAGCTGACCTTGAGTGAATCTTTCTCGCCCATTTTCTCAAAATGTTTCAAGGGGAAGAGTGTGATAAAAAGTTGTTGTTAGAATAATGTGGTTTTTGCTCTAAAGAGTAACAATCGGAAAATTTTCTCTATCATTAATAGTTTTCGAGTTAACAAATGGATGACCTTAAATTTGGGGGTCAAAGCCAAATTTCAGTGCGGCAATAAATTCCCCACCCCCTTATTACCTATAAACCACAATCATCAGACCTCTTGTACCTGGAAGCTTTGAGATATCTGCCATGTTACCAGACTTTTTGGACACCCTGTATATTGATGGATGTTATTCTTAAAAGGATGACTATGGCTCCTGACTTAAGTGTAGTGTGTAAGACTAATTTATCGTTTTCTACTCACATTGAGTGGCTTACTTGGGATATACAGGGTGTAACTAAAGGTGTGTTACAAACTTTGGGGAATGATAGAACTGGTCAAAATAAGCATATTTTGTTCTATGAACATTGGTCCACAACTGCATTGTTTAAGAGTTATAGCAACTGTTCAAAATGACGCCCTTCAGCGTCAATGCAGGCTTGCATTCGTCGCTGTACGTTGCAAGACACCCGTTGCAGCATCTGCTGGGAGTCCCTGATGTTGTCTGCTGCTACAGCCAATCGTGCGATGAGTTCCTCCACTGAATTAAACATTGTTTCGTACATCAGGGAATTTAGGTGGCCCCACACAAAGAAATCCAAAGGTGTTAGGTCTGGTGATCGTGGCGGCCAGGTAACTGGCCACCCCATCCAATCCAACGATCGCCAAACGTATCAGTGAGGAAGGCCCGGACATGCTGTGAGAAATGTGGAGTGCACCATCATGTTGGAACCACATTACTTGACGGATGTTAAGAGGTATGTCATCCAACAGTTCAGGCAGCACCTCCTGAAGAAAGACGAGGTAGTTTGTGCATTCATACGAGCTGGGAGAATGTACGGCCCAATGAGGCGATTGCCAACAATACCAGCCCACACGTTGACAGAAAATCGTTGCTGGAAGCGCCTTGTCGAAATGGCATGTGGGTTGATACGGTCCCAAACATGGATATTCTGGTGGTTGAAAATGCCTTCCCTGGTGAAGGTTGCTTCATCAGTGAACAGCACCTGCTGTGGGAATGTTAGTTCCTCTCTACAACGTGCAAGAAACCATCTGCAGAATGCCATACAAAGTCAGCAGCTCCAAATGCTTGCACTCGTTGCATACGAAACGGATGAAACAGTTGGTCATGCAGAACTCGCCAAACAGACATGTGATCTGTGTTCATGATGTGTGCAAGCGCACGGGTGCTACATGTTGGCCTTTCGTGAACTCTACGAAGCACAGCTTCTTCGAATTGAGCGGTACGACGGGTGCGAGCGCGACCATGCTCTCCACGCGTCACAGCTACACTCCCTGTTGCTCGTAGACGTCGCACAAGCCGAGCAAACACTGTGTGAGCTGGCTGACGACGTTGTGGAAACTGCCGTCTGTACAGACGACAAGCAGCCCTTCCATTACCGTCTGCAGCACCGTACACTAACAACATGTCAGTGCACTCGTTAAAGGTGTAGTCCATATCCGGATGCAATCACACACGTTAGATTTTTTAGTGTGCAGGATCTGCTTGCATGGTAATGTGATGGTGTGGTCATGTTACTTTAAAAATTTACATGACCATAATTCAGAAAGGGGTGTGTCATAAGCCTGCATTAATGCTGAAGACGTCATTTTGAACAGTGGCTATAACTCTTAAACGATGCAGTTGTGGACCAATGTTCATAGAACAAAAAATGCTTATTTTGACCAGTTCTATCATTCCCCAAAGTTTGTAACACATCTTTAGTTACACCCTGTATGTTGTAGGCTCGGAATCTTGAAAAGGTCGATTCATTTCTTTTCTAGACCTTCCTCCTTGGTTTGTCTGTTTAAAAGTGTTGTTCTTTTCAAACTTTTGTACTGCTTATGAATCTGGCACAGCTGAAAGTGTCCTTTCTATATCGTAAATTGATTAATTTTAAACGATACTTCCTGGCGAAATTTTCTGCGTAAAAATTATCGGGACATTTTGAAAAATTTTTCGATATTTTTAACACTGTAAAAATGATTTTTTAAATATTTTGATGGGAATTTTACAAAATAGAATAAAGGTAGAGATCATTTTTAAGGATATATATTTTCGCTCACTTCGCTCTCTTCAATTAGTAACAAAATTACTATGAAACACAAGTGGAAAACCCATATTTCTAATATAAACCCTTTATTTAAATTATTAAGTCAAATTTTAATTCTGCTTTGAAATTTATCAACAGAGTCTCGTTTTTTTGTGATTTTTTTCCTGTTAGCTGTGCTTTATCATTTAATCTGTTTTTAGGCTGCTTGGTGTTGGGGTTACTTTACTTAATTCTGTGTTGTTTATTCTCTCGTTGCTGTTGCCGTTCTTATTTTCTTTATTTTTTTCTTCTTGTTTTCAGTAACTCCGTTTTGGGCTATCGCCTATTGGGGCACAACCCTTGGCTTCTTCAACCGGTGTCTCCGATTGGGTTTACCATTGTGGTTGTTACATTTAGATATAATTATAATCTTTTAATAAAAATTATTATTATTATTGACGTTTTATTTTCTACCAATTATTCTTTTTTAGCCCACATCGAGATCTTAAAGTGCCACATTTCACATCGCTTGGGCGTATTAAAACGTCTGACGCTTTCTGCTATGATTTTAATGTTATTTTTATTTTTTATAAAGCTTTCATTACACCTAAACTTCGTTATTGTGCATGGGTTTGATATGGGGGCAACTTCCAGGCTCTCAATATGATCCAGAACAGATTGGCAAATACCTCAAGAAAAAGTTTAAAGCTTTTCATACCAAATTAAATAGCAAACTCTTTGACATTAAGAGCATAATTAACATAAGCCTCTTTAATATCTTGGCCAAACTTTTTAAATACAGGATCTGCGCCACTGAGATTGTAGTTGACCTCAGGAAGGCTGAATTTACACGTTCTACGTTCTGGTTTCACTTGTAAACATGAAACCAAATGGAGGACTAGTCTTAATCGTATTGACGTAAAATTATTTATTAATTTCTCTGTCAACTTTAAAGAAGTTAATTTAATTGACTACAAGAACTTTTCATTTCCTCGCTTGATTTGACTTGGCATAGTGCCTCGGCCTTGATGTTTGTTTAATTTTCTGCTCATTTTTCTTTTTAGTTATTACTTTCTATTTACATGTACTTTTTATTAACTCTGTTTTGGGCCTCGGCCTGTTGAGGGCAACACGGGGCTTTTCCCTCTGGTTTATCTGGAGGTGTATACCCTGTTGTTGTTATACAGGGTGACAATAAATTATGGCAACTCATTGTGTAAAAAATTTTTTAGCCAAAAAACGAAAAGTAAAGCAATTGACAACTAATAAATAGAACATGGTCACTTGGTAATAACATGTTCATTCGGTTTCGAAGTGGGCTCCTTTGGCGGCGATACAAAGCTCCAAACGTGTCTTGAAATTTTCAGCAATGGGCCGCAAGTCCTCGGGAGACAATCGGTCTCATTCTTGGCGCAGGGACTTCTTCAGCGACTCCACAGGCGTTTAGCACAGGTCCTGGCTTCCAAGATCGTTCATACGCTGTAATGCATCGGATTGAGATCCGGCGAGTAGGACAGCCATTGCTGAGACATGATGAAATCCGACACAAATGGCTCTTGCACCACTACTGCGTCATTTTCGCTCTGTGAGCTGGTGCAGTCTTGTTGAAAGGTCCAATCCGCATTGCCGAAATGCTGCCGAGTCCAAGGAAGTACCACAGCCTCGAGAATGTCACGACGGTAAATTTGTGGTTGATTTTGACTCCTTGGTCTACGAAAACGAAGGGTGTCTTGCCATTGGCACAAATTCCTCCCCAGACTAACACGGACTGCGGATTTTGGCGATGTTCGATGACTGCAGAGGTGCCGGGTGCTTCTGCTGACCACACTCTGTCGTTTTGGTGATTGTGTGCCTGCTCCACAGTGAAGAGCTTCTCGTCTGTGAAGAGGATGTGCTTCCATTTCTCACCTGCGGCCCGACGCTTGAGTTGGCGGTATCTGTAGAGCCGTACGCGCTTGTTTCCGTCTGTGAGGAGTTGGACTTTATGGAGCTTGTAGGGCTTGAGTTTGAGTTCCTCTGTTGCCATATTCCGCACCGATTCACGGTTGATTCCGGTCTCACGAGCGATTTATCTCATTGAGAGCCTCGGATTTCGCTGGACTCGCTTTTTGATGATTTTGCGGTTTCTAGACGTGTTGGTGGTACGCTTCCTTCCTCTTCCTGGACGGTCGCCTTCATGGCCAAGCTGTTTGAACAGTTTGACAGCTTTGGAGACAACGTCTCTGCCAACATTGAGCAAACGAACAATTTCACTGTGACGCTTTCCTTGACGAAACAGCTCCAAAATTGCACTACGTTTGCTTGACATTTCAAAACACACACCAATTAACTCATGATAAGTGGAAACACGGACGACTCGCCCAAGAACATGCAGTGATTGCAATGAATTAAAAATTATTTGATGGCGCTTTAATATATTCGCGCCTGGACGCGTCCATTTCTGTTGCCATAATTTATTGTCACCCTGTAATAATAATAATAATAATAATAATGTAACAACAACAGGAGTGTCCCACCGGATAAACCGGAAGGAAGAGCCCGATGTTGTCCCCCAAACAGGCCGAGGCCCAAAAACGGGGTTAATGAAACATGTATAATAAACTAAAACTATCGACTAATTAAAAAATAAGGAAAAGAAAATACGTAAGATAAATTAAGTAATTAATAAATGAAGTAAAAAAAAAAAAAAAAATTGGTAAAAAATGATTGAATGGGACTTAAAAGCAATGATAATAATAGAAATAATGAAGCTAATAATAACAGACGCAGAACAAGGAATAACCTGGAGAATTAAATCATAGAACAATCATTCGAATAACGTAAAACGTTTATCTTCGAAATCGTCAAGATTAAAATCCTTAAAATTCGCCCTAAAATTAGCAATAAGTTTCATTAGTGGATCGATATCGCATAAATTAGTTCTCCACTTAAAGGGTGGCTTAAAAGTATAACCGATTCGCTTTCTTTCCAACTGTTGGAAATTAAAATCATCTATTATAGCAGGCGCGCGCATCTTATCATAATAAAGATTAAGAAATATATTGAGAAAGCATATATTAATGACGTGATTAATACTGAACAGAGGATTATTAATAAAATACAAATCCTGAACTTTGAGCCTTTTCTGGAGAAACTTACTAAAACTGGTAAATTTGCGCTGGATATGGGTTAGGGCTTGCATATTGCTGCCATACCATATCCAGACGCAATAAAGAAGCTTGGGTACCACAAATGCTTTAAATAAAGTGATGAAGATCGAAACATCTGCAAAATAATGAGTGAGTCGTTTAAGAATTCCAAGACGCCGAGAGATGTCGCAATTAAGAGACTCTATGTGCGTCAGGAAAGAGCAATTATCGGTAAACAAGACACCAAGATCCTTAAGCCCAGACTTCCTAGTAAGGAGACCATCACCAGTGCTATAATCAAACAGAAACGGAGCTGTTTTCCGGTTGAACGAAACAACGAATGATTTCTGTACGTTTAGGACCAAACCATTGCCAAAAGCCCACTTCGAGACAATTGCAAGGCTTTGTTGGAGAGTCTTACAATCCTCCCAGCTATCTATCGAATAGAAGATTTTAATATCATCCGCATAAATCAGGACTTTGGTAGGTACGTTTTTTAAAGCATAAGGAAGATCCGCAATAAAAATACTAAACAAAAGAGGGCCAAGCGGAGACCCCTGCGGAACGCCACTTCTGATGGAATAAGCGGAACGCGATGGGTCTTGCGAACTAAGTTTAAAACTTCTGCCACAGAGCATCGAAGCAAACCACTGGGTTAGATGAGAAGGAAGCCCTACGAAACGCATTTTGTCGAGTAACAACTTAAGGTTGACACTGTCGAACGCCTTTGAAAAATCTAGAAAGAGGGCGTCGACCTGAACCCTACGATCCATGTTTTCGGTGATAAAATGCAAAAAAGTGGCCAAGTTCGTTTGCATTGACCGCTTTGGGCGAAAGCCATGTTGTACATGTGAAAGAAAAGGGTCAATATAAGCGCCCAACTGATCAGCAATAAGTGTCTCAAGCAGCTTTGCCGGAAACGGAATTAAAGTAATTGGTCTAAAGGACTTAAAGTCCCCAGTTCCGCCCGTTTTCAAAATTGGATGAATCAGAACTTGTTTCCAAGCCTCCGGGTATATACCTCTTTCCAGCGAGATGTTAAACAAATGCAACAGGGGGGAGGACAAAGCAGGGAGACAACCTTTGAAAATATAATCGGGTATATCTGGGATAATGCAAGCTTTAGACGCGGACACATTCTTTGCTTTATCAAGAAGCGTCTGAACCGTAACCGGAGACACTGTAAAAGAGGCGTCCGAACTCTTCCAACATTCTGTAAGCAATAAGGTGTCGGCCTTCACAGAAACATCGTTACTCATTGTTGACTCAAAGAAACGGGCTACTTCTTCTTGTTTTTGCAGCTCTAACGTATCAGTCTTTTTAAGATTAGAGTGTAGTAATTTTTTTGTAATATCCCAAAAACACTTCGGGTTAGATTTGAGTTGAGTGCCCAATGAGTTAAAATATGTAATTCGATCCGATCTCCAACTAACTTTAAAATTCCGTCTGGCCTCCGTAAATCTGAGATAATAATAATAATAATAATATTATAATATTACAGGATTTAAGCAATTTCCGTTTTGTAGAAAGCACAAAAAAGGGGGTGGCATTATTATCTACATTAAAGAAAATTTAAATTTTGTGATAGATGATGCACAAAATATTGAAGAATGTGAAAGTGTTTCTGGAAAAATATTTTTTCTTTATATAAATATGAAAGAAGTTCAAAAATATTTGTATTTAATAGTAATATACAGATCACCTAATCGTAATATTAATAAGTTTATGGATTCGTTTAATAGTTTACTAAAAACGTTTGGAGATAATGAAAGGTTAATTATAATGGGAGATTTTAAGTTGAATATACTTGACAGTGCAAATCCAGGTATTAATAGGTATCTGAACATATTAAGCCAATATGGGTTAACTCAAAGAATCAATATACCAACAAGAATTGAACTGTATGGTGGAAAAATTACAAAATCAATTTTAGATCATGTGATAAGTCCGGTTTTTGACTGGGATTTTCAAGTTAAAGTAGTTGCAAAAAATTTGCTGATCATAATATTCTCTGGGTTAAATTAAATGGTGGTAGAAACAACATTGTTCAGACTGTTTGCAGAGATTGGATGATAGATGTAAAATTAGTAAATAAGTATATTAAGAAGGTAAATTGGAACAGGATTTCAGAATATAAAAAAGTGAAAAAATCTATGAATTTTTTTGTTGAAAATTTTAAAGATATTTATAAAAAATCTAAAATTCAGGGTAAAAAAACAAAACAGCAAGAAAACCGTGGATAACTCAAGAAATGATGGGTTTAATAACGAAAAAAGATAAAGCATGGAAAAAATGCAAGAAAAATAATTATAATGACGAGAATATGAGTGATTATTAGAAAATTAAATAACATCGTGAATACCCAAATACGAAAATTAAAGAAAGAGTATTTCATTAAAAACTTTAAAAAAAATGAAAAGAATATTAAAGAAACATGGAGACTAGTTAATAATTTAGTGGGAAAAAATAATAAAACTACAGAAAATGAGGATAAATTCCTTGAACAACATGTAGAAGGGTTTATTAGTAACTTTCAAGAACAAGTTAAGATCTTTATACGAGGGTTGGGGCATAAGTCATGGCAACTATTTTTTTTATGAGAATTCGACCGTGGGTGGAAAATGCGAAATATATAGATGAAAAGACAAAAAAATGGAGGAAATGTACGGACATGTAGCAACACGGAAATATTTTGCTCTTCATGTTTATTAAGGTCGTTGATATAACATTACAACTTTCATGTTCCAGAGTCATTACAGCACAAATACCCGTTCTAAAGGGCCTCAAAGTAGTCCCCTGAACGTTCGCAGTACGCTGCCAACGATGTGACAGGCGCCCATATCATCTGCTTCACCATTTCTCTCTCCATGTGGAAATCTGGTCATCTCCTGTTGCACAATTTTTGCAATGTCCATTCGTGTCCGAAGCTGTCTACCACATAATGGTTCCTTACCGTTCGTATAAGGTCAAAATCACATGGAGAAAAGTCCGGAGAGTATAGTGGGTGCTCCAATTCTTACCAAAGCCAGCGGAGACCGGCTATATTGATATACGAGCGTTGTTCAAATCTGGTTACATCCATCCTGCACGGCGGTTGACTAAGAACTGATTTAACAAGGCAACAAACGGAAATCGCAAAGCCATCTGGTGTTGTGGAAATATACTATGAATGAACGGTTTCCTCGATACATATGACATTTTGTGATACCATCCCTTAGCTATGAGAAGAAAAATAATTGCCATGACTTATGCCCCAACCCTCGTACATGGAGTTAAGGATGAGAAATATGATGGAAGTAAAATTATATCGTTACAAAATTCTATTGTTATGAATTCTGTGTAAGAAAAAGAAATTGAAAAAATTATTGGAAGTTTAAATATAAATAAGTCTTCAGGAATCGATGAAATTAGGGCAAGGGACATTAGAAGTAATGGTAAAATTTTTGTAAAACCTTTTACTCATTTATACAATGTAAAATTGAAGACAAATGAATGGCCGGACATATGAAAATGTCAAAGGTTAGACCAATCTATAAGAAAGGTAAAAAGACAGATTTAAATAATTATCGACCAATATCTACACTTTCTATTATTACAAAAATTTTTGAACATTGGATTAAAATAAATTCTGGGAAAAGAACAAGATTTTGGGAAAAGAACAATATTTTTGGTAAAGAAATATATGGATACTAGCAGAGGCACCCCGCGTTGCCCGAGATAATTACAGTTTTAGGTTAAACAGAACAACCTCATGAAGTTAAATAATACATCTGTTTTCAGTAATTCTACAATTTCCGTCTATAGACGAAGCAGTCGTTCAGTCGTTTCCGATGCCCGGATAAATTTTTGTCATCTCTGCCCAATACTCATTCATTTGTTCGCCTTCAATTCGATAGATATGAATTATTGTTATAATCCTTCGAAAGATTTTTATAGGACATAACACCATATGGTTGTTGGTTTGAAGAGTTGAGTTCATGTATGTTTTGTTATCGATTTTGTCGTCAACTGTAGCTCGAACGAAGGGACTGCGTCCTCTGTCATCTTTCACTCTTTCTGAATAGTCTGCTAATTCTCCATTATCTCCAGTTACTGATCATTATTAAATACTAGCTGATAAACCCGGCGTTGCTCGGACTCTTTTTTTGATGAAAGTTTGCAATATCTGAGTTTGCAATATCAGTTCTTCCCGGTTCGTGTTGGAATGTTGTGTATAGCTGAGCGTTTACCATAGTGGCGGAGAAACAATGAGCATGGCTACGAAAGTGGGAGCAAATAGAATGAAAATGAAACAATGTTTTTTCAGCCCTGGCTATGGCTTTAATTTTGTGTGACCTGACCTTTAAAAATTCATTTGTTTATCTAAAAATTCAACAATTCCAAAATTCTCTTCTTGGAAGGCGATGGATGTACATTATCGTTTGTGTCTGTGTACACTGCAATTCCAACAATTGATAAACTGTTAGGAAATAAAGAAATGAAACTGCAGCAAACTGCAAGCACCAGTAAATGATATTAATTAGAAAAATGGATGGAAAAATTCTGCGACTTGGATTCGAACCAGGAATCTCGACTGTCATGGTCGAAACCTCTACTAATTGGGCCATGGTTTCCTAATTGAAGAGGTCATGAGTCATAACTTATGACACGTCCGTTTAAACGCGATCCCGCTATTATTTTGTCCACCAGATGGCGAAACATCGAAGTATGCTTCAAATAATCAGATATACAATAGAATTCAACATATAAAGCATAAGTTATCGATGTTATTTTAAGGCACAGCTAGTTATACATTTTAAGCTTTTTATCTTAAATAAATGATTCAAAATGAATCATAAAAATTTAATAAATGAAGCATAGATTGCTCGTTCGCCATCTACTTCCGGTGCATCTTCTGGTTTGCGCCGATAGCATTGGAACAGTTATGAGTGTCATAACCTCTTCAATTAAGAAACCATGAGTTGGGCTATCGCAGACACCTGAACAGCCATGTTGTCACTAAGTGTCTTCAAGACAACCAAGTAGTCTTTACCTGATGTTTGGTGTTTGCTCCAGTTTAATTTCTTTATTTCTTATTGTGTGTTCATCAAACTTTCTGATGGTCTGGATAGGAAAAATTCACGATCTGTGAACCGGGTGCCCATCTCCCATTGGGCTTTCCTTCTTGACAACTTGGTTGTCTTTAAGACACTTAGTGAAAACATGGTTGTTCAAGTGTCTGTGACAGCCCAGTTGATAGAGGCGTCGACCATAACAGTCGAGGTTCCTGGTTCGAATCCAGTTCGCGGAATTTTTCCATCAATTTTTTAATTGGTAAACTGTTGCAACTCACACTCTGCTCTCGAGGTCTTGAAGCAAAACTGGTGCATTCATCACTTGGTGTGATCTGGCAGTCGCAGTTTCTTCTGGTGACACATATGCATCGACGGGCACAGGGTCACTCACTACTTATTTAGTTGAAGCAGTGTGCTGGAAAGATCGATACAGCACCAAGTGAAGGGGTTGCTTTCTCTGCCGCCTTTCCGCTGTTTCTCATTAGTCTGCTAACTCTTCATAATTTTTATTTACTACTCATTTTAAAGCTTTTCAATTAAATGTTAAATTCTAATAACTATCAATTCTAAGAAAAGCACAAAGGACAGAATTATATATATTGTTAAATTTTCCGACGCCTTCTCACTGATTCTCAGAGCAGGAAGACCCTTCCAGCTGTATGCTGACGACCATTACGCGAAACTTTAAATTATGGTCAGGAAATTAGAAAGCCCGAAGAATATTATATTTTATAAGAGGGTGGTCCTCGATTTATGTATGTAAGTCACGTGTCCTCAAAATATTTTAGTTAATGAAGATTACAAAATGATCAGTCTTGAGATTCATTTACATGTCTTAATGAACATGTCTTACAAACATAACTACTAGGTGATATGTCTGGCGTTGCTCGGTCTGTTTGTATGATGAAATTTTAATGTCGTATCCCTTGCCATCTCTTGAGGAAAGAAACAAACATAAACCAAGATATATTTACCCCCACCCCCTCCCTTTGGAGACATATGAACCTTACTCTGAACCTAACGAACATTTACTGCGAATATGAGCTCAATCGGATAAGTGATTCAAGAGTTTTTAGAACATTTACAGACGCACCCTGAACCTGAATTTTTATATATAAAGATTGAATTGGCTGAATCTGGTATATTTTCTCCAATTTTTGTATTTAATGCCATATCATTTTTAGAATTCTGTGTTGCTATCAATATTGTTGAAATAATCAAAGCAGTCTATTGTTGCACAAACTTTACCTTGCATTGTTCTTCAGGAGGTATGTATTTTTGGTCAATAATTTGAATTTAAATCCATGAATTAATATCGATAAATATTATTTTTTCGAAATCTCATGTAGACAGTGACCTTCTTCTTGCTTTGAAGAGGAAATTTGCAAAGATTTATACAGGGTGTTTTTGAATTGAGTACAGATTTTTGGGAGATGATAGAAGAGGTCCTTAGAAGTATTTTTTGTCATATTAACATGGGGTCCCCGCAGCTCCGTTTACTTACAATACTGCATTGAACAATCAAATGACACCGTGACGCAGTGTGCGTTGGTAGTGGAGGAAGCGTATCATTCTTCCTCTTCTGTAAAGCTCTGACCATACTCCAAATGGAATTGTCGCGAGCCGACAAGCTTTTGAGTTTTTCATTCCATCTAGCCTCGCGAAGCTCTTTTATATCCTCTTGGACTCTTCGCACTAGCCTGTTATACTTGGTTTTGAGCCAAGGTTCACGATAGCTTTGCCATAGTCTACGGGTCCTGTTTCTTTCAGCAATTAGGCGTTGGATTCCATGAGTGAGTTGGATTCGATGAGAAGGTTTATTCTCTGATGGATACTTACTAGCTTCTATGGCACTGTTAATACATCTGGTGATGTCATCAACAAGTTGATCGATGTCCTCTGTACAGTAAGCAACGTCGGGAGGGTAGCCATAGTCCTTAAGAATATCTTTGTAGATCTTCCAGTCTTGATGATGTACGAGTTCCTCTCGGAAATTTATGTCTACATTGTCAACATTCAACGCCACAGGCTTGTGGTCAGAAGAAAGGTCATCAATCGTGAAGATAATGTACGGTTTGAAGAAACCCTTCAAGTGCGAGATATCCAAAACGTCACTACTTGGGGAGTGGTTGCAGTAGTAGGTGTCCTCCACAGGTCCATCAGTGATGATATCATCTCTACCTTGTATGTACTTATCAACAGCGATGTTATGCCGTTGTAATTCTGCGTTCTGGAGTTCCAGCTTGCATGTTTGGCATTTAGGTCACCAGCTAGGACGACTGGAGTGTCACCACTGAAGAGTTCATCAAGCTCACTAATGTCAAGATAATGTTTAGGTGAATTGTAGAGCATCACGAACTTCACTTCACCACAGGAGACGTCATTGATAATGATGGAGGCCGATTCTATACCTGCATAAGACTTGGAGACTAATTCTTGGTGTTGAATTCCCTTCTTAATGATGTTCGCAGCGCCCCCAGAAGCACATTTTGCAGCATTTGAAGCCATTCGATCCTTACGGTACACACAATAGCCAGGTAGCTTGAAGTCTTGGCTTGGTTTGAGACGAGTTTCACACAGGAAAGCAACGTCGATTTCTTGCTTTAACAGAAAATTGTGAAACTCGATACGCTTTCGGGGAATGCCCCTAGCGTTGCATATCACGCACCGAAGTTCACCTTTGTTGATTACAGTATAACGTTGTGCAGCTATACTAAAATTAGTTGGTCGTAAAGAGCCCACTCAACTGTGGGTAACTTTTGCCTAGATTAAAAAAACAGATGAAAGATACGTCCTAATTGCTTATACATACCTGGTAGGTCGTTGATGTTGAGGCCTTTATCTTCCGGCGTAGACAGAGCAGCAGCATAGGATTTGCCTACTGTCACTTTAGAACTAGGCATCCTTTGAACCTGGGGGTATTTTGGACATTTCGTGTAACTTGAAGTGTGCTGTCCGCCACATCTGATGCACTTTGGGGGGTCTTGTCCTTTGATCCTGGGGCAATCTCTTGACTGGTGCCCCTCAGCACATTTATTACAACGAGGATCTTCCGTGCAGCCCATGAATACGTGTCCGAAGCGCAGGCAGTTGTAGCACTGTAGTGGCTTCTTGTTCCCTCGAAAGGCCTCCACTGTTACTGCAAGCGGCCGAATACGTGTTATGTTTTTCAATGACTGGTTGTGTTCGGAGTTCGGGAGCAGAACCAAAACCATCAGCATATCAATGGATCCTTTGGCTTTCCTCAAGCGAATTAATTTTTCCGGGAAGTAATTGGCTCTCTTTAGGTCTTCTTGGAAGTCATCCAGGTCATACGTAATATCCACATTACCCATCACGTATTTCAAGACCTTATCCGACTTCAGTTGATGATGCTGAATTTTTAAAATATTATCAGACTTAATTCCAGGGACTAACCTGTTGTGCGTTTCTTCGTCTTCACATTTAACTTTGACGGTTTCAGCTCTGCCCGTATGAACGGTGATCTTTTCTACTGGAACATGCTTCTCGAGCTCAGTTAAAATCGTCTTAAACGGGATGCCATGAGTCCGCACGATAATTGGCGGTACATACCTCTTCGTGATCCTGTGGTCTTTATTAGCCGAGAGACCTTGTCCATTCTTCAGATTCCTCATTCTAGACGCGCTGACGACTTCTTCGTTTACTCTGGAGACGGTCTTTAGGTTATCGATCCTCGTGCCTTTTCTGAATTTTTTATTAGTGACACCAATCCAGGGACTGTCGTCCACTTCTTCATCAGTTCTGAAGAGTGACTTCTCTTACAGCCACCGTTTGTCGAACAGTCACTATTTTCTATTATATCCATAGACTCCGTACTATTAGAAGAGGAAATAGTTTTTAAGACATTACTTACCTTGCTGTTATCAACTGGATTATCTTCCGTGGGGTTTCTTGCCTTCGGAATCCCGGAGCATTTCCCAAAGGTTTCCTTAAGTTCGCTTTTCTTGTCAATAACATCTCTACGAGAGTCCTTAATTTCCTTATTGATACCTTCGAACTTCTCCTCAAAACGTTTGTGTACGGATTCGACTTTTTCCTCCAGTACACTATACTTAGCGTTTATTTCATCCCGGAGGGCTTCTAACATTTCGTTGAACACTAGGTCAAATGCAGCAAACCTAGCATCTAAGCAGGCATCCCGGTAGGCCTTTTCGCAGGACAGAGTTTTACCATCCGCCACTAGCAAATGCTCTTTAGCCGACTTCAACTTGGTTAATTTGGACGAAGCCATCATATATAAATGTATAGAACCAGGGGGGGGGGTAACCTCGCAGCTAGGTGTGTGCTAAAGAAGCCGTCTTAAGAAGGACGCACCTAGCTCTAAGAAAAATGAACAAGTCAGGTTTGCGAGAAAATTAATTCTACGCCAGGGACCCGCTCGTGAATGATTAGAATAATAATAGATGATATGAGAAAATGTCCTTAGTTAGGTTTACGAGGAAATTAATCCCAACGCCAGGGACCCAGAAGGATAATGAGCGTCTTGATGTACTGGTTTACGGGAATATTAATTCCAACGCCAGGGACTAGCACATAAGACGTAACAGAAGGTGAATATCGCCCTGAAAATGGAGTACCGTGAAATGAGAATAATAAAATGATAACTGAAAAGAGAGTAGAGTGATACCTTGAAGAGCTAGTCCGTTTTGATCGTCCTGATCGTCCTCCGCCTAGGTTCCGTCCTGATGATGAGCGATGATGATACCTCCATGGGATGGATGATACGCTGATACGCATATCTTACTCAGTCAGTTTCTTCTTTTATATATAAAGATAGAAAAAAATGTCAACCCAAAGTTTATTAATGGAATTGACACAAAAATTAAACAAATCCTTTCTTCATGGTGTTAATTCAACAGCTATTTTTATGGATTTAAATAAAGCCTATGATTTGGTGAATCATGATATTTTGTTTTTAAAAGTAGAACCATATGGTATAAGAGGACAATGCTTAATTTGTTGAAAGGAGTGTATACCAATAGAATGCAAAAGGTTAAGGCAAATGATTCTGAAAGTTTAGTTTGTGAAATCACAAATGGTATTCCTCAAGGGTTAATATTAAGTCCCATAATGTTTAACATTTTTATAAATGATCTACCCAATTATGTCCCTAATGCACAATTTTATATATATGCAGATGATGTTTCTTTACTAACTATGCATAAAAGTGAGGAAAAAGTTTTAAGAGATACGCAGAAAAATATAGCTCTAACAATTAAATGGATAAAGAATAATAAGATGAGTTTAAATCTGAATAAAACACATTTAATGAAATTTATAATTCCACATAAACAATATAATTTCTTGACGCAAAAGTTTTTTTTTCATAAGATGGAGTGTATGGAGAACATGAAGGATTGGAAAGATAATTGCTTATGTAAATGTTCAAAAATCCAAGAAGTTAAAAACATAAAATATTTAGGCTTAGATATCGATGCCAATCTATCATGGCATATTCACATTAACAATTTTGTGTCAAAATTACGCAAAATCTTATATTTGATGTTTTTTGTTAAATTTTACTGTCCTCTAAGTGTTAGAAAATTAATATATCATACACAATTTGAATCAAGAATACGCTATGGACTGTTGGTTTATCATCATGGAACACAATTTTCAAAAGTAAAAGACTTGCCCGATAGAATTATAAAATCAATGGTTGCTGGAACACATTTGAAAAAAAACAGCTTATTAAATACTTATAAAAAATTAGAAATACAAAAAGTTACGGATTTGATATAGTATTTGATAATTATAGAAAAAAATTTTTCAAAAAATATTTAGTTAAAAGAGAAACTCAATATGGTTTAAGAAGACAATACAATTATGTAG
This sequence comes from Rhysida immarginata, assembly GCA_023313115.1. Taxonomy (NCBI): domain Eukaryota; kingdom Metazoa; phylum Arthropoda; class Chilopoda; order Scolopendromorpha; family Scolopendridae; genus Rhysida; species Rhysida immarginata. The sequence goes on along the minus strand of JAHWFO010035993.1, from coordinate 67,023 downwards.
TACCAAATATCTTTAACTTGTATGGTGCAAGAGAAAAAGAATATTACGTCCCACAGATTTTTAACAAACTCCCAACATGGATATTACGTTTAATCACATATAAAGTATTAAAAAATTGTTTATAATTTGGAAACATTATTTGTGAGTATTATAAATATTATTGTTGTTATTTGTGAACTTTATTTGTATTTTATATAAAGTTGAAATTGTTTTTGTATATATTTAAGTTTTTTGTTCTTGATTATGAAATTTGTCCCTATAATTCCATACAAGCTTTATAGTAAGCTTCGGGATTTGGGATGTATATATGAATTGAATATAATTATTATTATTATTATTATTATTATTATTATTATTATTAACCCCGTTTTGGGCTGACGGGGGCAACAAGAGGTTTGATCTCTCAGCTGATCCTGGCTGTCTGTTCTCTCCCTGCGGTTGTTACATTATTATTTTATTATTATTTTTATTTATTTTTTATTATTATTATTTTATTTTATATTGAATTGAACAAATTATTATTATTATTATTAGTATTATTATTATTATCTGTGAATAAGATGAGTCTTGATTTGTATGGATTTTGTATAATGTTGAATTGTTTTGTCTTTTATTAAAATTTAATTATTAATATTATTTATTAACCTTGGATACATTTGGTAATATTATTAATGCATCTACAAGTATAAGGAAATCTAATATTGTAATAGTAAAAAAAATTATTATTATTATTTTTATTATTATTTTATTTATTTATTTAATTAATTAATTTATTTATTTAATATGACTGAGTAAGATATAATAACGTCCAACTAGATCCGTTATGGTTCAAGACCGACGAGTTAGGGCCTAGTGGTCGTCCATAATATATACAACAATAGTAAATACAATGTGTTTAGTTAGTAGAAAACAAATTGTTGAAATATAATGTATTTTTGGGTTAAGTAACAATAGGAATACTTCGCCGAGAGATAGAATTCATAATTGGAGTATATAGTTTATACAATAAACAATAAAGAGACAAAAAGCATAATAGATTAACGTTATAAACCCAAATGATTATATTAAATTAAGTAATTATTAGGCATAGAATAAAATACATAACATTTTAATTGTTTAACGAAACCAGTGGTACTAGATATGGAGCGGAGCTCGATAGGGAGACAAGCCCAGTATTTAATGCCTATGTAAGATAAGCATCTCCTACGGTAGTTCAGCTTGGTTAGTGGAAGCCTTATAGCTCGTGAAGAGCTTGTTGGATAACGATGGCTGTCAGCATTTCTAATTAGAGGAATTGGGGTCGAGATCGATAAAACTGCATTGTTTACTTTATATATGAAAACACATATTCGAATGAAATATATCTGATATACTGTAAATATATGAAGTTTCTCAAAGTAAGGTGAAACAGATGTACCTTTCGGGAACCTAAGAAGTGTACGAAGGAACCATTTCTGTAATTTATAAACTCTGTTAAGGTTCCAAGATGTTGATGATCCCCAAAAAATGATGTTGAAACAGAGTGTCGAGTGGATCCATGCATTATAGAGCAGTAATAAAATTTTGCGGGGAAGAAATCGTAACCTGGAGATAATTCCTTGCTTCCTATTGAGAGTAGATAGTAAGGTATCTATGTGATAATCCCAAGAAAGATCATGGGAGATTGTGATACCAAGGTATTTGAAAGTTTTGACAGTTGAAAGTAAAGTATCCTCATAATATATTGCTGGTGTATTCGGTACATTATGTTTGTTTCTTTGGTAAAATACCATAACTTTGGTTTTTTCGGTATTCACATGTAACATATTGTTAGTCGTCCAAGTGTTTAGTTCGGTTAATGCACTATTGAGTGAAGCAATTAACTGGGTGGCATCAGGATTAGCAGCCATAAACGTCACATCGTCAGCGTATAAAATTATTCTAAAGGATGTAAGAGGGGATATAGAAGTAGGTAAATCGTTGATAAATAGACAAAAAAGAAGAGGTGAGAGAATTGAGCCTTGTGGAACTCCTAAAGTTCGTGATAGTATGTGTGAGGATGTACCAGCTAACGTCATAAAGTAAGAACGGTTTGTTAGGAAATTCTTTAAAGTAAGACCTGGATGTACCGTAGATTGACGTTGAGGCCTTTGGTTATTAAGTCCTGTTTTTATTGCAATGTTATTATTTTTATTACTCCTATTATTATTAAACTAAATTAATAAGCTGCTTTAGTGTTAAAGTAAATTAATTTTTTGCTTTTCTTATTATTACTACGTTGTTATATTATCCTTATCATTATATATTATATTTTATTCTCTGTTCTTGTTTGACTCGGCCTGTTTTCAGGGTTTTGATTTTCTTCTTATTTCTACCTTTTCTGATTTTATTAGTTTATTTTATGTTTTCTCATCATTAACCCCATTTGTACGAAATGTGCAAATCAGCTATGGTTGACATGTCATGGATTTTAATGAAACTCAGTATTTAATTAAGATATACTGTATATATCTATGAGCAAATGCAAAATATTAAGTTTCAATATTAATTTTTTTAATTTTAAAAATCACCTGGCCTGTTGGGGGGCAGCATTGGGTTTCACCCTCCAGTTTTTCTGGTAGGTTGTTCCCTGTTGTTGGCACATTTTTATTATCATTATTTGATGAAGCCAAACTCGGATCAAGTCCGGAAGCCAATCCCAGAGGCGGACCCAAAAGAGGGCCAAGCCGAAGGGACTCAAATGTGAGGGAGGGAAAGTTATGCACTCGTGGGAGTATTGATGTTTGGGTGTAGGAATTTCCTTAATATGTGACAGGCGTTTAGAATTGTGGCGTTCTGTAAGGTTTTGTATAAGTGTGGGTTTAAATTTAGTGTTAACAGGCTTTTGTGTAGCGAGTGCGGAATAACCCCAGTGGCAGAAAGAACGATAGGAACAATGTTACTTTGTTAACTCACCAAAGGCGTTGAATTTCGTGTGCAAGATCCGTATATTTAGTGATTTTGTCAGTGTATATCTTTTGTAAATTATGTGTGTTAGGGATGGAGATATCAATTATGTAATTCACTTTGTTTTGCTTATCTACTAGTATAATGTCTGGTCTGTTATGAGGGATAGTTTTGTCAGTGATTATAGTGTCAAAATATAGTTTATGTGTGGTGTTCTCTAAGACAGTGTCGGGAATATATTAAAAGTATGGAGTGTGAATGTCCCTTAGCTTGTATATCTTGGCTAAATGTTGATGTATGATGTTGGCTACTTGGTTATGTCTGTGTAAATAATCTGTCTGCGTGAGTATTTTGCAACTGGATATGACGTGTAAGATGGTTTCCTCTGCGATATGGCATTTCCTGCAAGACCCATCAGTCGAATCTTTGATATGTTTTCTGTAGCTTTTAGTGTTAATAACCTGGTCTTGTATGACAATCATGGTTCCTTCACTTTCCCCAAAGAGACTCCCTTCATTCAACCAAAAGTTCGACGCTTTTTTGTCGACGTGTGGCTGGTTGAGTTCAGAAGGATGTCTACCGTGGAGTTGCTTTCCGAGCCATGATTGAAGTTTAGTGCATGTTGTAGGAATGTTATGGGTGTTCTACACGCTGTTCAGATTCAAAGGGGTGTATTTTGTATCAGCCATGTGTAATGGTGATGTGTGTTGTTTAGAGTAAAAGAATTCTGTGAGTGACTGAGTCTGTTTCTGGTGTAGATCTATTATGTCAATAAAACCTCTGCCTCCCTCTGTACGAGGCAGGGCGAGTCTTTCAATAGCTGCGTGTGGATGGTGCTTTCTGTGCTTTGTAAGCAGTTTACGTTGTTTCCTTTCAAGTCCCTCAAGATCTGTGTGTGTCCACTGTATGACTCCAAAGGAGTAGGAGAGTATTGGCGTGGCATAAGCATTGATGGCCTTGATTAAATTTCTGGAATTTAAGTGCGTTTTAAGTATTGTCTCTAGCCTATGAAGATATTGTTTAGTGAGTGTATTCTTTATGTGTTTGTGCTCTAGAAGCTTGGCTTGCTTAAATCCTAGATAGTTGTAAACTTCGTCATTTATCATAGCAGCAATGTGATCTGGTTCATCTAATGTGAAGTCCCCTTCCCTAATTACTCCATTTTCAATGTAAATGGTTTTGCATTTGTCCAACCCAAATTACATGTGTATGCATTTTGAAAAAGTTTGTGTAATGTCAAGTAATTGGTGCAATTGTGTTTGTGTGGAGGCGTAGATTTTCATGTCGTCCATGAGGAGTAAGTGTGAAAGCGTGTAGCGGCAGCTTTTATTATGTTTAATTGTGTAGCCGTAAGTTGTGCTGTTCAGTCTGTTTGAAAGTGCATTTAGTGCAAGACAAAACCAGAGTGGGCTCAGTGAATCACCCTGGAAGATGCCCCGGTTTATCTGTATTTTGTCAATCGTGATGGTTTCACTGTTGAGTGTTAGGTGTAGTGTACTTCTCCAATGCAGCATTGTACTTTCTAAAAGTGTGATAAGTGTAGGGTTTATTTTATATAATCGTGGTGTATATAAAAGCCATGAGTGTGGGACACTATCAAAGGCCTTTTTGTAATCAATGTAGGCTGCATGGAGGTGTCGATGTTTGTTGTGAGTTTGCCGTTGGACCACATTGTCTATCACGAGTTGCTCTTTACATCCCATGTGATTTCTACGGCATCCCTTCTGTTGCTCAGTGAGACCGTTGTTTGTGTCTATGTGTGTATAAATTTTATTTGCGATACAGGCAGTTATTATTTTGTAAAGTGTAGGTAGGCTTGTGATAGGTCTATATTGTGTGGGATCTGTAGTGTTATGTGACTTTGGTACCATGATGTTATTCCTTGTGTGAGGAACTGTGGAAATGTCTGTGGTGTTTGCAAAGTGTTGGAGATCTGTTTTGCAAGGGCTAGATGCAAACAGGTGAAGCGCTTATACCAGAAGTTCTGAATCCTATCTACACCCTGAGCCTTCCAACTGTGAGTATGTTTAATGACTTGTGAGAGTTCATCTGCTGTTATGTCAGTATAACGCATGTTTGGTAGTGTGGATGCTAATTGCTCCTCTTCCCTGATCAAGCTAGCTTCCTTATTATGTGCAACTGAGAGAGACCAAAGAGACGACCAATAATGTTGGAGTGCTGTTTGCAGACCAGTGTTTTGTGCCTGTGCATAATCTTCGTTTAACTGCTTATAGAATGTCTTCTCATTGTTTGTGAATAATTTGTTCTGTTGTTTGCGCTGAGTGCATATTTTGTATCTCTTCAGGCGTTGTGTTTTCTCAGCTAACTTTTGTTTTAATGTGTCCATATATTCTGTAATGTGTTGATTGTGCTGCTCATGTCTGGTGTGTGTTTTAATCTTCTTAAATAACTGTCTGAGGCGTTTGTTCTGCTTTGATGAAGTGTTGTTTTTAATGTACTGTGTAAGTCTACCTAAATGCTTGCAGATTTCTTTAATCTCAGAAAATCCGCTTTTGCCATTTAGGTTTCTGTTGGGTATATAATTTTTGTGTGTGTTTGTGGATTGGTTTCCTACCCAGAGTGGATATAACTGTAAGAGCTCCAGTGTAAATAATTAGGTATATGTATTCTAAAGATAGATTTTCTTCAATGTACTGTGGTAAGATGTATGTGTTCATGTAAGATAAAATTTCCCCTGTTTTGCTGTTTATGATTATTTTAGGTATACGTGGTCCTTGTATGGGTCCTGTTCCTGTGTAACTGTAAGGTATCTTTGTAGGGTGTCATTTAATATTTCAATAAGTTTGGTATTCATGTTGTGTTGTGGATGAATATCATGGTGAAGTTCATTGCTGAGTGTGTGTTTTACAAGTTCATTAGTGATGTCAATGTTAGTGTTTGAATCTGTGTGCTGAGTGTCGGTTTGTGTAGATGGCTCGTGTTCATGTAGCTGTTGTGCAACTTCTTGTTTTATTTTCTGTAGCGTGGGTAAGGGTATCAAATTGTTCATAATAATTGTGCGACGCTGATCTGCAATGCGTTGTTCACTGACTGTGATGTTAGGATATGTCTCTTTGAAAATGTTATATAAGCGTTGTCTGTAAGCTGTAGTGTCAGTTTCCAATTTAGTGACTGCGTAGTAGGTTCGCATGATAAAATGGTTTATGTCATTGGTCTTTTTCATGCCTTGGCGTGGCTTGCCTACCTTGGCGTGGTCGAGGGCAAAGAAGCTCTTGAAACACTAGGGACAGGTTGTGGCATTGCAGTAGCTGAACAGGGGTTGGTGCTGCCTTCGCCACCAGTGGCCCTGGGAGATTGTGGCATATTTTTCGAACGCGAGCCTCTGCCTAACCCACGAGCGCGAACCTTGGTAACCCGGGTGACGTCCGAGCCGGTATCATATAACGCATTATCACTAATCATAGTGATCACCAATAAATGGGTGGATCAGCAGCAGTCCCTCGGTTGATGTAATCAGCTCATCAGCCCTATTGGGTCATCTGGCCCCTGAAGATTAATCTAAGGGTAGAGTAGATCATACCTGTTAACCAGGGCCATGTCTCTAAGATGTTGCCCCCCTCGCACGACGCGGACGTAGGACCACACGAGGGTTATTATTGTTATTATTATTATTATTATTATTATTATTATTATTATTATTATTATTATTATAACCTCTAACAATTAAGTTCGGTGAATGAGTTCACACAACAAAATGCAAAACAGATAGAGCCACATTTACTTTATTGCCCTTCGAAATAATCACCGAGGCAATACACTTTTGAGATCGGGTGTATAAGTCCTGGAAGCTCCTTAGGGATGGATTTAAGTTCACCTGTCACATTTGCTTGAATGCCTGGAATGTCCGCAAATCTGTGTCCCTTTAAGGCCCGTTTCAGGCGTGGGAATAAGAAAAAGTCTGCCGATGCCAAGTCTGGTGAATAAGGTGGATGAGCTATGGATACGGCTCCTTTGTTGGCCAGAAACTGTTGCACGATTACGGCAGTGTTCTCTTTGATCCATTATCCACAGTTACGTGCGCACGCTACACTTTTAACTGAAGAAACGAGCATCTGCTAAACCATTGCACGCACAAACATGACCTGTCTGAACTTGCTTAAACAATGACTGGGCTTGTATTCACATTCACTGTTACTCGCGTAAAGCTCGCACAGATTAGGGTGTGACGTCATTCACCGAACTTAATTGTCAGAGGTTGTATTATTATTATTAGGTTAAATTCTATTAGTATATCACATAAGGTCATCAGCTGTTTGAAATGGCTTAAACTAGAGTTGAAGTAATTATATTCAAGTGAATGTTATTATTTTTAACATAAACAAGAAGTTAATCCTCCTGAGTAAGGTATAGGGGTCATTCCACGTCAGTTGAAGCAGGCATTGGCAATGACCTCTTGGATTTTACTGAAATTTGGTATGTACAATTGCCCTAGGGAGTTGGTAATGAATGCAACATATTATTTTTTTTTTTTTTCATTTTTATCGAAGTTACAGACATTTAAAATTTGAGAAATTTGAGTGGGAGCCTTATTTATGAAGTACTGTAACTTCGGTTGTATTTCACTTAGAAAGATGTGATTGGTGACATGTGAAAACTCTTTAACTGTAGATTCTATATGAAATTTTTAATATTATATTACCCATGCGCAAATATTTGAATTTAATAAAAACATTTTATTTATGCAAATTTCTCAAAAGGTGGGTATTTTTTTCTTTAAAAAATTATTAATATCTTTCATAAAAATAATACTAAAAATTCAAAACTGTGTTTTGCTCCGTTTTGAAGATATTAATTTTTAAAGCTTGAGCTTCAAGCAGTGGTATTCAGGTAGTTGGGACTTGACTACTCGTACAGGGAAGAGAAAGCGTGTAACCTTGGCATCGTTCACTTATTTACGTATTATTTATAAAAATAGTATTATTAATTATTATTGCACGAAAAATTAAATCAATAATAGCATTACAATAATAATTATATCAATAGGAAAAATATTTCTTAGAACTTCAGTTTTTTTTCAGAAATCAGAAAAGTATTGAGCACCTGTTAAATAAGAAGATAATTTAGTAAGAAAAATAAATTTGCTTTATGATGTCGAATTGTAAGTAATAAAGAAAGTGTATTTGCTTTACACTTCCTCAGAACAGTCACGTCTAAGTTACCCTGAAGGACGATGTGAATTGCAGAGGCAGCTGAAGTTAATACAAGCTTCATTATAAAAGGTGATTCAAAAGATAGTGTGCAGTAGTGCATGGAAACGTGTACAGCACACACCTCAATGCAATTTCTGCAGGACGTCTTTGCTGATCGAATCATCTCGCGTGGCATCTGGCCAGCACGCTCGCCGGACCACACACCTCTACATTTCTTCCTTTGGGGTGCATTGAAAGATAAAATGTATGCAAACAATCCGCACATTTTGCCTGAGCTGAAGGAGGAAATCACAACTGAAGTTCAGCAAATGTCATTAGTCATATTGAGCAGAGTGTTTCACAACCTGCAAATGCTCTTTTATTTCGTCATCTTAAGGTGCTTTTTCTTCTCTATGTTGCAGAAGATAGTCCAAAGCTGCCATTCAATTCTGGTGTCGACAACAACTCCGGACTTCCTCTCCGACGGGTTCACCCGAGTTGTCACACGTTGGTGCAGTGCGTGGGAAGGGATGGGGATAATACCGAAAAATGAATAGTGCATTACATAGATGATAAATGTAAGTATCAGATACAAAAGAATTTTAAAAACCGGTTAACATATATATAAGGTACAGCCATGGAGGCATTACTTTTCGATCAACCCTCGTATCTTCTCTACATTTGTTAAACTTATAAATTCCCGGAAATGGCCAATTAAAAACGACAATATTTGCAAAAACTCGGAATGAATAATCAAGGGGAAAAAAGAATGTGGATATGTTAAATGTAAGAAAAGAAATGAAAGACTCTTTAACCAAAACACTAAATAAAAAAAAATACAACCTTATCCTGTAAGCGCTTTTCGAGGGCAAAGCTCTCATAATTCAGCTTAGATAGAATAGGGAGTAACACACCAGATGATACTAAATGATGAGAACTATGCTCTCCCTCTCCCTATTCTACCTGCTCAATGATGAGAGCTTCGCCCCCAAAAAGCGCTTACAGGATAAGGTTGTATTTTTCTTTTTATTTAGTGTTGTGGTTAAAGAGTCTTTCATTTCTTTTCTTACACTTCTCTACATTTATTGAATTTTCTTGTAAAAACTAAATGAATTCACATTGAAAGGAATAAAAAACAGCTCTAGAATGCTTAAGACAATCGGATATTACCACAAAATTTATATTTCTTAGGATGCCTTGTCCATCTGAAGAAATGTAACATACAAACGGATGTATTGTGCCTTGGAACACACTTTTGAATTTTTTGTATTGTTTTTATGAAAGTATGTGTAAGATGTTAATCATTTTTAACGAAAAAAAATACCCACCTTTTAAGAAATTTGCATAAATAAAATATTTTTTATTAAATTCAAATATTTGCGCATGCTAATATAATTTTAAAAATTTTAAAGAGAATCTACAGTTAAAGAGCTCTCATAAGTTACCAATCACATCTTTCTAAGTAAAATACAACCGAAGTTACAGTACTTCATAGATAAGGCCCCCACTCAAATTTCTCTGATTTTAAATGGCCGTAACTTCCATAAAAATGACAAAAAATTAATAACATTTGGCATTTGTATATACCAATTGTATATACCAATTTTCATTAAAATACGAGAGATCAGTGCCAAAACTTTAAAATTTCTACCTGAATTGACGTGGAATGACCCTTAGGAAAGTAGCGGAAGCCCTGAGATAATCTATTTTTACCCTTTTATGTCACTTTTTAACCCCCTCCCCAATTTTTTAATTAAAAAAATTGATTTTTTCGAACGTAGTATTTAGAAAGTGTAAAAGAGCTCTATCTTCTTTCGTTTCTCATCATTTTCGATCGAATGATATATGACATGCCATACGTTGCCATAGATCTAAAGACAAAGTTACTGCCACCCCCACAATTCCGACCCCATTGAGACAATTTGCCCCAAACTTCATAGTAATGTTGACCTTGGTTAGAGGAATCTGCGTACAGAATTTCACTTCTTTATATGCATAAAGATGCGTCGACCTTTTGGAACCCTCTAATTTCCGCCCCCGAATGTCCGACCCCTGTGGGCCAATCAAAACCAAACTAAAGAGCGAAGGCCCACATTCCCGCAGTAAGCTACATACCGAATTTCTATCTTCTACCTCAAAAAATGCGGAATTTATGAAGGGGACGGACAGACAGACGGACATTTTGAAAATAATAAGTAGCTCCATTCTTCTGCTTCTTAATAAATGCTTAGAGTTTATTTTTTACCTATATTTTTCAAATCAATATTTCAATTTTGCTTACCTTGAAATGATTTTGGCAGACAAAGATTGATGATGATGGAGAAAACTTCTTGACAGCAGCGAACACCACGATTGCACTTGATCCAATCATGTTTTAGGATGAGTGGCTTTATGTATGACTGTTGTTTGACGCTATCCATTTTTTGTGTTGATTTTGAGCTAAAACATTAGCAAGCTTCGAGTAGGCAATGCAACAAAAAGTAGTAATGGTTGCTTTGATTTTATGAATTGCTATGAGATATCACATGAGATGACTGATATTTTATAGGGTGGGGCTCAGTAGCAATTTTTAAAAATTAATTATAAAAATGTCAAGGATTCGAGAAGCGAAAATTTTTGTGTATTATTTAAGAGATTTGTTCTTTAACCTTCCGTCTAGCGCAACTGAACTAATAGGGACTGCTTTCAAATTATAGTTCGCCTTTGCCCTCCTAGATACCAGAAACACCTGCAACTTTGAGTAGCTGTCTGTTATCTAGGGTATTAACAGAAATATTTTCAGGATCAGTATACTTGCAATATCTTAAGCTTTTAAATAGAAACATGAAATTAATTGCCTACGACAGGTCCACCAGATACCCCTACACAAAATGTGACTAACCTAAGAAACATGCAAATCATTAATCGCTATTTATCTGGCCAATTACAAAATCTACACAAAGTAGTTGCACAAACTTTTTAACACGGTCAGCTATAACACATCGTTTGAAGGTTAAGTTCGTGGATATTTACGTGATAAGTTAGAATAATGACTAAAATCAGCAATACAAACTAATATTTAAAACAAATTCAGATAATGGGTAAAGGATTAGACTTAGCCGAGCGAGAGAAGGGAAAAATTGAAGCTTGGGCTCAAGATGGAGAATCATTTGGCGAAATTGGCCGTCGTTTAAATCGAGACCGAACTATAATTTCGAATTTTGTTGGAAAAAAGAATAGCAAGACCGGAAGAAAACGATCAGGACGTAAACAAAAGCTGAATGTACGTGATCAAAGACGTATTCTTCAACTTGCAGTAAAGGATAATTTATCTTCAGCAAAAATTAAGGCAACAATGAATATGCCGGTGCACAGGAATACAGTTTTTAACAGTTTAAAGAAGAACAGAAACGTGATATATGCATAACGGAAAGCTCGACCACAACTGAAACTGCACCACAAGAAAGTGAGACGAGAATGGGCGAAAACACATCAAACATGGGACAAGGGATGGATAGCAGTGGTCTTTTCAGAAAAAAAAAATAATCTTGACGGGCCAGATGTCTGTCTGTATTGCTTGCATGATATTCGAAGAGATGATTCATAATATTCAAAGCGAGCTGGAGGAGATGGAAGTCTGGGGAGCGTTCAGCTACAAGGGCAAGACAAAACTGTTATTTATAAATGGACGAATGGATTCGAAAAATATCAGTAAATGTTAAATGTGAGTTTAATACCAAATTTGGTGAAAATGTCGGGGACAAAAACTATATTTCAACAAGACAATGTGCCAATACATGTGTCGACGTCGTCATTGGAATGGTTTTATAGGGGAAAAATTTTCAGTTTTGCCATGGCCTGCAATTAGCCCCGATATGAATCCCATAGAAAACATTTGGGGTTTTCTTGTATGATCAGTTTATGCCTATGGCAACAATACTTCTCAAGTCAGGACCTCAAAAAAGTACCTTTGAAGGAATGGGATGAGCTCGACCAAAATGTCTTAAAAAATCTGATTGATAACATGAAGATCAAAATTTTCAAGTTGATTGAAGCAAATGGAGGCTTCACTGGGTATCAGAACTCAAATAGAGTTAAAATTCTATTGTATAAATTATTTTTTCTTTATGTGATAATATTTATGTGCAGTATAATAGTGCCATTTTCTCCTATTTTGTTTCTAGTCAGAAAATAAATATTGTGTTTTTGAAGGCAAGTTTGCGACAACTAACTAATCATATTGAGATTACAGAATATCATTTTTGAAGGTATATATGCTGTAGTACTAACAAGTTGCCAGAGCAGTTAGGGCACATGATAATATTTTTGTGAGCACTTTAGTGACCTTTTCATACTTATCCGTTAGTTCATGTCAAAATTTTTTGAGTGAGGATAGAGATAAAAGTGATATGTCAGGCACATTGTTCCAAATTTTGCAAAGGTTCTGAGGTATGTATTTTTTCAAAATCGATTCAATAAATTGAATTATCTTATTCATTTAACAAACAAATAAATAGTATAAATTTATAACAGTATTCATAATAAGATGTGTTTCCTAACGTGGCATATCAGATGTGTTTCCTAACGTTTTCCTATTATACTACTTTTGTAAATTTTATGAATTTTTCATTTGTTTTTATAACTCTTACGTTTTAAATTAAAAGAAACTCTTAAAAATGCTTTCCTTTAATGGAAGCATGACGTAAAAAAAATAAAGAAAAAGTTTTATGGTTACAATCTGATTAGGTCAGATTCTTTAATGGAATGTGCCTAACAGGCTCATTGCGCCTGAAGATATGCCTAACAGTATTGCGCCTGCCGGACGGTTAATTTGACAGTATTTAAAAAAATCATGCATAGACCCCGTTGACTGATTTTCCGGATATGCAGTGCTTTGAACTCTACAAGCCTTTAGAGCAATCTAAAAGTGGTCTGTTGACTGGTAAACTGTTGGAGATCCATGCGATCAATTGATGCTTCAGCGATCAATATCAGCGACTGGGCATCTCAACCATCAGGCTATATGAAGCGATGACCACCTTGCTCGAAAATGTTCAGTCGTTTGAAATCAAAATTCTATTGCACTCGGTCTTCCGTGTACAACAGTAGGTCAATGGCCCACGCGGAAAAGCAAGCCACACTTCAAAATAATGAAGAGGTCTTAATAAAATAATTCAAAGCAATTTATGATGGTAGATGGCATAAATCAAGAACGTCTTGCCTTTCATTAATGTACACAAGTAGGTGTAGAGCCAACTAACCCTGATGGTATCAACTGCTTGGATAATAACAACCTTTCTTGTTTGAAAAATATGAAATCATCATAAATACATGCACCTCAATTCACAATAACTTTTACAGAGCCCAATTTTTAAAGCGCCGTCCACCTCATATGCTCCACCTACTTCTTAATAATAATAATTTTGGCTCATCATAATTGAATAGGGTTTTATAAGAAATGGTATTATTGAAAATGATGTGTGCACTCTTCCATAGTTTGAGGGATAAAGTGCATCTATGTGGGGAGATCCTCGTTCTGCGGAGCCCAAAATGCACAACGTCAAAGTTCAATTATGTTCTCTGTCCCTACGTGACAGGTATTTCCAAGGAATACATTGTATAAAAGCCCATCTCAGCCTTAAAGACAGCAACAGTCATGTTTTACACATAAAAGTTGTCTCGATTACAAAAGTATTTTTGAATTTAAAAAAGAGCATGCATGCGGTGAAAAGTTTAACACCTTATTGCTGCCTGCCAGCAGTTCCGACAGCGTGGGGAGGCTGTCATGACGGCGGATGGTGGATTGATGAAATAACAATATGCATTTTGTAGCCCTTTGTACAAAAATGTAAATTGTATTAAAGGCTCTGTGGTATCTTAAGTGACTGCTCCTTTCACCTGTGGATGTCATTTTGTTCTCAAATACCTGCTGCACCCTATAAGGGTTCCCCCCCCCCTTTAAACTACTTGATAAGAAGTGAGTGCAAAGTGTTGCTATTTGATATGTAATATTTATCCCTTCGGAGATGATGGGGATTTCTTTTGCAGAATTTACTCTCTGGTACACTGCTGAAAAATGTGCATTAAATACACATGGGATTTAATGGTTGATCTGGAGGGATACTGTGACGTTTTTCCTTTGCATGAAGTCTGCAAAGAATTCACCAGTAATAATATTGGAATTTTGCAGGGATTAATCTCTTTGAAAATGACATCAGCATTGCCAGATTCTGTAACTAGGTTCTATGAAAATGATTTCTAACTCTGCACTCCATGGGTATTATCCTGCCAAAAGGCTATGCGATTCGCTCGAAGTAGAGTCAGAGAGCTCTGAACTGGTTAGCCTGGAAATAGGTGAAAGAGGAAAATTTCCACATACATTCTGCATTGAACGGTCGTGAAAGACTCATCAGGTCTTATTATATAGGTAGTAATGGTAATGCAAAAAAATTCGTTTTCGTATATTTTGGGTGTTCTTACCATTTGTGCCTCAAATATACAAATGTAAAAGTTAGTAGGTGCAAATCCATATTTCAATATCTGTTTCATACCTCCATCTATATCTTTGATTGTTGCCAACTTTGATTCTATGGTTACCAATTTCCAATGAACGGAAACCATATTTAATCATACAGGCTCAATATGCTGCAGAACTGTTATCAACCTTTGTCCGTAGCATTGATGATATCATTGAAATTTTCCATTTTTGTTGGAAAGGTTATTCTTCCTCAAATGGGATCTTCCTGATTAAACATCAAAAGTAATCCGGGAATGTAAATATGACAACAAATTATAACAAATGGCAGACTTCTGCAAATACTTTAAAATTGAACAGAAGCCCTATATTGTGTGCTGCTTTCTACAGAGGACACTTTGAAATTATTTTAGCTAGCATTACTGAAGCAACAAATCTTTTTTTAGACTTCGTGTCCCTTTAATCTTTTCTGAATAAGTATAGAGCTTATCCAGAAGTGCACCCCCGGGTCATCACAGCAGGTCATTTATCCTAACGTCGCCTTCTGTTTACCTAGCACAATAAAGTGTCATTTGTTTTATCTTTTTGCGCTTTATAAAATAGCTTAAGATTTAAAACTGAATGAGTATTATACTCTGTCCAATTAAACTTGGAGAGGGCGTGTCCAGTTAAACTTCCTATTATAGTTGTTAGACATTGTCGTTTCTACTTTATCAAGAATGTGTAATAATTGAAATAGGAAGTTTAACTGGTCACACCCAAACCAACTTTCGTTGGATAGAGTGGACGAGGACAAAAATGCAAACACCCGAGTTGGATTGGTGAAGCAATGATTATTGCTGGATTGTTAATGCATTGTTGACTGTCATAGCAACAATGATTTTCTTCCTTAACTCAACTCCGTGTTAGTATTTTTGACCTCGACCAATATAGTATCTAAGATATAGGCTTTGAAGTGTGGAAATTTTGCAAAATATTAGATGATTTCCAAAATTATGTATAATAAACACATGAAAAATTACAGAAACCATCACAGAAAAACAGATCGAGAGATAGAGAATCCATGAAGTCATGGATGCCTGATGTTGACAGTCAATGGGCTCAGCAGAAGGGCCTCGCAGTTTAGGCATTGCACCACCAACATGAACTAGTTCCCAATACAAATGCGCCATATACTACCACTGCTCAGCTTGACACAAACAACACATTTGATGACGCAAAAGTTTCAACATGCAGTGATGGAATTCAACACAGAGAGATCAGTAATAACCATAATCATCAACATTAAATGCATCTTCACTAAATGAGCGACAATTTGGAATACTGAATTCATATTTCCTTCTATATTCATGAACAATGAATTTGGATAGTCCTATAATGTCTAATCGATTTTGGTTTGAGAAGGACTTGAAGCAATCATGTAACGGTAGTGTAATATCTTTGCTCCATTGCGAGCTTTATCAGTGACTGATTTCATGCTGTGTAGTCATTGCAGAAAAAAAATTTAAAGCTATTCAACATGGTACAGATGAGTGCATAAGAGGTGGCATGTTATCTGATTCATCAACCACTGCACAATATTAGTAGACTAGTCATTGTCAAGTCTATAACATGTTTGCACAGTGGAATTGCAATAAAAGCCTTGGTGGCTCAGTGGTTGCATGATCGCCCTTGATGCCCAAGTACACGGGTTCGATCCTGGCCGAGGACGACGATGATTTTCCAGGGGGAAATCCTGAGATCACGCACTTCCTTCAGAAGGGAAGTAAAGCCGTTGGTCCCGTGTAGTCATTTGCTGGCTGCACATTAAAGAAACCTTGCGAGGCAAAATTTTATATATACTAGTATATCCCTTCAAATTTTAAAATTAAATGAAAAAATATAATAAAAAAATGAATTTCCACCGGCGCTACCAACGGAGGGGGGGGGGCTGAAATCATGACTATAAAAAATGCTTATAAGAAATTTTCTATTATCGATAAAAACTTCAAACTGTTTTCGTTGAATTCTTGAAAGTTTTATAATTAATTGCAAATAAATTATATACCCCAAATTTATTAATAATCAATAATATTCGAAATTTTAGAAAGCTTGTGTATCTGGTATGGAGAAACTTAGCAACATCTAAAATTACGAATTTATTAAAAAATTCCAGGGCACAATTGAACTACTTAATGATTGAATTATATTAAAATGATTCCTTTTTTTTATGGTTTAAATTTTCTTTTTCGTAAATTACATTTTATTCATAAGTTATTTCACAAAAATTAAAATCATTGCTATAGGGATCATTTCTTGATGACGTCATTTGAGATTGTCCCCTTCTCAGAATATAAGGAAGTTAGATAAGGCCACATCATTGCTTTATCAAATAAAGAGATTAAAATCCTATTATGTGATTTTCTAGCTATTGTCATGCAGGTGTGACCCATTTAACAACAAATTACGTATATCTTCGAAAAAAAAGTAAAAATATTCCACATTCAGTTATATAAAAAATCGTTTAAAAAAACGGAGATATCAAAAAAAATTTTTTTGCTTTATTTAGAAAAGATTTCTCCCTAAATTTTGGCTATTTTCAAATTCGAAATTATTACATTTGTAATTTTCTAAAAAAGGATTAAAACCAAGTCATTCAAATAGAAAATATTATTATACAATTTAATGTATTGTTTTAAAAAAAACATTACTTTTAATCGATCAAAAAATTACTACAGTAAAACCCCGTTACAACGTACCTCACTTTAACGTACATTTCAGAATAACGTACAAATTTCAAATCCCCATCCCAAACGTAGGTATTTTAATGCTAAAAAGTTTCAGAATAACGTACCTCACTTTACCGTACATTTCAGAATAACGTACTAATTTTACATCCCCTTGGTTAAATTATCCCTTCAGTACAACGTACATCGTTCACATGTCTTGCACTGATTGGTCAATGCAGCCCATGCGAAAGTTGCAAATGGGCCAATGGGCTAATTAAGTCGAGTTCATTTCATTGATTGGTCAGTATAGCATATATAAACCCGGAAATCTCTGCATGCTACTTAGTCTAGCATGTTCGATTGTCGATTGTTGCATGCTACTCAGTCGGGATCCAATGATAGGATAAAAGCAAAATGAAATTCATAGCGATCAGGAAGACGAAGATGAAAATGGCCATTTAGAACCAGAGGTAACGCCCGTCTCAACTTTGGTAGCAATGGAGGCTATAAAAAGCTTACGAAACTATTTTGCACAGCATAGCGGTGCACCAGAAACATTTAACTTCACAATGTCAGATATGGAGGACTTTTTGGGGAGGCAAGTTGTAGAAAGAAAGCAGACGGCCATTACAGATTTTTTTTTTAAATTAATGTAATACTACATATTGTATATGCTATAGTGTATTTGCATTGAATAAAATAAAATGCATTCTTGTATTCATATGTTTTTCTATGAATATATGCGTTTTTCACAAGCCCCCCTCCCCCCCTCCAGTTTCAGTATAACGTACACCTCAGAATAACGTACAAATTTCCAGGTCACTTGAAGTACGTTGTAACGGGGTTTTACTGTAATCAAAAGCAATTATATTCAAGATAACAAATTTAAAATTTTAAAGGAGTATGGCAGTTATTGAATTTTTAAAAAATATTTTCTATTCCCCTGTAAGAAGAATCATTTTCTCAAGAAAATAGCTGGCTGGGAAAAGGTTAACGCTGGAATTAATTTTTTTTAATTTACTTTAAAAGTTAAATATTTATGTTCAATTATGTCTAAATGAATGAAAAAAACAATGATGAAATGATACAAAATAGCAAAAACTGCTACTGTTTTTACCACGGTTTTTGAAACACTGAAGCTCTCGTATAAAACTCGAGAAATGGTTCTCAAAACAAAAACACAGTGCTTTTATATACAACCAATCCCAAAAGAGCACAAATTTCTAAAGAATATTTGATATGGCAGAATTTGTTTATGCAAGTGTAGAGTGTGATCATTGGATCACGCTAGGCGTTAAAGGGTTAAGAATGACTCCAATCATTGTCGTTCTCCAAAGTTAGCAGCTTTTTACCATCTCCTGCGAAGAATGTGTTTGATTCCACTCCAGGACGATGCAAGAAAAAACAAATTTGGACGTATCAAGCTGTAAGCCAGATATAATGCTTTTTAATGTCGGACTGTAGAAAAACTAATGAAGACGATTAAGAGACAAGTAGCATTAGAAGAAGTCACCTCCCATCAAAGAGTATTCTGTCTTTCCGTATAATGTAAATTTGAATAGAGGAATTAAAAGGATTAAAAAAATGATTCAACTATAAAGTGGCCTTCAAAATTTCAAATACGCGGAGAAAAAAACTTAACATGGCAAAAGAGAGGATTTCCTGAGAATCCTGCACAGGGAATTAAGTTTGAATGTTCATCCTGCAATAAGTTTTATCTAGGACATTCAAAAGAAGGTAAAAACTATAATTGAAGGAGTATTCCCCTATATTAAAAATGGAAAACGGGGTATGTCTGCTTTTTTCAGATCATATTTTACAGGAAGGCTGTAATTTTTCAACAGATGGCTTTATAATTATCCTTTCTAATAATTGGAAAATGGTCCTTGTAGGATATTTTCACGCCATTACCTCCGATATTGATGAATAACTAGTGAAAAATAGTAAAGAAAATTCCATGGCCTGGACTCGAACCAGAGACCTTCTAGTGGCTTAGTGGTTAGAGCATTAGGACAGTAACCTGAAGGTCCCTGGTTCGAGTCCACGCCTTAGAATTTTCTTTACTATTTTTCACTGTTTATTATCCATTGAATTAAAGATGAGAAATTGCTACCTTTTATAGAATCTCTTCAAATAGGTATGCACAGGATTCTAATTGGTTGCTGAATAACGACTATGGTCCTATACAAGTAGCTGATTGGATGCCTTTAGCTTCCTTACATAGTGGCCTTGTTATTAGTTACTTTCAAATATTTTTCTGATTGGGTAACTTATGCTATATACTCTCTCTCTCTCTCATCAAAAGTCAAGGCACACCTGCCTAATAACATGTTGGGCCCCCTCTGGCCCAGATAACAGCGGTGACCCATTGTGGAAGAGAGTCTACCATTCTTCAGAATACATCTACAGGCACTGCAAGCCATGCTGCCTCAATTACACTCCATAACGATGCTGCATTTACCAGTTATGTTAGTGACGACCTGACAGATTGTTCGATGACATCCCACAAAATTTCAATGGGAGTGCAATTTAGGGAAAGTGGAGGCCAAATTATTGTTGTGAGGTCGTGTGTGGAGGTGCATTATCTTGCCGGAAGATGCCATCGCCCACAGGGTAAAAACAGTTCATGAAGGGGTGCAGGTAGTCCCCAAGCAGGTCCACATAGAAAGTAACACGCAGAGTGGATGTCAGATGTACCAATGGACCCATCGCATGCCACGAGAACACACCCCAGACCAGTATGGAGCCTCCACCTGCCTGAGTGGTCCACACCTGACAAGCAGGGTCGTTGGTTTTTTGATGCCTGCGCCAGACACAAACACGACCATTGGCCCGATACAGCTGAAACTGTGACTTGCCGGACCAGACAACCCTTTGCCAGTCCTTAGCAGTCTAATGTCGATGTTGATTGGCCCAAGCTAGGCGTTGCCAACGTTGTGCAGGTATCAAGAGTGGCACCTGTCGTGGCCTCCTGCTCCCAAAGCCTGCAGCTGCCAAGGTTCGCCGAATTGTCGTCACGGACACAGTTGTGGGACGTCCCTGGTTGTACCACATGGTGATTTGGCTTGCTGTCACCCTTTGGTCACCAGTTCCAAGCCGGTTGACCCAGTAAACACTATGTATCAATGAGGCGTGGGCAGCCCGTCAAACATGGATTGTAAACCCACGTCAGGGTTGTCAGGATAGATCCTTGCAACGGTTGTGTGAGATAATTGCTACATCTGTTATTGAGGCACCCATCCGTCTGGCACCAATGAGGATAGCACTCGTTGTGCTGCCATTTCTGCAGATAGTTTTGCTTATAATGATTGTGTGATATCAAGGAGTCCTGTGCACCTGCATTCTGATAATGGAAGCAGTGAAATCTGTTTCATTGCGGACAGGGAACCTGATTGGAGGGGTGTGCCATGACGTTTGGTGAGTGAGTGTTTAGTGGTCTTGTTAGCTGTTATTTTTCACTTGTTATTTCTCACTGAAGAAAGGTACATATGAGACAAAGATAGTGAGCTCTGAAATGTACATATGAGTTTTTATTTTATAAAAATCATTTATTTGGAATAGTGGTTTCCTTCCTTCCTTTCTTGTTAGAATACATGTGTTTAGATGATTTTATTGCATGTCAAAATTTAATAGAAGACATGGATAGTAGATATAACAACACATATTCATACTCAGACTATTCATATTCTATAGCGATTCTATACAATTTTACTCTGCAGTGACAAAATGTTTGCTATAAACTATGAAAAGATTAAATAGATTCAGAACACGGGAGATTAAACTTCGTAATGGTCGTAGCTTTGCGTCCAATGTTTAGACTGGAGTGAGATTGATTTATACCACTGTGCAATCTCCATTTATAAATCACACCACAAACGATCGATGCACTGAATCCTGAAGTGCTATAGCAATATCATCGCCACTTTCGTGAAGTGTTATAATCGAAGAGAGAAATGTGATTGGTTTGGGGTTGTTTCACAAAAGTATTCATCGTGAATACAATTCTTTGTTTCGTGGCATTCATATGCCTATAGCTGGCGATTGAAGACAATTTCCGCCTGTCAACACTAGACTGATCTACAAAGGTAATAGAGATGTGATCGGTGGCACTGCATTATGGGAATTTCTATACTACTATAAAATACCACGAGTGATTCACCATAGTAATGAAACATTCTCAACTGTACTGACCAAGATCGGCAATAGTGAAAGATTGCTTCCATATGAGAATGCAATTGAATGAGAGCAGATTTAAAAGTAAACACTGCTGCATGGAGAAAGCCTTACAGCGTGAATGCTCACAACAAGAAAGCTATCATGAATGATGTAGTTCTCATTTTTGAAGATAAAATCACTGGTTATGGCAGCAAGCGTGAATTCGTTACAGCAAGTAGAAAATTACAATTATTGTACTCAGACAGAGAATACACAAACAACGCCATTGATGATGATGATGATGATGAACTACAACAAAAATTGACTCTTGTCAGTGTAGTGGATTCTGATTATGCACTTGATGAATTAGAGCAGAAAGAAAAGAGAGAACAACGTCTACAACATCTGTCATTTATGGTTATAATTGCAAAATGAAGATATAGGCAAGATGATACGAATCAAATGTATGCAACATGTGATTTCAAAGTTCAAAGATAACATAAATGGTGCTTGAAATGGATGCCAATTATCAAGGTGCAGCGAACATCAACCATTCGTGCCAAATGCTGCGATCACGGTGCATAAATTTCCTGGTGGTTCATTTGATCATATCGTCTAGGACTACATTGAACTATAAAAGATTTTAAACATTAAGTTACCAATCTGATTGCTCAGAATTTATTTGCGCATATACGAGACATCAAAAGAGATACAGTACTTATTCCATCTGATTATTTCTCAATAACTGAGACTCGGTTGAATCCACGTGAACCTGTAGATATATAAAGATTCGAAATGAGCACTCAAATTTATCCGTCTGGTTGCATTAAAACCGATTTACTCAATAAATCAGGTGTTATATGTTATAGATGCGCAGACGTTGTTACGATGTTTTAAAACTTTAACTCTTCAGTTAAAATTGATAGACTGCTCAAACATTTGAAGACTGATTTACACTAGTTTCGGTAATATTTGTAGGGATAAAGTATTTTACAATTATTTAGTGAGATTTATATTAGCAAGTTATTACATCCATCCTAATGTGTTAATATTTGATATGGAAATGTTGTTCGGTGGGATGATGAGATATTCACCAACAACTAGGCCAATCAGTGACCACATAGAAGCGCATATTAATGTGCCAAATTTATTTGTTGCTGATTTTAATGTATATGCTAGATTAAATTTACACCCTCTTATATTTAGGAAGAAACATTTCAATTCGTAAGATATACACATCGATTCACTGTCAGACCATTTCCTCGGGCGAAGGGATTTTCGACCGAGAGAAACAACCTGACAACGAGTTTGCAAGTCAAAAACGACGAGTGGGGTCAATTAAAGGCCTGATGGAAGAATACGATATCGTCTACCTTCCCCCTAGGCAGCTTTTTCAATGGACCTGAAGGTTCCAGAAGCGAACTGTCCGTGTCCCATTCGCCCTGCATAATCGAATAGATAATCAGCTCATTAGCAGGGCAAATAAAAAGGGCAGACGAACAGCAAAATATGAGAGTGCCGAGATCAACCCAAGTTGAAGAAAGAGTCCCGAGTTCGACTGAAACCGTCGTAATCAAACAGTGTCCTCAATTGTCAGTTAGTGAAATTTGGACTTAAATTTGTTTCACACAACTATCAACAAACCAGTGCATGTGTGAGTGAATTTTGCTAAGTGAGAGACCCTCCCACCAGCGACCCCGTCTAACTTTTATTATCTTCTTCTTTTCATCACCATGGAAAACATGGTTATGATAATTGCCGATGGCCCATTCCCCCTCGGCACGTTTATGAAAGAGTTTACGCTAAGACGCATATTCCTCCGGTTTTGCCGTCTGGTGATCTGCCGTTTCTGTTCTGCAGTGTTTATCCCCGAGGATGCTCTGCCGACAGCATAACATAGCAGCCAGAATAGCGGCTGCTGATTTTGTGAAAGTTGGATCAACCACAGTCCACCGATTCATGCGGACTTCGAACATTTGCCAATCCTTGTCCAAGGTGCATCTCCACTGATGGAGGAATCTTATTTGAAGGACAACATGTCCAGTTATGGGGAGATGCGGAAAGTTGCCCTTCCTCAACATCCGGATTCTCCCCTGCAAAAGACTGGTGACATCATTCTGGATATGAGACTTCAGAAGTACATTCCCGACACCCTTGTATTATAGAAAAATCTCCGTGTCTGACAAAGGCAAAGGCAGTGCTGCTGGTACTACAAAACCGACTCATGTGAGGGAAGATTGTCCTCGCCCCAAGGAAAGTGAAGCATGCCAATTCATTGTGGGCAAATACTACCATTGCCCAGAGAGGACCTTCACAGCGTCAGCAGCTCCACCGTCGCTGTCAAAGGGAATGTCATCCCAGCAGTCAGCAGTGATAACCTCGCCAGAAAGAACATCTGTGGTGTGTATTGTTACTCTCCCTTCATCTCCGACACCTCTTCCTGCTAATCCAAGGGAGGATATGCCACGTCCGCCTCCCCCCTGCCTCCAGTGCTTCTGAAAGTGGTCCCACTCCATATTCATTGAGCGAAATCTCGATGGTGGAGGCAAGCTCAGCAGCAGAAGGCTACGCAGATGCTTCACTGTGTTCCGGTTCAGTATTTGCGGAGGAGGTATTTCCAGCCTATCAATGTCAGCGCAGACATCATTGTCGCAGCTGCTGCCAACAGCCTGCACATCTTCTCTGGCCAGATTATCATGTTCTGCTGGGAATATGAACCAGCGGAATCATCTTGTGTCGACCGAGAGTCCTCGCAAGAAAAAGAACATACGACATCACAGCAGAAGGGATGGGATTGCTGCTTCTTCTTCTACAGGGCGAGACAGGTGCTCTAACCATCAGCGCAGCCATTCTTCATCTTCCGGTCGGCTACGATACCCAAAGTGGTAGAATTTGGAGCCTCATTCTACATCTAAGAGGCTGAAGTCTCCGGATAATACAGGTCAGTTATCGAAATTTTAAAATTCTCAATGAAGGTCATCTCATTGAACGTGCACTTTCTTGGCTCTTCGTTCAAGCAATCGGTTCTATCGACGTTCATTGCCCTGTACAGAACGGATATTCTCTTACTGCAAGAGGTGAAGCTGGCCCCTTCACAACAGTGCTACAATCTTCCCGGTCAATATCCTTGTGGACAATTCTTTATAAACTCCTCGGCACCGTATGGACAAGGGGTTGCAACTATCAATTTCAATCCCTCCATTACAGTGTCAAAATGTGTATATGACGACTAGTGCAGGGTATTTGCAACGGACATTTCATCATCCGGCATCGAATTCTGATTGCTCAATGTGTATGCTCCATGTGCAGCGGTGGAGAAACAGGAATTTTTCAGTGACATTAACAACTTTCTGTGCACAACATTGCTTGTAGTGATTGTTGGGAACTTGAATTGTCGTCCAGACGGACATGACATCTTTTTGTCTGTATAAGTGCGTCGTTTGTGCCAGCAAAACGCATTATTCGATCTCAAGACACACGATCCACGAACTGAACAACTTGGATTCACCTTCCATCAAGGACCCTCTGTGTCATCAAGACTCGACCTGTTTTTGATTGATAATGCTGTTGCTGGTACACCTGGTAAAATGGAGGTTATTCCATGCTCATTCTCTGATGACAATGCCATCATGTGGAAGCTTCCTTTTCCAACATCAGCTGCAGGCACTAAAAGTCATCGCAATTGGTTCCAAAATGTTTCTCTACTTGACGAAGAAGACTACAAGAGTATGTTCGTTCGGTTTGTGGAAAAACATCTCCACAATGTGTCTCCTATGCTAAAAATGT
Source organism: Rhysida immarginata (assembly GCA_023313115.1). Taxonomy (NCBI): domain Eukaryota; kingdom Metazoa; phylum Arthropoda; class Chilopoda; order Scolopendromorpha; family Scolopendridae; genus Rhysida; species Rhysida immarginata. Next base: position 41,845 of record JAHWFO010035993.1, on the reverse strand, counting down.
GGTTATTAATATAGTCTAAAATCAAACGCTTTTGAGACCGCCCGCCCCTCCCACAATAATATTTTAACGTACCCAAACAGGTGACCGCTAGGTGGGGTAGGAGTCAGGGTTCGGGACTGATATTAATTCGAGGACTGTGTGTTTCCAATAAAATTCCACTGACTTATCGTCAAAATATATATCATTTTATTTCTTCTTATCAAGGCTATAGTACAAAATCCACCTTAAAATTATTTATTACTACCAATCAGGTATACCTGATTGACTATATGGCTAATTATACTATGAGAACTAATGTTTACAAGATTCTAGCATTATCGTGCTTATCACTTGATTAATTACAACTTTATTCCTCTAAAAATCCCTAAATTAGTTTTTACTTATCAATAATATATGATTAAGTAGCAGTCAGTTGAAGAAGTGACTGATGTGCTTTAGCACAATCTCTAATGCTGGGTGCCCACTTAGCGCGACGATCGCGCGATTCTATCGCTTTGTGAAGCACGCATGCGCAGAGTGACGTCACGAGGACGATTCTGTGGCGCATGTGAGGCGATTGAAAAGCTCTGCATGCCAGAGCTTTTTGATCGCGCGACTCTATCGCACCCAATCAGAAAACAGTTTCGAATCACGTGGCACATTCAATCATGGCAGCACCTATTTCGAGATGGTCGGATATCGCTACGGAAAATTTGATTGAAGATATCAAGAAATATCCAATTCTGTATGACAGGAGTCATGCTGATTATAAAAAAGATAGGAAAAAGCAGGAGCTGTGGGAGATAGTAGCAAGGAATTGCATAGATAGCGCATGCGCATTCAGTCACGCGGCCGTCGCGCCAAGTGGGCACCGAGAAGCAATTGATCGCCTGCCGTTTGTTGCGCATGCGCATATGACTCAAAAGCGATAGAATTGCGCGATCGTCGCGCTAAGTGGGTACCCAGCATAACATGTAACTTGCCCCACAATAGTCGCACTTTACAGCATAGCACCGCTTATTATGCTTGCAGAATGAATCTGTCAATACCACCATGCAAAGCAAGAACGCATCACGTGATCCTTTTTAACACGGGAGGACCACTGTAACCCGCACAGATCATTCCTCGCAAAAGCCAAATAGTGAACTGTATTCTAGAAGTTCCGCCCCGTGCACGCTACCAAATTAGTGTAGGAATTAGACGGCGACGATTAACTTAAATGAACAGATCACTTTGCGTGGAGTGCTGGAGTGCAGATAAACATATAGGGAGCAAATTAACTACGTACTTAAGATCCTCGTTAAAGCTCTCATTCCCAGTAAATTAACTACGTACTTAAGATCATTAAATTATTTATTCTAATGTTGTTTCAATGTCACTGCTGCAAAATTCATTATCAGATCAGTTAGTCCAGCACTTATTACACTTTTCTTTACGCGAATACTAAGTCACGTGACGAAAGGAAGTCGCTGTTTCTCATAGTCTAACAAAATTCTTGAATATCTTGAACGATAACACTGAATTCCATCGCCTAAGTTAAGTTTCCCACCGTATTTACTTCAATTTCTTGTTAAACGAAAATAATTAATAAAACGGTCTCACCACTGATGTCATCTATTTGTCTGTGCTTTAAATCGCCGTGGCTCTTTTGTCCCACGCGGCTTGTCTCAGCTTCACTAGTTCCATGAGTTGCCTGAGTTGCCGATCGAACGAAAGAGCATCTACTTTTACTGAGTGATTCACAAACTGTTATAAACTCCATAATGATTATCATTGCATTTTTAGGTAGCAATATATATTCCTTAATCATTCAACTGCGAGGCGAGCAAATCATTTTCGATCGCTTGAATGTACAGAAATCAATCATGTCCGCCATTCCAACTAACATTACACTCCACTTCACCAACCTCTACATACAAAACTTCTCCTTTCCATACCATCTCAAACTATATAAAAAAACTCCTAAAACGACAATCTCGCCCTATAACAATACATTGTTGGAGCTTGGCAAAGATCTTCCGAGAATTTCCTCCGGAAAACAATGCCAAACTCCAACAATGACGGCCGCTGTTGCTTTTATTATTGTTAAGCAACAGCTGTCGTCAACAAATTCACCATTCTTACCACTCATTAAATAATCAAGAAAATCCACATATAATATTACCCATTACATAGCTACACCTCTAAAACAACCCTTTAACGCCCCCCCTCTTTAACATAAATTAAACAAATCTACATTCTAAACTAGCTACAAAGAAATAATTTAATTTCACCAATACTAAATAAATAAACAAAACAATAAACTCAATAATAAAATTTAATCCTCAGTATAACTAACTTTCATTAGGACAAGTTAAGAGGAAAAAGGTTTTATCAAACCAAGCTTTTATAATGTTTTATTTAGTGGCAACAATACAGCTTAATTTTGCAACAATAAACAATAGATACATTTACTCTCGCCATAACGAAATGTCCAATTGTTACAACAATCAATTCGTAGTAATGAGTTAGTACCATTAGAACACGAACCAATGAACCGATTTGAAAATTTTTTTCTTTATCATAAATTGTCATCGATTCTGCATAAGTGTGTCAAATTGCAGCTCCCTAGCTTGTCGGAAAGTTGGTTTAATATTGATTACAAGATTAGACCTAAACAAACTAACACAGTAAAGTTAATAAAAGCTTTTAAAAAAAACATAGGCTTCACAAGGATTGATTGTTTGGCCTAAAAAGACAAAATGTTACCGCCGGGCCCATGTGACACATCAAAATTAAACACACTGACATGACATGTCACACTTTCTTCGGAAGATTTGAGTTGGACGCAGGTAGACGTCGTAGCCATCATCTGCTCTTGCTGCAAGTAATTCTGCGTCTCCTCCGTTGTTCTACCCCTAAGGAGGAGTTTGCTGATGACATACACAAGGTGAAGAATGAGATCAATGCTCTAATGATCCACAAGGCTGCCAGCGCCACTCAGAGCGAAACTCATCTGGGCTCTTACGTGTTTGGATGTCAGGAAGATGTCATCAGCCGCGATTGCTGAGGAGAAACGAAGGGCCAACAAGAAGTATTGTCATCGTTTGGTGGTGGATGGTGGGGTAGTGGAGGCTGACACCGATATCTTATCAGCCTTCTGCACGCACTTTGTATCTTTTTTTGACAGCCCAATTGTTCAATCTGACGTCACGAAGAAGTGGATAGAGAAACTAAGACCTTTCTCAGAGGATACTGACTTGTGCATCACCCGTCCCTTCACTGGAGATGAAGTTAAGAAGTTTCTGTCGCGGGATGGCAGTCGTGGGACTAGTCCGGACCTAGACGGCATCCCGTATTCCTTCCATAATGCGACTTGGAAACTTCTTGGCCTTTTCTGCTGAAAGTGTGTGTTTAATTTTATCATCCAAGATCATTCTTCCATCACATCGAAATTTGTTAATAGGAAGATTATTCTGCTCCCCAAAGTGCCAAATCCAAAACTGGTGACCTAGTGGAGACCGATAACTCTTCTCAACACCAATTATAAGGTCTTCTCTGGGGTTTTTCAAAAACGACTCAAATTACTCGCCAATGAATTTTTCGACCTGGGACTATCCTGTTCAATACCATCACGACGGATGACTGATAATCTTATTGCTTTCCGGTGTATTTTGGAAGAAGCGCAAAATCGGCAGGAAGCACTTGCTATGTTAAGCCTTGACCAGGAAAAGGCCTTTGATAAGGTGAATCACGAATTTCTCTTCAAAGTGTTTCATCATCTTCATCTTCAGAAATTTGCTGTGATAATCTCGGCTCTGTATGCTTCGGCCACATCATGTGTGGCGATTAATGGCTCTGTTTCGTCATTCTTCGAACTAACAAAGGATGTTAGGCAGGGGTGTCCACTATCCCTCCTCCTGTACATCTTTTACTTGGAGTCATTGCTTCAGTTTTTTAATCGCCGCCCTGATGTTCGGGGATATGAACTGCCAGTAGCGTCGATCAACATCCGGATGCTAGCTTATGTCGATGATGTGATGCTCTTCCCATCTGACGCATATTCCCTGAACATCTATAAAGTCACCTTTGATTTCTTTAGTGTTTTGACGGGGAGCTCCATCAACCTCGTCAAATCTAAAGGTATAGCTATTGGAAAGTGGAAGGCCGACTATCTAAAGAACTTTCCAATAACATGGTGTGGCCAAGTGACAGTGTTGGGATACGTGTTTTCCTTTCTTAGGAACTCAGACTCCCGTCACTGGCAATAGGTGATTGATAAGAGTATTGCTCGCTTTGACAAAAATTTTCGATTCGATACTTCGATGTTTGTCAAGCTGAGGTTTATTAAAACGCACATAATACCGATTATGACTTCAAAGTGCCTGTTCACCTTGCCTCCTAAACAAGATCTTTTAACTATGTGTGGGTCACAAGGACTGGAAAGTGCCGTTCAGATCAGAATATATGTTTATTCCAGTGGAGAAAGGGGGACTAAGACTACCTGATATTCAACATATCTGATAGCGGCCAGAAGTTCCACTTTGATACGAGTATTTTTCTTCCTTCTATAATATGGGTTAATTTTCTTCCCTTCCATAATGACAAAATCTCAATCCAATTGAACATTTGTGGGAGAAAATTGAAAGCCATCAGACAGGTGGTTCCAAAACCAACAAATTTCACTCAATAGGACAGTGCTGTTCATCAGGCAAAGACTGTTATGATAGCCTATAAGGAGCAGGGAAAGACATCTTCTGCCAAGCACAACATTGACCGAAAGTCGGATCTACTGATAGAGACAGAAGGGGTATAAAGCGGATTGTAGCCAGAAAGCACAAGACAACAGCATTCATGGTGTCGATTCCTCGCATCACCTTTCAACATCTCGTGGAGTAAATGCGAATCGCTGCAGTACTGAAGGCAGAAGGTGGCTCAACGAAGTACTGATGGGGTAGTCATAATAATCTGGCCACCCAGAGTATATACATCCTAAAGTGTCGATATCTGATATGAAAATGTTGTTGTTCAGTGCGATAATGAAATATTCACCATCAACTAGACCAGTCAGAGACGATATGGAGGTGGATACTAATATTGCAATTATGACAATTAGCATTATCAATGTAGACGCTACATTAAATTTATACGCTCTTTGCTTTATGAAGAAACATTTAAATTTAGATTACAAACCCATCGAATCACCTATTACATTGGGTGGCAGTACTATAAATTTGATGTTTGCACGAAATATTGATTCTTGTTTGTTGCCATTTCTAACATACTTCATATCATTGACTAGTGATTTGTAATTTGAGAATGCCATAAAGGTTTGGTTAAAAAAGTTATGATGAATTGCAAGTATATTTTTTTTGAAAATTTTATATCAAACTTAAATTTTTTAAATTGTGTTGGGCAAAGTTCTTTCTTATTCGCCATGTGGCCCCAAGAAGTATTCTACGATTTAACTAGCTGCCGTATCCCAACACAGCCCCGTCAAATTTTTTTGATTCCGTATCATTATCTCGTGGTAGGCCTGTGCGAATGTACCATTCCGCCATACCAATTTATTTACTTTTGTTTTGAACATAGAATAAAACCGCCAGGTTATATTTCAAAAATTATGCCTGGTTCAATATGCCAGCATGTGTGTTCACAAAATTCTCATTCATTATTAATATTATTTGCAGCCATGGTTTCGATAGGCCAGCTTTCAGAAGAGGCACAAGAAGGAAGAAATAAAGATCTGAAAAGCTTTAGAAAAAGTAACAGTAGAAAAATCTCAAGAACCTTGTGCAATGAAGATATGTTCAGTCTCCACCTTATGACTTCTGATCCCCTGATTTCCAACTTGCAAACTCTGCCCTCCAAAAAGAAAAGACATGTATCTAATAACGTTTTGTGAATTATGATTTCACGAGATATGGAAGCGAGCGAAATTGGCAAATGAAATTCGTAAAACCTGTCGAACCCAGAAAAATATCACTTGAATATTACTATTATTACTTTTTTCTGGTTATTAATTCTTATCCTCTTGCAATATGCTATTACTTGTAGTTGAGAAGGAACGTTTTTGAAATTGTTTGTTGTTTGTTATATTGTTTTTTATATTGTTGTTTTCTATGCTTGTTTGTTTACCCATGCCATCAAACATCATTTAATTCCCAGCGGGGCCAAAGATATAACGGGCCCCAGCGCGGAAAAGTCACTTGACCATCTTTGTCCGAATAACAATGTAATTTCCTTTGTTTCTATCTTGGATTTTAACAATAAGTATTTTTTCGTTTGTTAGAAATAATGAAGGTTGGATTGTTGGCCGGACTAAGATGGTCAGGTGACTTTTCCGCGCTGGGGCCCGTTATACCGTTGGCCCCGATTCCCAGGCGATCATTTTTACTGCATAACTTGTTCAAAAACCATTGATTTTTTTTCAATTTTGTAATCTCGGGTTTTTTTTCATGTAGGTGATATTAAATTTTATTTAAAATAAACTAACTATTTCAGTAAAAAATTTTAATATCTTGGAAAAAAAAACTTTTTTCAAGATTTAAAATAAATTTGTTTTGATTATCATGCAAACACATATAAAATAATTTTTTTTAAATTATCCATATAATTGCTAATTACACGAATACCTTTAACTTTAGAGCTGTTTTGCTTTCTTTAACCTTGGATTTTATGTAACCACAGTTTGCTTTATTCGGATAAATTTAACCTTTAAATGATTTTTATAAAAGAAAAATTGTAAAATTTCACATTTTCAATAAATAAAGTGTCACATTTTTAAATTCAAAAAGCAGTTTAGTATGTATTTTTTAAACATGTAATTATGGCCAGGTTTTTGCTGCGTTTGTCCTGCTGTGCACTGTTGTTCTTTGTGGAAACATGAAGGCTGATCAATACCTAAATATTTTAGATGCTTCCCATCCTCTTGCAGTTCAATAGAGTGGACAGTCCTAAAAATCAACAAGAAAACGCCCCTGGCCACAGAGCTGCAGCTGTCATTGAATGGTATGTTGGAATAGATGTTCAATGACTGTCCATGCATGTACAAAAGACCTGGCCTCAAACTTATAGAACATTCGTGGGACAAACTTCTCATGACTGAAGTCGAAACAAACTCGTTTGAAATCTTGAGAGTAAAGGAGGAAGAACTACTGGAAACGAAAGTGGCAGAGTTAAGATAATGGCCAATGCCACAACGTTTTCCATTGCAAGGAGAACATCCCTTAGTAGAAGTTCGTGTTTTAGTAATAGCAGCATGGACCACAATATCTTTAAAATTAGATGTGCGTTTAAAAGAAACTTTTGGTGGTTCTGGTGGAATGGAATGGAGAAGAGGAGAGTTGTCAATAATAGGTTGATATTTCCTAAGGATATTTTTAATACTATTGAGGGTTGGATGATAAGGAAGAACTAGCGTAGGTGTTGCCATCGCTGGAGAAGGTTTGAGATTGCTGTTAGAACGGGAATTGCGATGTTTATAGATAGAAGCGCGTATGATAGATATCGGGTAGTCTCTTACTTTAAGGGAGTGGGTAAGGGCGTTAGCGTGGAAGTCCTTGTCAGATTGATTAGTACATATTCTATGGATGCGAGTTAACTGACCTAAAGGGATGTTATTCTTGCAATGGCGCGGATGGCAGCTGTCATAATGTAAGTACTGGTGCCGGTCGGTGGGCTTCTTATAGAGATTTGTAGACAGTTTATTGTTAGTGATAGAGATAGAGACGTCCAAAAAGGGAACCCTCGTGGAAGAATAATTGTCAGAAAACTTGATGGAAGGTTGGATGGAGTTAGAGTGGGTGATAAAATATAGGAGTGAGTCTTCATTATGTGGCCAGATCAGGAAACATCGTCAAAATACCGTAGCCACACCAACAGCTTCAAGGGAGAAGTGGAAAGTAGTTTGGTTTCCACCTCCCCCATAAAGCTGTTGGCATAGTTGGGAGCCATTTTGGAGCCCATAGCAGTGCCACTGGACTGGGTATATTACTCATTGTTAAAAGTGTAGAAATTGGAGGTGAGGATGGTGTGAAGGAGAAGGCAGAAGGTATCAGTAGAGGGGACTTGGAAAGGTTTATTAGCCATGAGACTATTGCGAACAGCTTTAATCCCATCATCATGAGGAATGTTAGTATAGAGAGAAGAGACATCAACCATGCAGAGGAAGACGTTGTTAAAATCGTAATTAGAGTCGTTAAGGCGCTGGTTATGGGAGTGAAATTCATTAGTGTCTTTGATATAGGAAGAAAGACTGGGAGGGATGTAGTTTATTAGTTAGTTATTCGATCAATAACATAATGTCTCCAGTAAAATCTTTTTCCCTGACATTTTCCAGAAAATGTCTCATTTCCTTGACAAATGCA
>JAHWFO010035993.1:0-18518 GCA_023313115.1 Rhysida immarginata | reverse complement strand
TGTAAACTTCTACGTGAGAAAGATTCTGCTTTCTCACTGCTAAAATCGCCGCAGAATCTTCGTGTGTGTATACTACTATTTCACCTTTTAGCAACACCCTAAACGCGCATGCGCTGAAGCGAAGGGATGCGTTGGGTTTTAACCGCTAGTATCTTTAGACTTCAGAGGCTTTGGACTCTTTAAAAGAGCTTAGAAACCGTCTAACTTACAAGAACTGTGTTAAGAGAGCAAAAGTGTGTGGAGCGATGACCCCTTTGCAATGCTTTGGAAATGGTTGTTACAATGGAAACTGCGATATGGGCCATTGTCCATAATGCGGGATAATATACCGGGTGGGCAAGAAATAACGTGAGGTGTTCAGAGCTCGCTAGCGGGAATTCTATTAGGCCAAATGCAGTACATTTTGGTGTATATACTTAGTGGAACATGCAGTTTCGATTTCTGCAAAAAAAAAAATATAGTACCAAAAGTCGCCATAGGGGGCGCTTATTTCAAGAAAACAATGAATACCTAATTGTCAAATGAACAAATACCGTACAAACCAACTTTAGTAACAACAATAAACAATGTTTTATTTTTAATTACAAATCTGTTTCAATATGACCACCAGTGTGCTGTTCCAATAGCTGCATGCGGTACACGACATTTTCTAAGGCAGCTCGCAGCATATCTGCATTAATTAGTCTGATATGTAACGTTATTTGATCCTTTAAGGTTGAGAGGTCAGGAACATGTGCTTAATACACAAGGCTTTTCAAATATCCCCATAACCAAAAATCACAAGGGTTGAGATCAGGCGACCTGGGTGGCCATACCATGGGAAATGCACGACTAACTATTCTGTTGACTGAAAAACGTTCTCGCAAGATCTGCTGCACCTGACGTCCGATGTGCGGTGGCGCACCATCCTGCATAAAAATGGTAGAATCCAGACAACCCTTGTCCTGCAATCGTGGTATCACAAAATTCTCAAGCATATCGGCATACCTGGCAGAATTGACGGAACAAGTCACCGGTCCACGGGGACGGATTTCTTCAAAAAAGTACGGGCCGATGATGAAAGAAGCAGTAAAGCCGCACCATACTGTTAGTTTCGGTGAATGCATAGGAGTTGGCAGATACACTTGTGGATTTGATGCAGCCCAAATACGGCAGTTGTGGGTATTGATATTACCATTCAAATAAAAATGTGCCTCATCACTCCATAAAATTTGCCATGGCCATGCATCATCCACTTCCGTTGACTAAAAATCTCAACGAAAAGTCAGTTCGGTTGCGTTCATCTCCAGGAAGCAATTGTTGAACAAGTGTGAGTTTATAGGGATAAAATGTTAATATCTTATGCAATATTTTCCTCACCGTCGAATATGGGATATCTGTTTGGCGTGCTATTGCGTGGCACTGCTGGTACCCTGCACAGTAGTCATCTCCTGTTCCACAACAGCAGTTGCAACTTCTTCAACGTGTTGCTGCCTGATTCGTTTGCGTCCCCGGCCTGGTTGCACTCCTAGAGTTCCGATAGATTCAAATCGTTCAATCATTTTCCGTAAGTTAGTTATGCTCATCGGTCCTCTTCGTAACGTTTTCAATCGCCGGAATTCACGAAGGGCAGCACTTGCATTGTCGCTCTTCTGATAAAACAACTTGACTAATAACGCCCGGTTAGGCAGAGTAAGCGTCATCGTCAGGCCATTCGTTCGAGAATGATGGGAAATCCTCAGCTTGCCTTTTATTGTCATGATTGCTCAACACGGAACGCGCTTATGCAAATGTATTAATTGTTTTCTTGAAATAAGCGCCCCCTATGGCGACTTTTGGTACTGTTTTTTTTTTTCAGAAATCGAAACTGCATGTTCCATTAAGTATATACACCAAAATGTACTGCATTTGGCCTAATAGAATTCCCGCTAGCGAGCTCTGAACAACTCACGTTATTTCTTGCCCACCCGGTATTTATTACACAAATAAAGTTGTGGAGAAAGAGTATCACAAAGACAAGTTAAAGGTCAAAATCGTACAATTTTAACTGCCTCAACTCTCTATTATACTATAATTTTAATGCTTTGAGCCCTACTGGTTTATAACTGATTTCCCTGTGGAATAAATTTTTTCTAGACCCTCATCCAATGAATTCTTTTGCTTTTTATAGTGTAGGGTAAATTATTAGCATTCAAAATTCCAATGAACTTCCATTATGATGTTAAAAATTTTTTCATTAACGATTTAAACTTTCATTTACAATTATCAATTTTATGCAATTGACATGTAGTGTAAAACGTATTACCATTATTTTATAGATTGTTTATACCATACGCAATCCGAAGGACACCTTGGTATCATATTATAATTTTTTAAAGCTGAAAACGCCAATGTATTATGATGGGGATTTAGAGACATTTGTCAATTACTTCGTTGAAGGAGAAAACTGTAAGTTATTTCATTCGTCACCATTTTTGTTTAAATAATACGTACATTTTTACTATATACAGCACTGGTGTTTAAATATTTTGTACCTCATCCTCTGACCCAAAGTTAAGATTTTGGATATCTACATTTATAGAGCAAATAAAATTTTAGTTGTTCTCTTGCATTTCTATAGTGTTATCATAAGCATGTTCATGCGTGGGTAAAACTCTCCTTGAAAAATTACTCTCATGCATTATGGTGGTTAAGATGAAGCTTTTACCTTAACCCTCAACTGGAAATAGTTAGGTTAGGTTAGATTAGGTTAGGTTAGGTTAGGTTATAGACGTGTTGCAACTGAATCCGAGTTTTATTCTATAGACATATTTAAGAATAGGTGAGATATTGTCTTTAATTTAAAATTTTTGGTTTACACAGGGTGATTCAGAATTCATTGTACAAACTTTCAGCGGAGGTTATATGGGTGATTCTAAGCAAAATAGTTGATATCAACACGGGTCCGAATTTGAACTGAGATATGAACAGAAATAAAAATGCCTCCACCTCTTGCAACAAGTTATTATCTCAGGTTCTAAAATATTTAGGATGATGAAATTTGAGGACCTGTTAGGGAACATAAAACGGTGTATAACGTTAAAACTTGATCGAATTCCAACGAGTAGTTTCCGAGTTACGTAGTCAACAAGGTAACACGTGCTCTCATGTAACTACTAAACAGCACGTGTTACGATTTTGAATGCGTAACTCGGAAACTACTCGTTGGATGTCGATCAAATTTTAAATGTATGCTCAGTTTTTATGCACACTATTACTTCCACTAATTTCATCTTCCTAGATGTTTTAGAACCTGAATTATTAACTTGTTGACTTTGATGGAGGCTTTTTAGCACATTTTCTATATATAGAAATGTGCTTATGTGATCGGTTTGTCTAGCTGTCCGTCCGTCCGTCCGTCTGGAAACAATCCCACAATTCATTGCGTTGCATGTATTGAATTGCATGTATAGCAATCTCACAATTCATTCAATCATGTCTTGAATTGCTGGAAGAAACGAATTATCCTCGCATTTGGTAAAACGCGTGTTGAGAACATGGGTTCGGTTCTGCGCTTGCTCTAAACGTTAATGAGATAGTGTGCGTGCAGGATGCACGTGTTTGACGATTATTAAAAGGGCAGTTCGGTCCCTAAATCAAGAGAATTTTTTTATTCCTAGGGAGCTTAGCATTTTTTTACGATAACTTGAAAACGAATTAACTTTTTCACAGTCTGTTTTCACCAATCCATTAAATTGGGACAGAGTACGCAGAAGTACGAACGTGAGATAGCAGGAACAAGTACCTGCTCTAATAGCACGTGCTTACCATTATGATACCCTCTTAAACATTTCCTATAACAAGATATGGCATGTAATATAACAAACAAATTGTCACAACATATCATGTACGAATATAAAAGAGTAACTAGTGATAGCAAGTATCAGTCTAATGGCACGTGTACGTGCAAGGATGTCTCATGAATGAATGTAACGGTATATACTGATGTCTGAATTGTTTAGTAGTACGTGTTTTAATGGTACCAAGTGGTACCATTGGAAATTTCAATGCTCAGATATGGCATGTAATAGATCAAACGACTCGTAATAACGTGCCATGAGTGAATATCACGTGTAAATAATGATAATAGTTATTGGTTTAGTAGCACGTGCCCTAATGGTGCCCTATGATACCATATGGTTACCTTGGAACTTTCAATGCTAAGATATGGCATGTAATATATCAAACGACTCGTAACAACGTGCCATGAGTGACTATCACGAGAAAATAATGATAATGGTTAACAGTTTAGTAGCACGTGCCCTAATGGTGCCCTATGGCATGATATGGTACCATTTGAAGTTTCAATTCTAACACATGGCATGTAATATATCAAATGACTCGTAACAACATGTAATGAGTGAATATCATGAGAAAATAATGATAATTGTTATCGGTTTAGTAGCACGTGCCCTAATGGTGCCCTATTTTTTCAAAGTGTCTGGCCTCCTACTTCGAGATGGCCCTGCATTGGTCCGCCGCCAACGTGCTCCTCAGCCTGCCCCGCGACCGATACGATAGCCCATTGGATACTCTGTGTTTGAATCCCATCTCCCGCCTTCATGAGACGTCGGCCGCCATATTGACGATTTCGCCGACCTCGTTACTGCGACTTCTGTATCCTGTGCTACCGGCAAATTACCTGCTTTGGCCGTCGTACAAAGCATACCAGGACGGGAGGCTCCACTGACCTGGACCCGTCAATTACTAAGAGAGGGAGAGAACATAACTTCCCTCCAGGTCATCTCGCCCTGGGGGCTGCAAGCGTTCAGGGATATTGTGATGATCCCACCCCCCAGGTAATGCACAAGTGTGCATATATTATGAACAACACCGGAGAATGAAATAATCAGGGGTTCGGAGCCAGTGAATAATCTGCGAGAACTTAGTTTTGCGTTTTATATTAATACATATCTTTATTCATATTTTCACCTTTATGACATATGACACATTTTAATTGCAGACCTATAAGCTAAATCTTCAAAACTAAGGGGCCCTTAAGCGCTTTACGTTAATATAACATGCATTAACCTATACAGCCTATTTATACCAGTAAAGGGTTCGTCGCCACTTCATGGCCCGATGGGAAATCCGAAAACGATTGACTACTGACAACATGTGACTAAGTGGAAGGACGGGGCAGACTCACGCTCTACACAGTAGCGTCATGTTGAGTTCGCTTGCTCACGTCCCCTGAATTAAGTATTCATATACACTACGCATCTTTTAGCGCTGTGCACCCCTTTTTATTAGTCAACTAAGGGAGAGGCACGGAAACCCTTCTTAGTTGGACGGAGCAACCGAACGTGCAAATGCACTGGTGAGCCCACAGACGCGCGTCAGTTTTACGTCGCTACTCGTGATTAATATTCCACGGTGTGACGACTGGACGCGAGTGTACTGCTCCGCTTCTTCACTTGTGCTGCTTTAGCGCTCGCCTCAGATTTTCCAAATGTGCGTTCATTAACATTACTTATCAAATTAAATTAACAGACTTCTTGCAATTTTACAGCTCACTATATCGTACTATGACAACGAAAACAGGGATTAGATTACTCTGAATGGTGAGAAAATTAAATATCTACATGTTCTCCAACTTTCACAAGACTACATAAACGTTGCAGGGTAATTGTTTTCACTATTCAGTCACGTGAGATCCGGTGGGAGGTGCCGCATCCAACATTCTGAATTTTTTCCCTCTTAGTAGTTCTGCCGCTAATCAAATTGGAATGATACCACTCACCATGAGGTTCCGCTGCTCAGATATTAAAACGCCAAGCCATATTTACACACTTCAAAGAACCCACATCGGCCAACGTCATCATTGTTCCGTTCCATTGCCCTCGTTAACTACGTCGCTCCATGACACTCAGACTCTGTTTGCTTCTGCCATACTCGCAACGATCCTATGCAATTTATTTTTCTTAAAAAAACTATTTCATGAAAAAATCAATAAAACAAAACAATATCCTTATTCGTTGAATATATCGTAATTGAAACACTTATCATGTCGTTTCCTTCCATCGCAAACAGTCCCAGTTATTTAATTCTACTCAGCATAAAATTTTCCATCTCATTCGGCAATCAAATATTGAAAAAAATAAAAAAAAATAATGTAAACTAAAAAAACGAGAACTTAAAACACGCACACACGCAACAACCAACATTCACACATAAGCTCTTATTCTCACAACAATACTTTATCGGAGGCTGCGTTAGTCTTCTGAGAAAATATAACAATTACAGCCGCCAACAAAATACACACACTAAACATTCACACTCCTCGCAACAATAAACCATATCGCAGCTACAACAATACGGATACACACAAACAACAAATAAATATGCAAAATAAAACTACGTTTTACAAACATTTCAATCCCTCAAAAACACTCCATTTACGGCCTCCAAACTATTTTCTACCCAATTCAATCCACACAGGTAAGATTTCTAAATAACACCCCCCCTCCGTCGGACTCACGTGACTACCAGCACGCCTGGTACGTCACAATATCAGGTAAGCTTACATTATTATATTACTTCTCTTGCTATTTGACTCTCATGCGCGTCGTAATCCCGTTGCATGTAGAAGATCGCAGTTTCTTAGGAAACAGCGATACGGGCGCGGGCTTGGAAACCTTTTTAATGCTTGTTTTCTTTATTTATCCCTTGCAGATTGGTTTCCTTGTTGAGCCCTTTAACGCATCGAGCGTCGCCGCCATCTGTTGTGGTAGAAGTAAGCAAAGCAAGGTCCCAAAGAAGATGACCGGTCCCGTCCCCTCTTCGGGAGAACTTATCATATCTTTTTTTAGTTATCAATTGTCAGCCGTAGGGCCACTCATAATATTTATTGTATAAATCTTTGGGAATAGATTCCCGTTGTTGCATATTCATTCCTGGCTTATCAGTATTCAAACAAGCCATCCTATAAGTTTTATGTAATCAAGTAGTATTACTTTGTCTAATTTAATTCCATTCCACTGTAGATATTACAGTTTGTGAATTAGGGATTTACTTGTTTTTCCCTTTAAAATATTTTAAGTTACCCTCGTGACAGAAGGTAACAAATTGTTAAGTTTACTCATTTAACTTAACTGAATAAATTCATTTATTATACTAACACCGTATAACACTGTTCTCGGTTTCATTTGTATTATTAAGCTTCCACGTTGCGCATACTCATTATATCCATGACACAGTTGTTATACGGTGTGTACTGGTATCGAGCGTGGTTATCGATAAAAAAAATTTTCCCCACCCATCCCACCCAAATGGTGACAATTGATAAGTAAATACGCTAGCACAATGCGTAGTAGTTGCAGTGGTTATAATCTCAAAAAAAAAATAGAAATTTCTTTTGCGTTAGAGATTTCTTGGTTCTTGTTTTTGTTGCTTGGGTGATTTGGACACCGTAGGGGGACGACTGGTTCCAGTAATCGGAATTAAGGCCATTTGTTAGACGGTGCATTCAAGCAGTGGTTTAAGTTGTTGGTGCTTAATTTAAAATAAATTTAAGCGTGTTGGGTTTGGGGACCTAATAATGTAGTTATTTCTTTAATTTCTATCAACTTACAGGTCCCATTTCTAAAACGAATCATTAAGCCACCAACGGAGCCCTTTATTGTCCCGTATCCCATTAAGTTGGAGTATGGAAATACTGCCAGCCTTCAACGTGTTGGCCCAGGCGATTGACAATTTACGCCTGGATCCGGCGCAAGCAACTATTAATAGCCTACCATTCCCAACATTTTCTGGAGCCCCAAAGGAGGATCCTGACGAATTTTTAAATCAGTTTGAGCTGGTTGCTAACTGTAAAAATATTCCTATAAACGGATGCATGCAATTTGTACCAGGCCACCGCCATAGGAGTAGCAAACCTACCCATAACAGGGGCAGGGTTTCAGAGTCTATTAGCTAATGCCTTTTCGGGAGGACAGAATCAAATGACCCGTAGGGCCGACCTCCAAAAGTTAAGAATAAAAGGCAGGAGAGTTAGTGAATTCATAACCTGATTTCGACAACTAACGAACGGACTAGTGGATTCAACTCAGTCCGAGAAACTTTTCTTTCTCATTCAAGCATTGCCAGAGAAGGTGGTGGGGCAGCTAAAAATGAAAGTAAAGTTTACATTAGAAGACGCTATTAATTTCGTGGAAATATGGTACAAAGCCCACGAAAGCCCCGAGTTAAACGCTCCTGTCCCAATGCAAGTGGATGTCTTGCAGGAACGCAAATATGCACAGTATGAGAAAAAGCAAAAAGGCGTAAGCAAAAATCTCAAGTGCTTTAAATGCGGCCAAATAGGCCACTTTATCAGATCTTGTCCTAACAAAAAGATAAAGGACCAGACTAATCCGCATAAAGAGCAAATTTATTTTTTTGTACACAAAGACGTGAAATGCGATCTTTGTGTAGTACAATTGCGCATTAAAGGGAAGTATGCAAAGCCCTTGTTGATACAGGAGCATTTGAGAATTACTTAGATGAATGGGTGGCTAAAGTGTTACAAAAATAAAGTATATATCTAGTCAAAAATAAAGTCTGCTTCCTTCTCCGATGGTAGTTCAACTTCCATTAATAATGCTGCCGATCTCATTAGTGTGAAAATCAGACAATATGAAGATAAACTCAATTTCAATGTTGTGTTCATAAAGCGTTACCATGTGATTCTGGGTATACGGTGGATACAGGAGCACCATCTTGTATGTAATTGGGACACTAAGAGGTGCGCTGTCGTAACCAATGGGAAAAAGCTGTGGCTACCGCAGTGGCAAGAAGAAAGTCTGAACCTGCTTAGCGACACAGAGTTATGTCATATTGTCACCCAACAACCTGAGGTACCAGTGTACGCTATTTTTGGGAGGGTATCTGAGGGTGAAAAAGAGTCTAATCCGCCATATATTCACCCCTCGTTTCAGACATTGGTGCACGACTATAAAAGTCTATTTCGAGAAGAGTTGCCAAAAGGATTGCCACCTCGCTGCAATACGCAGCACGAAATAAACTTGGAACAGTCTTTCCTACCCTTCAATTCCAGACTATATCCACTTTCTAAGGACGAGGAGATGGAGTTGCAAAAGCAGATTAACGATTTATTGAGTAAGCATCTCATTAAACCTTTTACCTCCTCCTTCTCCCCTGTGCTATTTGTAGTGAAAAAAGATGGGACGCTTAGAATGTGCATAGATTATCGCAAGTTAAACAAGCTAACGTTCACCAATAACTATGCGATTCCACGCACTGACTCTAAAGGAGCTAAGTATTTTGCCAAACTGGACGTGGTCCAGGCCTATTACCAAATCAGAGTCAAAGCTTCCCATACTAAACTCACTTCCTTTAAGACACCCTTGGGCTCCTTTGAGTTTAAGGTGATGCTGTTTGGCCTAAAAGGGGCCACCTCCACCTTTACTAAGGCCATGATGGAGGCGTTGTGGGGACTAATAAACCGCGAAGGGGTAGTGTATTTCGATGACGTGTTAGACTTTGGACCGTCATTGAGTGTACTGCATAAGCGGACGCAGCACATACAGGACAGGCTTAAACAGCATCGTTTTTACTTAAAGGGATCTAAGTTTGTCTTTGGCGTATGTAAGGTTGACTATCTGGGTTTTTCCTTCTCCGACAAAGGGAAGGGATGTGAAGAGCGCTTGACCAAAGCGATCAGGGACTGGCCGAGGCCAAGGAATATGAGCCAACTGAGGGCGTTTCTAGGGATGGCACAGTTCTATTGCAACTTCATTGTGCGTTATGCCCAAGTTTCTGGCCCATTATTCAACCTGTTAAAAAAGGACCAGCCCTTCCATTGGGGTCAAGAGCAGCAAAAAGCCTTTGAGGCTCTTAAAGGGTGTTTCATGAACCCTCCTATCTTAAGGTTGTTTGACCCTAATAGGCTGCTTCACATATTGTGCGATGTGTCGGAGGATGCTATTGGAGCAGTGGCAATGCAGCAACATAAAGGCAAATTAATGCCTATTGCCTATGAGTCGAGAAGGTTCAGGGAGGAGGAGCGCGAGCATTCCATGTATGTGAAAGAGCTATTAGCAGTAACGCATGTAGCGAGATATTGGAGGCACTACTTGCAGCAAGTGCCAACAACAATTTACACGAACAATCAATCCATAGCGCACTTCCTCACGCAGCCCAGACAGTCAAGGCTGCAAGCCACTGTGCTTCAATACATCTTCGACTTCAATGTAGAACTCAAAAACATCCAAGTCCTCCCACAATGTCAATGCGGATGCATTGTCACAGTAATATACCAAGGATAAATAAGCGAAATTATAAGTGTAAGGTAAATCCGCGACATCAGGGGGAGGGGGGGAGGATGTCATGAGAAATCGTGATGTTAAAGATAATGAGCGATCAGCGAAAGCCAAAGATGATAGCAAGCGCGCTAATAGCGTGGCGACATCTATTGGGCTGATTGCTCGCACTCAGTCCCAATACAGAGCGCAGGCTAGGGCGCGACTAGGAAGCATCGTAAGAAAAGAAATGCACGAGGTTCCAGCGAGAGTCATGTAAAGGGACAGGTGTGCGAGCTTTCATCGAGCAAGGACGTGGAGAAGAATCCTCCTCCACGGTCTAAAAAAAGTTCTAAGACATTCAAACACTGATCCATGCGACAAGGGATGAGTTCTCGAATTCAGACTCGAATGAATACGGCCGCGGCGTTTTCAACAACTGCAAGCGGGCGCAAGGGAAACAGCCAACAGTGGAAACTGACATTCATTACGTGTTGTTATTTTCTCGAGTTTCCTATAGTGCTTTGCCGCCGTTGTACTCGTGGAGGGCAAACCTAGGTGCAGAGGACGAGAGCAGTGACGCCGACAACATTAGTCCACTGCCAACGTGCTCCTCAGCCAGCCCCGCGACCGAGACGGTCAACAGCCCATGCAGCAAGCCGCCACGCGTAGGCACATTGGACTCTACGCGTTTGAACGCCATTTCCTGCCTTCATGAAATGTCGGCCGCCTTATTGACGATTTCACCGACCTCGTTACTGCGATTTCTGTATCCTGTGTTACCAGCAAATTACCTGACTGTTTTGGCCATCGTACAAAGCATACCAGGACGAGAGGCTCCACTGAACTGGATCCATCAATTACTAAGAGAGGAAGAGAACATAAATTCCCTCCAGGTCATCTCGTTAATAGTTAATAGTTAATAATTCTGGGGTAAAATTAAAGGAGAGAGAGAGAGACAGGGGGGAAGCAGGGGGGAAGCACTATGTTTACACGGACAGAAATAAAAAATAAAAACTAAAAGAAGAATCTGAAAATTAAAGACAAAAACCTAAGGAGAAATATTAAGGAATATGTGAAATCCAATTAAACGAGAAGAAACAAAGACAGAACAAGGTTGAACGTACAGAAAGAACGTTGACTCGGCTGGACGGTGGCGGAGACGCAGGCATGGAGTTAGTGGGGGCGGGTGGATTGCAGGTAGGGGAAAAACTCTGGAGACTGGGGTGGGATAGGGAGGGATTGGACCCCGACGGAAACAAACTCAATATCCGTTGTTGGAATTAATGATAAAAAATTATAAGCTCTCGCATTTTCAGGCACTGCTGATTGAATCATATCGGATACTTCTTTTTCAGCATTAATCAGCAGATACCACTATTTGAGTTTTAAAACTCTGCAGCTCTTTTCTTGATTTGACAAGGGATATTGAAATGTCAATTACGTGTATTTCACTGGCCATCATAGTTGGACATTATAAAACTTGTAAATTATAGAAATCTAAAAAAAAAATTAATTGTAACTTTTTATTCATGTAAAAATAGTATTAAAGATAACCTTAAAACACTTTAAAAAATTTTTCCTAAATTTTCTTAAACCCTTTTATTAAAATTTTTCCTATTCAAAAGAATTTAGAAAAAAAATATATTTGTCAAAAAAGGGTTTCCCTATGTTTAATCTATTTATTTATTTAATTTGTAAATTTGCCATTAGCGCGACCTCGAGTCAAATGTTATAATAATAATAATCTATCAGTAGCCGTAAATTGTTTTTGGTCTGTTGTTGACAAAACTTTTTAATACTCTCGTACATGGAGAGTAGAAAATTTTTCATACAGTAATCGATTTTTTTCCCCTAGTAAAGTCATTTCCTATAAATACAATATAGTAGATTGTTATAATCTTTAAAAAATAAAAGTAAAATTTATTTTTAAATAGTCTTATTTTTGATTTTTTATAGGAAAAAAAAACTATTAACTTTAAAATAATTTTCACTTAAAATAATATTAAATAATATTAATCATATGATGATTAAAAATCAATAATATGTAACTACAAAAATTTTAATCACCACAAAAGAAAGAAATTGTTTTGATTTGTCGAATCAAACTAAAAAATTTTAATAACCTTCTGATTAGAAAAATTTCTTATCTCAACAAACAAAAAATTGTGATTAGAAGTGAATATCTCTAAACTACAGGGACGATGCTAGTATGGTTGATTTGCACCCTTATGCAAAAACTTAAGTCTCACCACCGCCATATAAAAATGAAAACATAAATAATATTAAAAAGAATAATTTCAGACCAAAATCTTTATTACTAAATTGTTTGAAAAAGTAATACAAATAATTTAGTCTATTTCCAGAAATGGTAGGTTACCAAGACGCATATAGGCCTACATGAATTTTCCCCGCCATTTGGCCACCCATTCTTGTATAAAATAAAGCCAGCAATCTAACAACAGACCGTGATCTCATTGTTTATTTTTCTCATTGAACTCCACATGCACAGAATTCGCTGACCACCCGCTAAATTATATAGTAAATTTAATTTTTTTAAAAGTTCATACATACCTAGTTTAAGCAGGCTGCGCTGGTAATTCGCGTTCTTCTTGTGAAGTACTTCTTATGAACTTCTTGTGCACATGCGCGGAATAAGTTAATCGATTAATACTGCCTGAATTTTGGCTTATCTAAAAGGTGAAGTTGTAAAAGAAATAAGTACTTTATTTTCTTTAATATAATTCTTTTCTTACTGATTCTTTTAATTATATTTTAGCGCTTCTAATAGAAGTCTCTTAAGCATCTGGAATTCATTTATGTGTAGTCCGTCATTTAATTTTCCGTATTTTTTGGGGTAGGGTACCCCGTGATTTTTACTGACCCCTTTGAAAAGGACCCGGGAATAGTGTTGTGCCGATACCGATACAAATACCAAAAAGTATCGATACCAAAAAGTACTCAAGTATCGTATATCGGAGTATGGCTCAAGTATTGATAGTATCGATAGTAGATAAAGTCCTCAACTAGGCGCATATTAATGAGGAGGGGGTGTTCAATTTGATCCAATTAAAGTCCTCCCCTCCCTTTTTGCTCCAATTAAAGTCCTCCCCTCCCTTTTTGCTCCAATTAAAGTCCTCCCCTCCCTTAATTAGGGTGTGGTCATTTAATGTGGCCATTGTTTAATGAATTTGGGTGTTGGTTAATTAATTAATTAGGGCGTTGGTTAATTAATTAATTAGGGCGTTGGTTAATTAATTAATTAGGGCGTTGGTTAATTATTTAGGGCGGCGCCCCTTTGATTTGAAGGGCGTGGTCATTTCGCCCCTACTTGTACGGGCATGACACAAGGTGTTTGCGTGTCGGGGCTTGTGAAAACAAGTTTCACATGCCCCGACATTTAGTATTCGCCCCACGTGACCCCTCTACCTCCCCCCTACACCTACCTGATGTCACAGACGTTCAACCTATCCGCGCGTAGAAGGCACCTCACGTGACCCACCACCTCATCTCCCCTCTTTTAATTTGGACGTTGGCCTTTTAATTTGGGCGTTGGCTTTTTAATTTGGGCGTTGTTCTTTTAATTTGGGCGTTGGTCTTTTATTTGGGTGGGGCCTGGAATAAAATTAATTTTATCATCCTCTGATATAACCCCAGGGTGGGGGGTTAGAGGGGTCCTAATGCTCTCAGCAAAAGCCACTTGGGTGATTCTGGCTTACAAGTGAACACCTCTTGACGAGCTTATATACCATACTTTTCGGGTAGCGGCTTTCATACTGGCGCCTCAGCGGGTTACCTTATTACTAATGCACTACGGATTACCTAATTACTAATTCACTATTGTTTCTAGGGTAACCAAATTTTTCCAAACTCTTTTACAATGTCTTCTACGACTGCTGTTTCAAATAAATACAGATGTGTTCTTTACATAACTTAATTTTAATTTTCAACTAATGGATACATTGTTTCAATGGATAGGGTGCAGCTAAGTAGGGACTAATGTTGTCTGAACTCTCATATCATTGTTTATAAATACAACGAGGTCACACAACCTGATGAAAGGGTCGTATTCGCTAACCTCTTAAAACTTATTTTAAAGCTGGGCTGTTGGAAATTTGTTTTATTTTCATGTTTGCCTCTCTCACTGATAGCCTTTTGCTCACATGAAGGACTGTTTTTTTTTCTAACAGTTGTACCTGGTTGAAATGTTAAATAAAAATACAAATTTCAGATTTCTCAATGCTGTTGAGGTATACTTAACCCTCTCTCTATACAAATTTGTACAAATGTGACTCACAGAGATTGATAAACGCATTGCTTGATTCCCCAACCTCGCGATATTCACCCACACACCCCCCTCTCTCTCTCTCTCTCTTTCTCCCCTGCTCCTACATAACCAACACAAGTTTACAAAATGTTGTTTTAAACTGTATTCTAAAAAACTGTTTTCGTACTCTCTCTCTCTCTCTCTCTCTCTCTCTCTCTCTCTCTCATACAGTATACAACTTTTCGGTTCACTTAGGATATTCGGACACGCGCGTGATATGTTTCGTACTCTTTATTGTGCAAAAAGTCTGTATTCGATTTAAGGCAATGATCACATGCGTTGATTTAACATCACTCATCACAAGTCGTTAAGTTCTCAAAGTCGCGCACTTGTTGTTTTGTTTTTACAGTTTGAATTTATAATTTTTACTTAATAAAATCGGTACGTGGCCTATGCTTTCGTTTTACGACACTACAATTCACGCGTTGATGACGTTCGCGTATGCGAGCATCGTGATTCCCAAGCTGGGCACTCACGGCCGTGTTGGTTCTCGGGCATACTTTCTCGATGACGTGTCCTCGTTGGCTTGTTTTCTGTCTAATTACACTGATTTTTACTTTTAAAGGTATGTCGTGGGGATGTATGTTCGTTTTACTGGTCTTTTTACGATGTGTTGCAAGGTAATTGTTGTTGAGCCGATGTGTTGCGCCGGTGTAGGCGCCGGTTACGTGGATGGGACTGACGACCCGGCCACGGACGTCGCGACGATGTTGTTCGCTCGGGTTGCATTGTTCACGTGTTTGTGTTTGCTTAAAAAAAACCCTCTGTCTTCAGCCAAAGTTATATGTGATATGTTTTCTATACTTTGTTAGGTTAGCCTGCTCTTTCTTCGTTTTGTTTTTGTTTGTTTTTTTTTTCCCTAATTAAATTCTCTCCCGCTTACACACCGCGGATGTCGGCGCATTCGCACACGAGGCCTAATAACGGTGCTTTGTGTGATCGGTCGCTACTTTCGACGCGCAGACTAATTCAAGCTAAAATGTACGTCTCTGACAATTCAAGATATTTGAAATACGTTTTTGTTTGTTTGACCGCTGCATTGACGTTTTCACATTACTTTCAGAGTTTTTCATCTAATTTAAAAAACGTACGCCCTTGTTATCACACAGCTAGCAGGGGTAGGCTTAACGAGCTCGTGGGGAGTATGTATAGCCACCCTTTCGGCACTACGGTTCGTGTTCAAAACTATATCGGGCTAAATTCCTTGCATTTTTTCTAGCAGGTATGCGATATACGTTTTGCTCATGATGCATTGGTGTTCCCCATTCGTTTCGTGTTTTTTTCCCTACTAAATTAAGAGCCTGTCCTATTTATAAAAGTGTACGTAATTCTTACCCCTGCCAGCCGGACGAAGTCTAACGTATCAGAGCCGTGAACAGAGGTGACAACAGGGTGTATTCAAGGCTCACATTCAATCTTGTGATGAAGTGATTTTCAACTTATTATCACTTCGTTAGCAGTCCTTCCTAAGAAGGGTGCCAACAAAAAAATAAAAGGGAGAGGGATCGATTTTGATATGCGTAAAGAGGTTTATTTACAAAACAAATAGACAAGATAAATACAAAGTACAAATAGATACAATTATATAGATAAAATGAAGCAGATACAGAATAGGCAGTAAACAACAAGTAGCTGCCTCTAGCTAAATCATCTAAATGACAACTGTATGATCCGGTATTACTTAGCACCAGTCTAAACAAACAACTCCCAATTACTTATCACATCAAACCTAAACAAGGGACAAGGGAAGCCCTGTGTGCATACAGGTTACATACACGAACCTAAAATCGTGTTCCCAAAAGCCTCAAAAGGGGTTGGATAGTGCAAGGGGATACCAAAGCCAACACACTGGATCCTACACCAGAGGGCTACCAAAACCCGAACCAAAACGGGACAAATCCACCTCTACAACTAAACCAAACACCCACCAGGCAACCAAATCAAGTACCCAGCATGCACACAACAAAAACCAAACCTTCCCCAAAACAATATAAAAGTTTAGCTACCCACTGTGCTAAGAATACCTTCACATAAAATTGCCTTACAAAATCATCCAATAAAAGACAAATAAAATGGTAGATTGAAACAAGATCAAAATAGAGGCAAGCAGAGATGACACAAACTAGCGCATAACTAAGCCAAAGATTCTCCCCAATAAAACATAAGATAGATAGTCACACCTAACATAGGGACACAATAATCACACCGTGCAATCTGGTCACTGACATGGAACTTCCGCCATGTAACACAAAGAAAATAGGGCATGGTCGCTACAGTGGTAATCAAAGCCAACCTACCGGATCCAACACCGGCAACATAGAACCCGAAATCCAGTCCGAACAAATGGGACTAGCCATTCAAAATAACGGGTCTACACATCCACTGCCAACAAGCCACAATACCAATGCCCCTACACAACACCAGTACCAAGATTGCACAAAAACCTAAAAACCCCAAACAATCCAAAAAAGAAGGCTGCTTAGCTACCCCATGCGCTAGTAAGCAAAATCTACTGAATGCTCCACTATTGATCTATACAAAAATAATACAATCCAACTACAGCAATTCAATGATGCTATAATCATTAATAACAGTGCTTAATCCAAGTTGGCTAATCCAACCATAACATAACAAGCTATTCTAAACTTAAAGTTACATCGCACTTACAATAATACAATCTCATAATTCATTCATAAATTAATCTCCCTAAGCTATTACAAAATCCAAAATCAACTATCAAATGAATAACTTATACTTCGATCTACTTCTCATTCATAACATTCAAAATACAGATAAGTCACAATTCTGCCATACTAATAAACTTGATAGTTCTAAACAATTCCCTGATAAGAATACAATAAAGCAGACCTTCACAATCCGAAGTTAACAATTTTACAAACTATAAAATTAAATTCAATCCATAGCTGTCTAAATGATACTAAACGTTTTTTTTTTTTAACACTTCAAAAGATTACAATCAAAAGCTCCCTCTAATCACAGCATAAATCCTATTAAATCCAATCCCGCTATAATTCCTATCCACAATCCAAATTTCCAGAACTATCACTATCACTAAATTTCTCTTAAGCTTTATACTAGATCCCAACATAAAGAAACGAATAATCTAAGGACATCAATAATACAATAAATTACCACGTGGTTTTCTCTTTCCGTAAATGAAAGAAGGTTAGGCCTAACCATCGATTACAAAATACAGGAACCCAATCCGGGCAGTACGACTATTCCCGGGTTGCAGTCATCTGCTTCGGCATCGTCGTCTTCTTCCTCCTGGTCTTCCATCTTAAATGGGTCTAGCTGGATTCGTCTCTGGATCAGGAATCTCTTGAATGCTGCTGCCGACCCCCTTTTTATACTCCAGGCAAATCCCGCAGAGAATCATGGGATCGCCCTCTAGTGGTGAACCTGGAATTTCTCATTCAACTTCCGGAATCGAAAGTGACAACACAGTTGGAGAAGGAATCGAAATTCGATCCTCCCAGCATGCATTGCCACAGCCAAAAACAGCTTAATCACAAAATAGTTCAAAACCTAATAAATCTGATTAATTGAATTCAAATTCTTAACTATTATAATTTTTACACAACAAGTACAATGATTCTTTAAGAAATACAGATTCAAAAGACAACCTTTTGACTTAAAATCATAAGAAATAGGCCTCGACGGGCGATAGGCCTAACGGCCGAATGGCAAACTTCGCTATCACAAGAGGAGGTTTTGTACCCATGGGGGGAAAAAGGTATCACGATATCCTAAACATTCATAGGCTTAAGATTGATCAAAAGAAACATATTCAAAAAAACAAAATACTTTTGACACCAGAAGGTGGCATGTAGTCCTTTTCTAAGGGAGGACTACTGTAACCCTTTACAGATAAGAACAAAATAATTAAACAACAAAGTGACTATGTCACA
>JAHWFO010035987.1:0-31686 GCA_023313115.1 Rhysida immarginata | reverse complement strand
ACGACGTGCCATTTCTGATTAATCACTTATCCAAGCTCTTCCCACAAGGTCTAATGGTCCATTCCCAGAATCCGTTACCCCTGTGAATTCGTGAGCCATGCCCATCAATCAATGTGCTTGCTATCCCATGAGTTTTGCTAACTCAGTGTACATTACAACAATTTCACTGATAAAACAGCAGGTCATCATGCCTAAAGGGAAAGCACTATCAGAAGATATGCGACAACTCATTGTTGATAACCACAAGTCGGGGTTATCAGAGAGGGAACTAAGTCAGGATCTACATGTAAGCAAAACAACCGTGCACCAAATTCTTCATTGGTATTCACAAACAGGATCAATTTCTCCAGGAGTGTCATCAGGTCGGCCTTGAAAAACGTCTAAGGGTGATGATAGGACCCTTAAAGTGACTGTGAGCAAAAATCGCCGTGACAATGCTCATGAACTAACCAAACAATGGAATGATGCTACTGACAAGAATGTTTCTGCAGCTACTACTTGTCGCCAGAAGCACTACAGATTTTATGCCGCACGTGAATATGGTCAATGAAACAAAGCTGGAATTATTTGGCCATAATGATAAGCGATTTGTTTGGCGCAAAAGGAATGAAGCCCATGTGGAAAAGAACACCATCCCAACTGTCAAACATGGAGGTGGCTCAATAATGTTTTGGGTCTGTATCTGGCACTGGAGCTTTGGTTAAAATTAACAGAATTATGAATTCTCAGGTGTATCAGGAAATATTGAATAGACATTTGAAGACCTCAGCTCGAAAACTGCACCTTGGGCGACACTGGACGTTTCAACAAGACAACGACCCAAAACATACAAACCTAGCGTCAATAAACTTCGGACACCAAGTAATTTGGCTAAAAACACAGTGAAAAGTGCATACAGAGGATTGCAGGCTAATGAAAATAGATTTACTGAGTAGATGCAACAATATCAACATCGATTTAGAATCGATTTAATGGTGTGAAATAATTTATTCAAATTTATGTCAAATTGCGTTGTCAACAGGTTTCAAAGAACTTCGTACACAAGAGCTCGCCAGCATATAGAACTTTCCTGCAGGCTGTAGAAACGCCCAGAATGCTTTGCATCAGGCTTTAAAAGCACCGTCCACGCGACAGAGCACAGTAGTCGTGTTGTTTTGAACCATGGGACGTGGTAAGCCAGTAGAAACGTGTATACAGCAGTTCCAGAATAACAAATCCCAGCGAGCTATTGCCCATGAATTATCAGTTCCACTCTCTCTCTACTGTTAATGGGATCATCAAGCGAGCGTTTCAGAGAAATCGGGAAAACAGAACCAGGGACTGCATCAGGCAAGCAGCGATTATTGAATGTTAGGGACCTACGAGTATTTCGACGTTACATTGTGAAAAACAGGCATGCTCCCATAAGTGAAATGACTGTTTGGGCTCGAGAATATTTTCATCTACCCATATCCGAAAGCACAGTCCGCCGTTACATCAGAAGATGCAACTATTACTTATACGCTACAAAGAGGAAGCCATTAATGAGCACTGTAGCTAAGCGTCGCCGGGTAGCATGGGCCAGAACCCATCTAAAGTGGACCCTTGCTCAGTGGAATAGTGTTCTGTGGTCCGACGAGTCCACCTTTGCAGTGATGTATGGCAACAACGGTCGCAAGGTGCTAAGGACCAAGCACGAAAGTAATCATCCCGACTGTTACCAGAGGAAAGTTCAGAAGCCTGCATCGCTGATGGTGTGGGGCTGCATGAGTGCAGCCGGGAGAGGAACGCTTCACTTTTGCGAGGGCACTATTAACTCTGCTGCCTATATAAACATTCTTCAACAGCATCTGCGTCCATCCCACCAAAAGTTGTTCAATAGATGACCAAGCATCTTTCAGCAGGGCAACGCGAAGCCTCATGCTGCTCGGAACACCAAGGCTTGACTGGCCTGCCTGCAGCCCAGATCTGTCACCCGTTGAAAATGTATGGCGCATTTTAAAGCGAAAAGTCAGACAGCGGAAGCCTCGAACACTGCAGCAGTTGCGGGCGTGTATTTCCAAAGAGTGGGACAAAATTCCAGTCGAAACAACGCAGAAGTTAGTGTCCAGCCTGCCTCAACGACTTCGGAGCGTCATTCGTCGGAAAGGTGACGCCACTCAGTGGTAATGTGCAATAAACGGTACGGTGTCTGAAGTTCATTGCAACGTGTTGAAAACGGAACATTACAAAAAGTCGCTTATTTAATTTCTATGTTAAAATGCTATATGAGAGTTGTACTAAAGCTCTGTGCACTCAATAAAGTAATTTTCATTTGTTTACAATTAGTTTCGTTGTACTTATCCAAAATTCTGTAGGTGTCCGAAGTTCATTGACGCTAGGGTTGTACATCAAAATCATCAACAGCATGGCTTGAAAAAAATAAAATTAAAGTTTTGAAATGGCCCGCACAGTCACCGGATCTTAATCCGATCGAGAATCTTTGGATCGAATTGAAGCGAAACGTGTGCACTCGTCATCCTAAGAATCTTCAGGAATTAGAAGCATTTGCATTGGAAGAATGGGCAAATATCCCACTAGATCCCTGTAATAAACTAATCAAAGGTTATAGACAGTGCCTACTCGCAGTGATTTCAGCAAAAGGGGGAGCTACTAAATACTAATATTTCAGTGTATGAATAATTTTGGCACCCTCTGTTTTCTAAATACTTGATATTTTTTCTTATGTATGTTATAAATGAATAAACTTGTGCTCATTTAATTAGTATTTATTAGTGTTTGTAATATTACTAAAAGATTTTCAATAATATCGTTTCGTATTTTTAAAAAGCAATCTTTTCAACATTTTTCGGAGGGGTATGGATAATTTCGGAGGCAACTGTAAGTAATTATCACACACCAAAACTCGTAACTACTCGTTCAAATTAGCATCAAAATGACACCAGTAAAAGAGTATACTGAAACTTCTGAAAGAAGGGAAAACCCAAAAACATATTGCCCAAATTGTTGGATGTCATCAATCAACAGTCAACCGTGTAAAAAAAGAATTGAGATGCAAGGAAATACCAAAAATTGTCTAAGGATCGGCTGTCCCCGCAAAACCAGCAGGTTGCAAAACCGAGCATTGCGCAGATTTTGTACACAAACGAGAAGATCATCTTCAAAGAAATGAACAAGGAATGGGGAAAGTATCATGTGAATGTGTGAGAAATAGATTGGCAGAGATGGGCTATAGACGTTGCTATGACCAAGAAATAAATAAAGACACGTTTATTATGGGCTAAACAAGACCAACACTGGAATTCGGAAGACTGGAGACAGGTGATCTGAACGGATGAGAGTCGAATCTCAGTCGCTTGTGATGATGATGATGATGATGATGATGCTGGCACGTTTGTGTGGAGACGGACACATGAAAAAATTTCAAAGTGATTGCTAAACCATTCGACAAAGTTTCCTGCAAATGTGATGATCTGGAGCTGTCTATCGGCCAAAGGCACTGGACGCCTATGTGTTATCAAAGGGATACGGAATGCTAATGCGTACCATGATGTTTTAGATTGATGGTTGATGGCTGTTTTAATTCCCACGTTGGAGGATCACTTTGGTGATGGCGATTGCATCTTCCAAGATGACGACGCTTCTTGCCACAAAGCCAAAGCTATCAAAGATTTCCTGAAACAAAGCAAACACTGGCCCCCCCAACAGTCCGGACTTGAACCCAATTGAGAATGCACGGGGAAAACTAAAAGAACCTGTTACAAATGTAAAGACACCTTAGCTAACGCTATAATGACAAGTTGGGCCGAGATTGGGACTGATTATTGTCTTAACCTGGTGGACTCAATGCCTAAACGAATAAAAGCGCTGATCAAGGCCAGGGGTGGGCCAACAAAGTTTTAAGTACCGTTTTGTTTAAGATATGCAATACTTATTCTCATTTGAAAGCTGTATGCATTACTTATTTCCAACGTAGTGTTCGGTCATAATTTTTTTCCATTATTATTTTTCAATATTTTTGTCTCAAAATTTATACACATGTAGTGCTTGAATGGTTAACTAAACTATTGTTTTTTTTAAGTTGATCCGATGTCCCTGTGCTACATAAAAAATTTTTGAATGTCGAAGTTGTTAAAACGTCCCATGATATGCAATACTTTTTGCCAGGGGTTGTAGAGGGGGTCATATGGGATGTAGGGTATTGCCAAGTCTGTTTTGTGTCTCTGGTCCACACTAAACAGGGAAAATAAAAAAATGACCATTATGCAGAGAGTTTGGCAGAACCATTAGTATGAGGCAAAGTAAATCACTTTCGGTCTGAGGAGGAAAACTTTCTAATGTGACCTCTTTTTCAATCGTTGTTTTTGTCAGTGGTCTATTAAATTCACGGAAAGCAGGCCTTTTGGAAACGTTCCCTTCATGCATTGCTCTTAAGAAGAAAATTGTTCACTGATCTTCTATTTTGGGTGAATTTGCTACCCTCGTGCCCCTTGACCTCCGTCTTGAGAGGGCCACTTGTCGAGTACATTAAAGGCCAAATGCGCTTTTTTTTCTCTCTCTATTTTTCTATCGTAGACGTCGACTTTTAAATCTCACCGGGGTCCAATAAAGCCAGAGAGGGCGAGATGGTGTTTCTTGATAGAGTGGAGTGTGGGCAAGCTCTTGATAATGTGTTTTGCCGTGACCACCTTAATAACAAAGCCGAAGAGGAATGAAATGGTTGGTGCCTCAGTTTCAGGGCCTTATTACTTGGGAGTTAAGTGGAAGAGTTCTCCTTTTGGCGAGGAAGATTGGGAGAGGAGTTTTTTTTAGGGAAGCGCCACAATCTGGTGCGTGAGAAAATGCTCGCAGCCTATTGCTAAGGAGAGAGAGAAAAGTGAGAAAAAATTGCCTTTTGATAGGAGTCGTTTGCCCTCCTCCTTAACACGCCAAGGTGGAAGGGTTTGTAACCTTGTGACGTTTAGAGAGCCGTCATTAGGCAAAAGTCAGGTTTCTCGGGTCGTGTGCTTAAGATAACGTTCGCTCCCAAGGAAGGAAGAAGAAGGGACTTCGGTCTCCTCTCTCTCTCTCTCTCGGAGCTCGTAAATCACGTGATTAAGGAAGGCGGGTTTTGTGGAAGATTCTTTCTGATGCAGGAAAATGAAAAAGCAGATTGTGAAACGCATGCGGGTTCGTTTCCCCTTTTCCTAATTCCTTAAGATTCAAAAGTATAGAAAATATATGAAAGCAGTATTATTCTTTTGTGACCATCAGAGATATGGGGTCTGATTTGTCGGTGATATGGTAGTATGGGTGATTCTAAGCAAAAAAAGTTGATACGAACATGGGTCCGAGTCGGAATGATAACAGAGATATGAACAGAAATAAAAATGCCGCCGCCAAGATGAACAAGTTAATAACTCAGGTTCTGTAACATCTAGGATGATGAATTTTGGTGGATAATAGGGTACATAACAACTGTGTATGCTGTTAAAACTTGATCGAATTCCAACGAGTAGTTTCAGAGTTAAGCATTCAAAATCATAACACGTGCTGGTTAGTACTCGCATGTGTTACTATGTTAAATGCGTAATTCGGAAACTACTCGCTGAAATTCGATCAAATTTTAACGGTATACACAGTTGTGTGTACCCAATTATTCCCCCAAATTTCATCACCCTAGATGTTATACAGGGTGAATACAAAAGTCTGAACCCCCCGTTTATTTGTTGAACCGAAACAGATATGTCAATTTTGATGAATCCAATGAATAGGAAGTTGTGCGTGGCCTATCCCATGGTGCACTTTTCATCATCCCAAATATGGAAATTAGGACACATTCAAAATTTATCTCAAAAACCGTAAGGGATAGAGGAAAAAAACCCAATTGCAAACTTGTTCAGCATAGAAAAACAAACAAAACAAAAAAAAAATCATCCAAATCGGACCAACCAATCAATCACCCACAATCACGTGGTGAACTGACGCCACAATCGCCATAACGCAGTTGGGCACGGAAACTGACTGACGCCAAAACATGCCTTTTACGAGGCCTGCCTAAAAAGTATCCGACCTTGATTTTTCCCGCGCAAAGTAGTGATTCTAAGGCGGCGACACTGTGCACAGTGGAAGGAGGAACCTTAATGCGCATGCTTGAATTTTTCCACCGCGATCGCTTGTGCCAGTCCGCGGCTAGTGCTCGCCAAGTAAGGTGCTGTTCGTAGTGTTCGTCGAATTTAGTTTTCTCGCAAGATGACTGAACGAATTGAGCAAAGACACTGCATCAAATTCTGTCAAAAGCTTGGTGATTCTCAAAGCCAAACAATTGGTAAGATTCAGCAGGTGTTTGGAGAAGATGCGATGGGTGTAACACAAATTAAGGAGTGGTTTAACCGATTCAAAGATGGCCGCACATCAGCTGAGAGTGAGCGGCGTTGTGGCAGGCCCCAAATTGCTCGGAGTGCAGCTGTTATTGAGCGGGTCGAAATTTGGTGATGGAAGATCGTCGTTTGACAGTGCGGGAGATTGCAGAAGAGGTTGGAGTGAGTAAAGATTCTGCACATGCAATTTTGCGTGATGATTTGAACATAACCGAGTGTCTGCGAAATTCGTACCCAAGTTGTTATCGCCGGAACAAAAAGACCTCCGTTTTGACATTGCGCAGGATCTTCTGGACACCGCCAACACTGACCCTGGGTTTCTGAACACCGTGATAACTGGAGATGAGTCATGGGTGTACGGGTACGACCCAGAAACAAAAAGACAGTCGTCGCAATGGAAGCATCCCGATTCTCCAAGGCCGAAGAAAGCGCGGCAGGTGCGAAGCAAAATCAAGGTGATGCTGACTGTTTTCTTTGATGTCCGTGGAATTGTGCATCACGAATACGCACCGGATAGTGACAAAGGAGTACTATCAAGATGTTCTCCAGCGACTCCGTGACGCAGTTCGGCGCAAAAGACCAGACATGTGGACGGCGAACAACTGGCACTTGCATCATGACAACGCCCCTGCACATTCATCCCAATTGGTCCTCACTTTCTTAGCCAAACATGGAATTACAACCGTTCGCCAACCTCCCTACTCTCCAGACCCGGCTCCTTGCGACTTCTGGTTGTTTCCAAAATTGAAGACGCCATTGAAAGGATCCCGTTTTGAAAGTAGAGAAGAGATAATGCGGAACGCGACGACGGAGCTGTACGCCATTCGAAAAGAAGACTTCCAGAGGTGTTTTCAGCAGTGGAAGAGTCGGTGGGCTAAGTGTGTGCAAGCCCAAGGGGCCTACTTTGAAGGAGATTAGGGTCCCAACTCCGTCCGGTATTCAGAATATTTTTTATGGCCAAAGGTCGGATACTTTTTAGACAGGCCTCGTATATAGCGAAAAGACCACGGTGTTAGGTCAGTCAGAGAAATTACACCAGAAAGGGACAAATTAATGCTTTACATGGTGGAAATATCAACATTCAGTTTTTCTTGTGTAAGCTACAAACAGTTCACCACGTGATTGTGGGTGATTGGTTGGTCCGATTTGGATGATTTTTTTTTGTTTTGTTTGTTTTTTTATGCTGAACAAGTTTGCAATTGGGTTTTTTCCTCTATCCCTTATGGTTTTTGAGATAAATTTTGAATGTGTCCTAATTTGCATATTTGGGATGATGAAAAGTGCACCATGGGAGAGGCCACCCACAATTTGCTATTCATTGGATTCATCAAAATTGACATATCTGCTTCGGTTCAAAAAATAAAATGGGGGGGGGGTTCAGACTTTTGTATTCACCCAGTATAGAAAGTTAACATTAACATACGGGGAGTTCATGAATTTCAGCTGTAGCAGCAGCATAAAACACCGTGGCTGTAGGAGAAGCTTGTAAAAGACCTCGAGTGGGAATTCTACCGTGTGATTGGGAGCCTGGATGTAATTGGTTCTATTCGAAAAGAAATCTTGAAGTTTTTGAGTCTACTCCCAAGTATTCAAGATGATTGTAGAATTGATATCTGTCAATAGTATTAAAGGCCTCAGAAATATCTGTGTTTACCAGGTAGCATGAAAGACATTTATGGTATAATTAAGACCATGAAGTAAGGAGTACATAATTGGAGTTTTTGGTCTCCCACCATATTGATTGGTTGGTATAATGGACCAGAGAAATTTAGTAAGGTCAGCAAAAATCAGCTTTTCAGCAATTTTTTAACGTAGATAAGATGCCGATTGGTCTATAGTTGCATACTTCTTCAATGGAACCCTATGTCTAGCGGTCGCTGATTCTTCTATTTACTTGCTTATCATTTGCTCAATAGAGCTAAAGGAGTGCTTCCTCTATCGTCTTTCACTCTTTCTCAATAGTCTGCTAACTCATTATCTCCAGTTACTGATCATTTTTAAAGAAATTTTTTTCTACGAAAAATATGGAAATTCAATTCTTGCTTCCAAATGACATCAATTGGCGCCACGAAAATCATTAGTGGTCGTCATTTCGATACGACATGGACAAGTGTATCACCAAATCAGATCTTCATCCCCTGTTTCAATCTGTTTTTGTGCACAATGTTATAATCAATTGAGATAGATTTGTGATAGATATAGCAACTACTTTTTTCCCTCTGTAGCTTCATTCTAGGCTGCCCAACCGTGAATGTCTAAGCGTTCACTACTCTCTATCGGGAGATTTCAAGCTTATTTTCCACCTGAAATGAATAATAAATTGTTGTCATTTTATATTCATAACTAACTTACGGAAAATGATTGAACGATTTGAATCTAGCGGAACTCTAGGAGTGCAACCAGGCCGGGGACGCAAACGAATCAGGCAGCAACACGTTGAAGAAGTTGCAACTGCTGTTGTGGAACAGGAGATGACTACTGTGCAGGGTACCAGCAGTGCACACGCAATAGCACGCCAAACAGATATCCCATATTCGACGGTGAGGAAAATATTGCATAAGATATTGACATTTTATCCCTATAACCTCACACCAGTTCAACAATTGCTTCCTGGAGATGAACTTACTCGAACTGACTTTTCGTTGAGATTTTTAGCACGTATGGAAGTGGATGATGCATGGCCACGGCAAATTTTATGGAGTGATGAGGCACATTTTTATTTGAATGGTGACATCAATACCCACAACTGTCGTATCTGGGCTGCATCAAATCCACAAGTGTGTCTGCCAACTCCTATGCATTCACCGAAACTAACAGTATGGTGCGGCTTTACTGCTTCTTTCATCATCGGCCCGTACTTTTTTGAAGAAATCCGTCCCCATGGACCGGTGACTTGTTCCGTCAATTCTGCCAGGTATGCTGATATGCTTTAGAATTTTGTGATACCACGATTGCAGGAAAATGGTTGTCTGGATTCTACCAGGTTTATGCAGGATGGTGCGTCATCGCACATCGGACGTCAGGTGCAGCAGATCTTGCGAGAACGTTTTTCAGACAACAGAATAATTAGTCTTGCATTTCCCATGGTATGGCCACCCAGGTCGCCTGATCTCAACCCTTGTGATTTTTGGTTATGGGGATATTTGAAAAGCCTTGAGTATCAAGCACATGTTCCTGATCTCTCAACCTTAAAGGATCAAGTAACGTGACATATCAGACTAATTAATGCAGATATGCTGCGAGCTGCCGTAGAAAATGTCGTGTAGCGCATGCAGCTATTGGAACAGCACACTGGTGGTCATATTGAAACACATTTGGAATTAAAAATAAAACATTGTTTATTGTTGTTACTAAAGTTGGTTTGTACGGTATTTGTTCATTTGACAATTAGGTATTCATTGTTTTCTTGAAATAAGCGCCCCCTATGGCGACTTTTGGTACTATTTTTTTTTTTTTTTTTTTTTATTGCCGAAATCGAAACTGCATGTTCCACTAAGTATATACACCAAAATGTACTGCATTTGGCCTAATAGAATTCCCGCTAACGAGCTCTGAACACCTCACGTTATTTCTTGCCCACCCGGTACATACCTTCCGTTGAAATCTTCAAGTCGGTGTTTCTGGGATTCCGCCTCCTTTTCGTCCTGTCTGAAAGCCTGAATGCTTCCAGAAATAGGGAAGCTAAGTAGGATTGAATTAAATCTTAGACTGTTTCAAATGTTGTTTAGTATTTATGTATGTCCTCTTACAAATAGCGTTTCTTATGAGCTATGAATAACTTGCTTCTGTTCGGAAATGTTTTGAAGTAGCGATTGAAAAAGTACGTTGCCAAACTGTTCCCAATTTTTCATACCAGAAATAGTCAATACTCCACCTCTACTTGACACCTTGTTGTTAGTTTGCTTAATGGCCAAATTAATTTGAGGTAGAGAAATATGAAGGGCAATTACTGGTTGCTATCATGTCTCTGTACGAAAGCTCTGAGATGTGTGTCCGGATAAATGGCATTAAGTCAAGACCGTTCACCGTAGGTGTTGGACTCCGCCAAGGGTGCGTACTGTTGCCCCTCTTGTTCATTATCTTTATGGACTGGATAGACAGGGGCAGCCGAGGCGATGAGCGTGTTTGTGTGGGCGACTGCCTGGTGGAGAGGTTGCTCTTTGCTGACGACCTTGTCCTGCTTGGGTCTTCTCGCACGAACTTTCAGCATGCACTAGACCGGTTTGCAGTAGCCAAATGTGAAGAAGCTGGGATGAAGATCAGTGTGGCTAAAACCGAGGTTCTGGTCCTTTCAAGACAGCCTGCTCAGTGCGCTCTCCATGTTAGGGGAGCCTCATTGAGACAGGTGGAGAAATTCAAGTATCTCGGGACTGCATTCACGAGTGATGGACGGCAGGAGAAAGAATTAGATGCTCGGATCGGTGCAGCAAGCTGTGTCAGACGTGAACTGTGGCGATCCGTGGTAACGAAACGTGAGCTGGGTAACAAAGCCAAGCTCTCTGTCTTCAAATCTATCTTTGTCCCCATTCTCACCATTCATGAGGCTTGGGTAATGACCGAAAGAGTGCGATCGCGGGTACAAGCGGGTACAAGAAATGAGATTTCTGAGAGGTGTGGCAGGTGTTACCCTACTAGATAGAGTGTACAGCAGCACAATAACGGAATCTTCAGGTGTTGAGCCGCTACTTCTCCGCATCGAGAGATCTCAGTTGCGCTGGTATGGCCACGTGATACGGATGCCAATGCAAACTAGTCTTCCTAGGCAGTTGTTATTTTCCAAGCCGGTGGGTAAGAGACCAAGGGGTCGGTGGATACCAGGTGGCTAGACTACATGGAGAATCTGGGTTCGAGTCGCTTGGATATTACCAGGGAGGACATGCGCCTGATGGCGGAAGATCGCGATCGCTGGAGATCCTCCATCGGGCTGCTGCCCCCGCGACCCTAACGGATAAGCGGGTTTGAAAAATAAGCAAGTAAGAAATATGAAGACAGAACCTGCCTGAATAACGAAACTGTTATTATCAGTAAGATGTGAATTTAGCGACTGATTGTTTGGATTGTCGATCCATTTTAAATATAGATCGCTCTGTTCCATATGAAATTGTTTTTATGCATAACATTTCATTACATTGTTCAATTATATTGATGTATTTTAATGCTAATAACTAAGAATTAAATTTAAAACGGACGGTAAGGTAAAGTTATTGCCCAGTTTACCGTCGCCCACTTGATTTTCGTCCACCGTTTAAACATCTGCCGTGTCAGCCAGGGTGCTCATGTCCATATGAAACTTATGAAGTTCTTCTATCACTTCAGGTCCATATGGTGTATGTATGTTAGTTCAATAAAAAAATAAATGGATGAACCTTTGCACCATCCCTTTTTAATAACTTTGTATGATATGTTTTGGTTGCAGAGGCTCATTTAAGAATTTTGCACCCAGTAGCTAGAAATCAAGAAACTCTTTACTGAGAAAAACAGTTTTTCCAATTTGGGCAAGTTCTTTTTGGCTTCCAGTATAATTGATTGGACATTCACAGTTGGCGTTATGTTGCATGAAAAATACAGTAGATGCTGCAGAGCGATTTGTTTTAGACTGAAGGCTTATTCATTTTCTTCTCTCGCCGTCCCCTTTCAATATATTTCTTTCTTTTGAGCCTCTTCTTTCAGGCGTCTTATTTATTTCTTTATTTTTGTTCGACTCTCATTTGGTGGGTCTTTTCTTTCTTTCGTTCGTGCCGTCTTTCATTCATTCATTTATTCATTCATTCGGTTCGTGAGTGGTTGTGTAATTATCATGTGGTTGTTTTACCTCTCTAATCATATTGTTGTTGGGTTTCTTATCTTAATGATCAAGTGCTTATCTGGTGCCAGAGTAAATGGGGAATAGAGACGTTTGCATTAATCACCTGGCACTTTGTCAGCTTCGGTCAGATTGGCTTGGCGGGAAACGGTTCCGTCTGCTGCTGTCTATTTCGCCCGCGTATGGACGGTCATCTGTCTTAATCAAAACGTCCGACCGTTCACGATTTATTAAGACGGGTTGGAAATGTTTTGTTTTTTGTTTTGTTTTTAATTTTTTTTTTTTTTTGTTCAATCTGTTTTAAACGAGGGGGGTTCCTTTAGGAAGATGCGCGTTGCAACTTTTTAATGAAAGCTTAAAAGGCTTTCGGCGTCGACTCCCGCCCTCCCACGTCGACTCTTTTGCATCTCTTCATTTATTTTGAGTTGGGATTTTTTTCTGGCTCTCTGATTGATTAAAAGGGAACATGTTGAACCAGGTGAACATGGCACACGGTGAGGAGTGAAGGAGCTGGAGAAAAATGTTGTTTTTCGCGGGTTATAATGAATCATTCTTGCGTGTGATATCGTTTCTGGGGAACCGTATTTGTGCGGTGGCTCGAATGTTTTGTTGAAGTTAGAAGTAAACGACTTAGTAGCGTGGTTTGTAGTCTGGAGAGGTCTAATTGGATCGACTTTGCGGACCGTGATGAGGTAACGCCTTGAATGGAAACTGAAAGCGAAACGAATGCGTTGCTGTTGTCGTTTTCATTCCTGTTTTGTCGGTAGATGGAGTTAAAGTGCGCAGCTTAACTAAAGCTCTGTTCATTCTTCATCCAGAGCTGTTGAAATAAATAAATAAAGTTTATTTTTACTTTCTTCTACAGAGTAATCAGGAAAAAT
Source organism: Rhysida immarginata (assembly GCA_023313115.1). Lineage (NCBI taxonomy): Eukaryota > Metazoa > Arthropoda > Chilopoda > Scolopendromorpha > Scolopendridae > Rhysida > Rhysida immarginata. The sequence goes on along the minus strand of JAHWFO010035987.1, from coordinate 18,664 downwards.
TGCGACCTCAAGATTTTCACTGATCTAAACGTTTTAGGGCCCTGCATTACGAAAAAGTGATTTCTAGGAAAATGTCTGTGTGTGTCCACGATAGCGTCCAAACGACTAAAGCTATCGAGACCAAACTTTAAACTTAAGATTATAATCTTCCCCGGAAGGTCTGATTAGTTTTCCAGTGGAATCGGTGAACCGGAAGTATCAGTTTACTCCAGCGCCAAACTATAAATTTTGAAATATCTGGTTAAACATTGCGTTTATGAAAATTTTGAAGGGACTAAAAAGTGTTCCAATTTCAATTGAAAACAACTTTTGTTAGGAAAATTTTTCAGAATTGTAACCGGAAGTACCAGTTTTACTCTTGTCAAAATCTAGTTTTTGGCTAGTTCAGGCCAAATGAGACGGTATTGGAAATATTATTGATCTAAGGAGTTTAGATGGTTAATTTTAAATTTAAATGTGGTCGGTCTCCTTTTAATGGGGAAAATCGTAAAATTAATAAAAACAAAAAAAATGATAAATAAAGTCACCAATCTTGAAAAAGGATGAAGAAACTTGTGAGATGGAAGAAAACTCAAAGGATGTAGTCTATTGAAGATGTTGTTGTTGATAGCAGGAATAAACACAGTCTATTGAGGATGTAGATGAAGTCTTGTGAAGATAATGTTGATAGTGGAAAACGATGAACTTGAAGGAAGTGTTGGTTTTGAAATACAGACGAAATTTTGAAGAGGGTGATTCAAATATTTGTGGTAAAATTTATATAAAACGTTTTCGAGAATATTTCTCATCATCAATAGGATAATATTTTTGAATGGTGAAAACAGTTGAAATAAGAATTTTAACAATTGATATAAAGATGATGAAGCTAAGTTGGTTGTAATTGTTGGTTATGATTGTTGGCTATTGTATATTAGGTTGATTGTTCTTTAAAAGTATAAACAACAGAGATAAACAATAAATGGACGCTACTTTTACGGATGCCGCAAACTGGTCTTCCTAGGCAGTTGTTATTTTCCAAGCCGGTGGGTAAGAGACCAAGGGGTCGGCTTAGAACCAGGTGGCTAGACTACATGGAGAATCTGGGTTCGAGTCGCATGGGTATTACCAGGGAGGACTTGCGCCTAATGGCGGAAGATCGCGATCGCTGGAGATCCTCCATAGGGCTGCTGCCCTCGCGACCCTAACGGATAAGCGGGTTTGAAAAGTAAGTAAGTAATCTTGGAGAACAAAAAATAAGCAATAATTGTGGATTAGAGCAACGAAAAAAGGAAACCTCAAGGTACAAGGTACCCATCTTCAGCAGAGAAAGACAAAAGTAAGAAACTTGGTGCCCGAAATAGGTATCCAGTATTTCAGTTCTGTTTGTGGGGTAGAGATGTCCCTTCTTAATCTTAGAAGAGAAAGAGCGGATTAAAATAAACAGAAATGAAAAGACACACAGGGATTTGAAAGGACTGTCGAGCAAAGCATACTGCATCCCCTATATAAAAACGGCATTAAAAGTTAACAAAGATAATTAATTAGAATTTTATTAATATTTTGAAACAGAAATCGTTATTTAGAATCAACTTCTTCAATGAGTTTTTAAAAAACAATGATAAATATGAAGAATGGAATATATGCTTTAGACAACAATATTAACAGGAAATTAATTTCCCTAAAAGAACAGGGAAGTAGCGGAAGCCCTAAATTCATCTATTTTTATCCCTTTATATACACTTTTTAACCCCCCCCCCTTTTTTTAAATGGAAAAATTGATTTTATCGAACGTATTAATTCAAAAAATGAAAAAGAGCTCTATCTTCTTGCGTTTCTCCTCATTTCCTATCGAATGATATATCACGTGCTATATGTTGCCATAGTTCTAAAGATCAAGTGACTGCCACCCCGCAACTCCGACAACCCACGAACCAATTTGGCCTACACTTCATAGGAATGTAGATCTTGCCTAGAGAAATCTGTATACTGAATTTCACGCCTTTACGTACCTAAATAGCGCATACCGTAAATATTCTACTATAATGCGGAATCTTTATAAATGTTTTTATTCAGTTATTAAGTAGCGGAAGAATGGAGCTGCTTATTGGTTTCACAATGTCCGTCTGTCCCCTTTATAATTTCCGCATTTTTTGCGGTAAAAGGTTGAAATATGGAATGTAGCTTGCTAAGGGCATCTGCACCTTTAGTACGAGGGTACAAATGAAGTTTGGGCCAAATTGTCCCAGTGGGGTCGGAATTGTGGGGAGTTACTTGGGCTTTAGAAGTACGGCAACTTATGGCATGTGATATATCATTCGATCGGAAATGATAAGAAACGAAAGAAGATAGAGCTCTTATGTTCGAGAAAATCAATTTTTCGATTTAAAAAATTGGGGAGGGAGGTTAAAAGTGAGATAAAAGGATAAAAATAGATGATCTCAGGGCTTCCGCTACTTTCCTATAACTTCTTTGGGAGGATTAATTTCTTTTTATATTTGATTTGTAGAAATAACCGCGCATTTTAAATTAAGATATTTGCATCTCGTTTTTGAATGCTAAATGAGAAACTGTCCAATTGCGTTACTTAATTCAGGGAATTTTCCTTTAGGTACGACCTTCTTTCTTGTCTATTGCTTTCATAAATCCAAGATGAATGATGATATGCTTCAGTTTTCAGAAAAAATAAACTTTTTTGACAATAAAATAAGTTTTGTCGGGAAAATGGGTGATAGAAATATAGATTACTTTTTTTGGATTGGGTTATTATCATCTAAAACAGTGTTATTTATATTTTCTGAGTGGGGGTGGGGGTAGATTTGTTCTTAAAAATTCAAGTGAAACCATTCAAAGCTAGAAGTCAAACTTACAAATAAATAAAATATTGAAATATGTTTATGCGAAGAATTATACGTTGATGGAAGCGATTTGTCGTCCGAAATGCGCGTCCGTAGTTATATTGTGGAAAAGTGTTTCTTTCACTTCTTTATATGCTTTATCCACAGTTTCGGTGTCTTCTATTATTCGTGATATCTGAAATTGAATAAAAAAAGTTTAATTTGACCTAATTTATTTTGGAGACATTTGTCTATTGTTATCGCAGATTCTTAATACTTCGAAGCCAATAAGTGCGATATTGGTGACTTTGGTTAATCCTTTGCAGATATTTTAACTGGAAAAAGGCTCATAAGTTCATTAGAAAATGGATTAACGGCTCCCTGCGGGCTATGTGGAAGTTCTTTGCGGTAATTGGATAAGTCGCAATCCCAATCCATACTCATTGGTCGCTAATTAAAAACATTTATTTAGTTTTGCGCTTAGTCTACACCTCCTGGTCTGTTTAGGTGGTGTTGTTACTGCTATATACAACTCTTGGACATAAGTATTTAATAACTACAAGCTCTGTGTTTCAAAATTTACTGTCACTCATTAACAAAAACTTAGAATGTGACAGTAAATTAAACATATTCAAGGCTGGACAAAAATATTTAATATCTTAACAAATCAGTTAGTATTTTGTGCAACCACCTTTGGCTTTAATTACTGCCGTAACTCGCCGTGGCATGGTTGCATACAGTTTAGCACACTCAGTTGTACTAATTTCTTGCCAACTATCTCGGATTGCAACTCGCAATTCGTTCAAACTGGTAGGATGTTTAGCATCAATTAATTTTTTGAACATCAACCAAATATTTTCAATTAGGTTTAAATCAGGACTATTCGCTGGCCAAGTCATTGTCGGAATGTTGTGGAGATTACTAAAAATTGTTTGACAAGTCCTGCACGATGGCATGAGGCATTGTCATCTTGAAAGATGAAAGTATCATCATCATCAAAAAAATTATCTAGAGTTGGAATCGGAAAGCGATCTAGTATTTCAACGTATACATCTTTTGTCACTGTTGTTTTAAGGATACACAAACGACCAGGGCCTTTAGCCGTTATACAACCCCAAACCATAATTCCTTGCTTAAATTTTTGTGTACCTCGTATACAGTCATCATGCAACTCTTCGCCTACTCGTCGCCACACATAAACTTGACCACCATCTCCAAATCCAAGACACACACGGGACTCATCTGAAAAAATAACGTTTTTCCAGTCATCTTCGGGCCCGTCTTTTTTGGCTTTGGCCCATTTGTAACGATCCTGCTTCTGACGACGTGACAGGTGAGGTTTTCTTTTGGCTGCCGCTCGCTTAAAACCCATTTCGGATAGACGTCGTCTGAGAGTACGGCTTGATGTAGGGGCCTGGTACTTCTTCCACTCTATTAGACGATGCTTTGTGCATTTGTAGGCAGATTTTCTTCAAAGTCTTATCCTGTCTTTTTGTAGTGATTCTTGGACGACCACTACGTGTCTTGTGTGTCAGTACTTTTTCATTTCGAAAACGCTTTATAATGTTAGAAGCTGCTCCTTGGCTGCATCCTACAATGGTTGCAATTTCTTTTTTTAAGCGGTTTTTAGTTTGTTTATTGTTTTTTTAAGCGAGTTGATTGTTTGTTGAAATGGTAAGGCAACTGATATTAAATACTTATGTCCAAGAGTTGTAGGTGTCGATTCTAAAAATTATGAATTAAATACTTACTAATTATTATTATTTAGCCATGAAAATGCCAGTGTTACTGCTACGTTCTTGAGTAATTGCGGTGCTGCCTTTCGAGGATTGTAGAAGTCGTTGTTTCGAGGGCGTTCCTTCTATTCATTACGAAGGCGGTTTCTACACTCTTCGTAAGGCTAAGAGGATGTCATCTGGCAGATGAAAAATTTATGTCCTCTTTTATTTGCGCCCCGATTTGTATGACATTCGCCTGTGGAGTTGGTGGCTCAAATTAAATTCTCAATTTGTCCCAAGAGGGCAGGCTGCGAAAATCTCTTCTTTTGCATCGAGTCGAGTGACTTCTGCGCTGCGGAGAGAGCATCTTTGTTGAGAGAAGATATTAAAGACCTGTACCTCATATATTGTTTGAAGATTTTGGGGATTCTTTTGATGGAAGATATTGAAATGTAATTGGATATACAAAAGTAGACTTGTAAATCAGGATGCTTCTTTATCTCAGAAGCTTTGAGTAATGAAAGTCAGCTTTTGAGTTTTGTCGCGAGATACTTTTATATTTTCGAATTAAGCGACCGTTTGTTTAATTTTCTGCTGTAACGAAAAATGTTTCTCAGTCTTAGCTGCTTTTTTTTTTTTTTCTTCGAGTCCAGGTCGCAGAATTTTGCCTTCCCTTTTCTCCTTTGTAATTATGACATGTTTGAAGACTATCTTCAGTTTATTGTTATTATCTTCATGTCTGTCTGTAACTCGATCTTCTCGAAGCGTACGAAAGACTTTCAAAATCTCTTTGCGCAAATTGGTTTATCGCACGAACTAGTTAGAATCGTCGAAAAATCGGTACATTGGCGCGTGCTCTAATGGTACCATTAGGATACCCTAGAAACTGTCAGTGCTAAGATATAATAAGTAATATACCGGGTGGCGTGTCCCAAAAATGACTGATGATGTCCCAAAAATTTTATCCCACCAAATTTCAAATTTAGTTAACATTTCTGCCAAGAGATGGCGCTGCAGGCGATGTGTAGCCGGTGTAGTTAAAACGAAGTATTTCAGCTCGCCATTCCATAGTTCGTCGTCAAGCTGATAGCGTGTGCTGTTGAAAATGTCATTGTTTAGTTTTTTGCAACAGTCCTTGCAACATTTTCATACCGGTTTTTATTTTTTTTTTTTCATAGTTTTCAGCGCCACCTGTGGTTGAAAATGTTAACTAAATTTGAAATTTGGTGGGATAAAATTCCCTGATTTCCTAAGCATAAGGCTTCAAACGATACATATCTATCGCATTCTGTCTTTTTATTTTTTTTATTGATTTTCGCAATGCAATAGTACTGGTTACGCGCGACCAAGGCAGCTAGATTCCTGATATGTATTTTTTTTTATTTTTTTTTAAATGGAGCGTTTTTAGTCGTTTTTAGGAATTACATTTTCGTAAATGGAATTTGTACGGTTCAGTCATCCAACTGTATATGCCGTAAAATGCGCAAATAAGCGCCGCGGCGATTATTCGGTTTAGAGCAAATTCAGTGCGGCACTTATTTGGTAGAAAAATGAAGTGGTGAAAAAAATAATTCGCAAATTTTTAAAATAATGTACACTGTTTATTGAACAAACGATACAATCATGAATTATTTACAATTCTTTATCAAAATCTGAATCGCTATCTCTTTCGTCAGTCACAATTTCGCGGTATTTTATGCAGCGAAATCAATTGAAGTCAACTTGGTGGCGGCATTGACAGTTTCGATAATCGCCGCGGCGGTTAATAAGCCCATTCGTCTTAAGGGGGGCGCTAGTGTCGGCGCATGCGCAAAATTTTGTTTAGTGATTAACTGCATCTAACAACATACTGAAAGCGTGGGGAGTTTCGCTGATCCTTAGTTTATTTGGCTGAAAAAAAATCTGAATCTTCTGCCCAATTTATCGTTTAAATTTATTCACCAGATCCGCAGATTCAAATTTTATGGTTTTTCGGCAAGTGTAGCATGTTATGCGAGACGAAAAACAAGCCAGTATCAGTAACAAAAGAAATAATGCCTCTTTTAAAGGAATCGCCCGCTAAAGTCTGGCAACACTGCATAGGAAAAACTATACCCATTCCCCTCCTGAGTTTTGGATCATCTCCTCGGCTTTTTATGTTGCACGCGGGCGACGTGCACGATTTGGACGGCCCTAGTTTAGAGCAACGTTCAAGTTAACCTGAGCTTAGGCTTCAGCTTGAGGTTTTAATGCTGTAGCTTCTTCCGCTTGTGTTTGATAATTCTTTAATATTGTTATAGGAAGTTTTAATTACAAATTTCATACGTGAAAGCACACTTACATTCTCCAGCGATCTTCTCAGACGTTTGAAATTGAGATCTGCAGATTCTTTATTCACTTCGTCTATTTTTCTCTTATGCAGGGAAATAGTAAGAGCATAATCGATGTCATCTTTCGCAAACACAATCTCGCCAGAAACAAAGTGTTCAGAACATATACTGCACGAATCGTTTGGAATCCAGTCCTTTCTGTTAATTGCTCGGATGAAAGGTGATCGTTGTTTTCGGTCTTTCGGAACCGATAAAATCGAATATTTGATCTTTTTTACTTTCCTATACATAGTATAAGGAAGTATTGTAATCACGAAAAATTTCGACCTCTAGATTTTCACTGATCTTCACGTTTTAGGGTCCCTAGATTACGAAAATGTGGTTTTTGGAAAATGTCTGTGTGTCAGTCTGTGTGTGTGTGTGTCCACAAACGGCTAAAGCTATCGAGACCAAACTTTAAACTTATAATCTTCCTCGGGAGGTCTGATTAGTTTTCCAGTGGAATCGGTGAACCGGAAGTAACAGTTTACTCCAGCGCCAAAATATAAATTTTGAAATATCAGGTTAAACATTGCGTTTATGAAAATTTTGAAGGGACTAAAAAGTGTTCCAATTTCAATTGTAAACAACTTTTGTTAAGAAAAATTTTCAAAATTCCAACCGGAAGTACCAGTTTTACTCGTGTCAAGATCCAGTTTTTGGCTAATTCAGGCGAAATAAGACGGTATAGGAAAATTTGTGAAGTATACAAAAGTGTTTAGAAGCTAATTTTAAACAACCTTTGTTAACAAAATTTTTCAAAATTCCAACCGGAAGTACCAGTTTTACTCTTATCAAAATCCAGTGTTGCGCTAAAATAGGCGAAAGAAAATGGCATAGGAAAATTTGGAATCTATACCAAAGAGTTTGGAAGCTGATTTGAAGTACCTTTTATTCACAAAATTTCTATCGGAAGTAGCCATTTTAGACAGTTGTTTAATTATTTTCTGTATTTGGACCAGGACATTTACGTATAAGAAAGTCGGGTGGTGACCACACCTCATTTTTTTTTATGTCTGTTGTGACACTTATAAACACAGCAGGTAGCAGGCATCTTTTTAACGACTACAGTATTTGCTAACAGTAAAAATAACAGTTAAAAGTCACTGAGATTACAATGCAAACAGCATGCGCTCCAAAACAACTTGACCACCCTTAAGACGAACTTCCTTATTGAGCGCGGCGCTTATTACTAGTGATGTCAAGATCCGGATATCCGGATCTTATTTTCGGACCTAGGTCCGAGATCCGGATCTTGGTCAGAAATCCGAGATCCGGATCCTATATCAGGAAATTGTGTATATGCAAACTTATTCTGAAAGCAGTTTATAAATGCTTTTATTAAGTGATAGCCTAGTACTCTTAAGTCCTAATTAGTCTTAATACGCATCCAGCGAAAGGATCCGAAATCCGGATCAGAGATCCGGATATTTTTAGATCCGAATCCGGATATTTTCAGATCACTACTTATTACCTTCGGTGTCGAATTGGTGCGGCGGCAAATGGGATGCGGCGCTTATTTGCAGTGCGGCGCTTGTTTGCGCTTTTACGGTATCCCGCAAAGTTAGTGCGGATAGTTTTTAATGCCGAAATGAAATTCGAAGGAATCTTTCAGAAATTCTAGTGGAAAGCTAATTTTGTGGCGTTTTTCCAGTTTTTCCAGGCCTTGTCAAACCGTTTAATAAAAATTCAGGTGGTTTTTCCAGGAATTTAAGGCTGCTGTGACTGTTTAGGCTTCTGGTACTTGGTTATGTCACCTCTTAATGGTTTATTTATTTTACCAACTTGCTTGTACAGAAATACCTCCTAATTGGTGGAAAAAATAAAATCACTCGAGTCGAAGTGGGTTTTATTTTAATAATGTCGATGTTCAGGTGTTACCATTTAGCACAGCCTTCTGATCAACAGGAAGAGATTACGTTTTCTAGGCCTAAATGGAATTTTTTTCTTTATCCTTGCATGAATATTCTTCCTTCGTTGCCTCTTAAAGTAGAAATTCTCGGTGCTGCTGCTGCTGCTGCTGTCTTCTTGGTAGGGGCTTTCTTTCATTTCTTTCTTGTTGAGGGCCTATCGTGCTTTGCGATCGCTTCTCTCGTAAATCATCTTAACTGGCTTATTGTAATACGCCACAAGAGGGAGGAGGCGACAAAAACAGCGTTCTGGGTCAAAGCCTTTTATCACTGTCAGCAGGTGGAAAACGGGGAGGGGGTTGTTGGATGGAGAAAAAAAAAAAGAAATTTTTTTTTTTTTTTTTTTTTTTTTTTTTTTCATACACCAAACGTATGTCGTTTTAGTCCTCAATTTGCATGAAATATGATGTGGCTGCTGATGGTGGGGACCCCCGAAGAAAAAAAAAAACGAGAGAAGCTTCCCGGGGTTTCCCGCCGATCGTAATGGCGGAGGCGGAGTTCGCCTCTCGTCACGGCGAGAGTCCGGCTTCGTTAGAAAGGGATTAGTTAATTAATTTTCGTTCTCTTAAAGAAGGATGGTTCCTTCATCTTTTGGGTGAAGAAGAGATAGAAAGAGAGAGGAGAAAAGAAAATGATGATAAACGAAAGGTGACGTTATAATTAGCGTATTAATTAGCAATTTTTTTTGTGTTTTAAATTTGAGATTATCTACCAAGAGCGCGCTTTCTACTTAGACGATAAATGAATATATTTTTTTTTTAATTATTAATATTAATGAAGATGAAACAAGGGAAGACGGGTTGGGTTTTTTACGAGGATAAGCCTCTGCCGTTATTGAGAGAACGAGCTAGGCATTGGCAGCGGGCGTCGCATTCCTCCGGTCGGTCACGTGACGCGTCGAGTTCGCGCCAAATTATTGAAAACGTGACTGTGCAAGATTTTTGGAGAAATTGCCTTATTTGCACGTACAAATAGATTAAAATAAGAGGAAAACCAATTTTTATCGAACTGGGCTCTCTCTTTCATCGAGTTTTGATTTTGCCAGCATGTTCGATTTTTATTGCGAAGGGTTAATTAATGATAATGGAGTTCCCGTTCCCTTAAGTTTTGCAGGGATAAAATTGTATAAAATGGTGTTTCCCTGTTTCTCTATTTATCCACATACATACTGAAAGATCTTCGTCATACAAACCTAGCGTCATTAAACTTCGGACACCAAGTAATTTGGCTAAAAACACAGTGAAAAGTGCATACAGAGGATTGCAGGCTAATTAAAATAGATTTACTGAGTAGATGGAACAATATCAACATCGATTTAGAATCGATTTAATGGTGTGAAATAATTTATTCAAATTTATGTAAAATTGCGTTGTCAACAGGTTTCAAAGAACTTCGTACACAAGGGGTCGCCAGCATATAGAACTTTCCTGAAGGCTGTAGAAACGCCCAGAATGCTTTGCATCAGACTTTAAAAGCACCGTCCACGCGACAGAGCACAGTATTCGTGTTGTTTTGAACCATGGGACGTGGTAAGCCAGTAGAAACGTGTATACAGCAGTTCCAGAATAACAAATCCCAGCGAGCTATTGCCCATGAATTATCAGTTCCACTCTCTCTCTACTGTTATGGGATCATCAAGCGTTTCAGAGAAATCGGGAAAACAGAACCAGGGACTGCACCAGGTTAGCGGCGATTACTGAATGTTAGGGACCTACGAGTATTTCGACGTTACATTGTGAAAAACAGGCATGCTCCCATAAGTGAAATGACTGTTTGGGCTCGAGAATATTTTCATCTACCCATATCCGAAAGCACAGTCCGCCGTTACATCAGAAGATGCAACTATTACTTATACGCTACAAAGAGGAGCCATTTATGAGCACTGTAGCTAAGTGTCGCCGGGTAGCATGGGCCAGAACACATCTAAAGTGGACCCTTGCCCAGTGGAATAGTGTTCTGTGGTCCGACGAGTCCACCTTTGCAGTGATGTATGGCAACAACGGTCGCAAGGTGCTAAGGACCAAGCACGAAAGTAATCATCCCGACCGTTACCAGAGGAACGTTCAGAAGCCTGCATCGCTGATGGTGTGGGGCTGCATGAGTGCAGCCGGGACAGGATCGCTTCACTTTTGCGAGGGCACTATTAACTCTGCTGCCTATATAAACATTCTTCAACAGCATCTGCGTCCATCCCGCCAAAAGTTGTTCAATAGAAGACCAAGCATCTTTCAGCAGGACAACGCGAAGCCTCATGCTGCCTCGGAACACCAAGGCTTGGCTACAACAGAAGCGTTTCAGGGTGCTTGACTGGCCTGCCTGCAGCCCAGATCTGTCACCCATTGAAAATGTATGGCGCATTTTAAAGCGAAAAGTCAGACAGCGGAAGCCTCGAACACTGTAGCAGTTGCGGGCGTGTATTTCCGAAGAGTGGGACAAAATTCCAGTAGAAACAACGCAGAAGTTAGTGTCCAGCATGCCTCAACGACTTCGGAGCGTCATTCGTCGGAAAGGTGACGCCATTCAGTGGTAATGTGCAATAAACGGTACGGTGTACGAAGTTTATTGCAACGTGTTGAAAAGGGAACATTACAAAAAGTCGCTTATTTAATTTTTATGTTAAAATGCTATATGAGAGTTGTACTAAAGCTCTGTGCACTCAATAAAGTAATTTTCTTTTGTTTATAATTAGTTTCGTTGTACTTATACAAAATTTTGTAGGTGTCCGAAGTTCATTGACGCTAGGGTTGTAGATCACTGCTAGCAACCAGGGTGTAAGAAGAAAGCGATGCGATACTTTGATGACGATAAGTATCGAATATGGATATTTTGTCGATATAATATATTTTTAAAAATGGTTAATCTTCACTATCCGCTTATCGCGCGATGACTAATCATACGACCAAGGCAAGTGAGTTTACTTTTTTAAAGATTGGGGGGGCTATGCCCCCCCAACCCCCCTCCCCTCTAACGAACTCCCAATAGATGGGATATCCCCCATTTCTATTTAGTCACAGTAGATGGTCTAAGAATTGATGGGTAAAAGTTTCATTTACCTTGGTCGTATGATTAGTCAGAACGCAACTCATGTCCCTTAAGGTGCTCTTTCTTCTTTGGGAAGTGGTGAAAGTCGCAAGGTGCAAGTCTTTTACCTTTGAACTGTGGGCGCTGCAACGCCTCTTCTGTGTAGCGATCGTGTGCAGGCGGGCGTTACCGTGCTGCAGAAGATGGTCCAATGCTGGTGTCGACAACAACCCCGGAATTCCTCTCCGACGGGTTCACCCGACTAGTCACGCGGTGGCGCAATGCGTGGAAAGGGATGGGACTATGTGGAAAAGTGAATGGTGCGTTATATAGAGGACAAATGTAAGTATCAGATACAAAAAGAATTGTGAAAATCGGTTAACAAATACACAGTCCAGTCACATTAACGTGACTAACTGTCAGTGGCCAGAATAACCACCTTTCGCGGCGCGGACAGCTGCGAGACGGGCAGGAAGGTATTTGACAGGGATGTGAAGCCATGCCGACTCAGTTCTGTAGCGAGCTGCCGTAAGTTGCGCGGTGGAGGATCCATGGCGCGAACAACCCGACCGAGATGGTCCCACAGATGCTCTGTAGGGTTTAAATCCGGGGAGTTTGGGGGCCAGGGGAGTACCGTAAACGTATCCTCGTGCTCTTCGAACCACGCATCTTCGCATTGGCCTGCTGGAAGATGCCATCCTGCTGAGGAAACACAATCTGCATGTAGCGGTGGACACAATGATGAGTGCACCCAGGGAATGCCACAAAAACATTCCCCAGACCATAACGCTGCCTCCTCCGGCCTGGACCCCTGCGGCACGTGTTGCAGGGTGTTTGTTGTCTGACGCTGAACGCCGTACACGCTATCGCCCATCTGTCCGATGGAGCATAAACCGTGATTCATCGGACAAAGCCACCTTTCGCCACTCTGTTGCTGACCAGTTGCGGTACTGGCGTGCAATTGTCAGTCTTTATCGCCGGTGAACAGCCGTCAGCATTGGTGCACGAATCAGCCCAACGTTCGCTGAACTGTCATTGAGGATACACTTTTGGTAGCGGATAGAGAGCACTTGAAACCTCCACACACTGAACTTAGTCTTTTCAGCCAGCGTGCCTGGCGCAATCAATCCATCTCGCTCAGTCTGTATTGTCGCGATTCCTGTAACCGGCCGGGGGGAAACCAACTGCCCCCTGTAACCAAATAGGTTGGGGTATATATCAGTTCGTTAGAGGGGGGGTCTGGGGGGCACAGCCCCCCAGTCTTTAAAAAACATAATTTTTATGGATTGATGGATTGATTGCGCCTGGCACGCTGGCTGAAAAGACTAAGTTCAGTGTGTGGAGGTTTCAAGTGCTCTCTATCCGCGAGTTACACTTTTGGTAGCCTCCTGGTTCATCTGGGAGGTCAGTTGGTCTCCGTAGCCGTCATCTATGGCCGCTGGTGCCCCACGCTTGGCACGTCGCCGGTTTTGGGTATTGTCATTCTGCCATTCGCGGTACACTTTCACCACGGCGGCACGCGAACAGTTCACAAAACTAGCCGTTTCGGAAGTACTGCCGCCCTTGGTTCGGAAGCCGATGATCATGCCCTTTTGGGGGTCGCTATGTTTCGCCATGACTCCAACAATTGCAATGTTTTCTGCTTCCCTCTGATACCCTTCATATACCCATACCCCCCCCCCCCACCTCTGATACTGGTACGTACCTTCTGGACGTAACCGTTTTCCGCTGATGTTGAACGTAGGGGGTGGTCACTTTAATGTGACTGGACTGTGTATTTGTTTCTAGGCCACTTTAATTAAATTACCTGGGTAAATTCCTAGCGTATATTGTAGATAGTTTTTGACTGGCAATGCACGTGTTCTTGATATGATACCTAATAGAAGAGTGAGTGAGAGAGAGAGAAAAAATGTTTCTTTTAAAATGGCCAGCTTTTTCATCTTCTTCGCTTCCGAATTATTTATCGCTCTGGACTCGAATCCTCACTAATTGCAGGCAGGTGGATGGATGCGCCTTTGGATGAGGAGGAAGAAAAGATGGAGAGAAGCACTGGTCTTGCTTTCTCTTTCTCTGGGCCCCCCCCCCCCCATGTGTGTTGTACGCATTTTGCCCTGGCCTCGGCTTTAATGTGCGTGTGTGGGCGAAATGAGTGGACAATATGTTGGCCGGTGGTTGCGGGGAGGCAGGGCCGGTCACGACCAAAGCAAGGGGCGTGGCCCTCGGGGTCGGTGGGTCACCGGAGTGGAATGCGCCGCTTTCAATCTGTCGGTGGAGTGCAATTGCGCACGCGTCGTCGACTCAGCAAAAGTCCCCGAGGTTGAGATCAAAGCAAAGAAGAAGCGAGTAGTGGACCACCACCACCACCATCATCATGAACTCTCTCGCCGCATTCTCTATCCCCGCCGCCAACAAATCCTCCGATTTCATTTTCTCTTTCCACTCGGAAACGAGAAAGAAAAAAAGAGTGGGGTTTCCTCTTGCCAGGGTGTTCGTAAAAAAAAAAAAAAAAAATAAAAAATGAAAGTTCCAAGCGACGTATATTTAATTGAATGTTTTTTTTTTTTTTCTTTTTTCCTTTAATTTCTTGTTTCCATATAAAGGTGGTGGCCAATTTTGCGTAGCTAACGCTTCCGAAACGGCAAATAGCAGAACCAAATCAGGATAGACATAATTACCCGACTAGACAAGCTGGTAATGTCCACTTGCCAATGACAAAGCTTAAATACCGTTTCGTTTGCCGGCCCTTACTATTGGGCGAACTTGCCGAGTGTACTCCGGTCTTTGACGCCTTACTCCACACTCCGTAGAGCGTTAAAGAGATTTATTCTAATGGATACTTCTTCTTAATATTAGGTTAGTTTTTTGGTGACAGAGGGTTTAATTTTACTTGTTTATTGAGTTAAAGTAAACAGATTTGATTTGTTACGACAGGTATACCACGTGAATTTTGTGTGCGATATTATACAGGGTGAATACAAAAGTCTGAACCCCCCCTTTTATTTTTTGAACCGAAGCAGATATGTCAATTTTGATGAATCCAGTGAATGGGAAGTTGTGGCTGGCCTATCCCATGGTGCACTTTTCATCATCCCAAATATGCAAATTAGGACTATTGTTGGGCAAGATAAAATAAAAACAATATCTAGATTAAGATAAAGATGAGAATTAAATATTTATCTAGATAAGATAATAGATAATATAATTTAATATAATGTAGATAAAGATAAAAGATAAAAACAAATTATCTAACAAATTAAGATAAAATTTAGCCTTTATTTAGCCAACTTTTCAAACTATCGATATATCGTGATAAATATTGGAGTTTTGCGATAACAGGCTGATTGCGCCACGCTCTATTTCGATATGTTAGCTGCTCATTACATTTATGTCGTGGAAATCTAATGTTAATGTCGCATACGAAAAAAGGTCGTTGCGCAGAGAGGCTACTCGGTACATTTACGCTTAGGACTGTGGGTAAAGGAAAAGGCATTGCCTTGCTTTCGAGTTTCGATCTACTCCACCAAAGAACTCAGAAATCACAATGTTGGTTTCATGCCCGGCGAAACGAAATCTTCTCTTTGTTCCCGCTCATGGTTAATTATTTATTATACATATATAATTTCTTAATTTGTTTTAACGCTTCGAAAAGTGACTTGGAGCTGGAGGAGTGAGTTTCGAAGCAGCGAAAACACAGTGGCTCCGTTATTTCTGTATCGATGGTAAATTTGATAGACTTACACCTCTCGTTAAGCGTCTATCGATACCGGACAGCCAAACGTAACAGAAAACAGTATGGCGCAAACAGCCTATTATCAGCTGTCCAAGTGATATGATAGCGAAATGCGATATTTTAGAAGATATCACCCATCGCTACTAGGTACCTTCAAGAGGTATTTTCTGAGATACAGTCGACTCCGCTTATAAGAGCCCAGTCAGGGAAATTGAAAAAAAGGCTCTTATAAGCGGAATCGCAGAAGACAAGACAGTTATTTTGGGGAAAAGAAAAGTGGCTCTTATAAGCACTTATCTCTTTTATGCGGAACTCAAAGAATTTCTCAACTGGTCACATGATTACTTGTAAAATTCAGTGACTTTGTGTAAAAAGAAAGAGCCATGAGCCCATGACAAGTCATGCATGCTGGAGCTGGATGCATGTCTCATCTATTTAAGGTCAACCAGATCCTTATAATTTTAGAAAAGTTTTTTCAGTAAATTTTTTAAAACCTTTATAAAATTTATAGAAATTTTTGAAATAGATAAGATAAACTATGGTTAGATAAAGATAAAAGATGACATAATTGAAAGTTTATCTAGATAAGATAAAAGATAAAAACTTTTCATCTAAGATAATTATCTAGATAGGTCCCAACACTGATTAGGACACATTCAAACTCTATCTCAAAAACCGTAAGGGATAGAGAAAAAAACCCAATTGCAAACTTGTTCAGCATAAAAAAACATAACAAAAAAAAAAAATCATCCAAATCGGACCAACCAATCACCCACAATCACATGGTGAACTGTTTGTAGCTTACAAACAGTCACTGCACAAGGAAAACTGAATGTTGATATTTCCACCATGTAAAGCATGCAAATCAAAAAATTAACATAAATTACCATACTCACATTCACTTTCATGCGGAAAAGCAAATAAAAGGCATGTTTTGGCGTCAGTTAGGTTCCGTGCCCAATTGTGTTATGGTTATTGTGGCGTCAGTTCACCGCGTGATTGTGGGTGATTGGTTGGCCCGATTTGGATGATTTTTTTTTGTTTTGTTTGTTTTTTTATGCTGAATAAGTTTGCAATTGGGTTTTTTTCTCTATCCCTTACGGTTTTTGAGATAAATTTTGAACGTGTCCTAATTTGCATGTTTGGGATGATGAAAAGTGCACCAAGGGATAGGCCACCCACAACTTCCTATTCATTGGATTCATCAAAATTGACCTATCTGCTTCGGTTCAAAAAATAAAAGGGGGGTTCAGACTTTTGTATTCACCCTGTATAAACGATTTGGGTTGCTGAGTCTTATTTGTGGGTATACTGATCTTGCCTATTATTTTGTATGTGTATAAATTTGTTTTACTGTACGAGGTCTGTTCAAAAAATACGTAGACTGACGTCATAAAACAAAATATACTTTATTCAGAAGTTACACATCTGGGTCCCCTTCAAAGTACTCTCCTCCCGGACGCACACACTTATCCCAACGGTATTTCCACTTTTGGAAACAGTCCTGGAACGCTTCTTTTGTGATGTCCTTCAGCGCCTTCCGCATTTGCCTTTATGTCGGGAATCGTCTCAAATCTCCTTCCTTTCAAAGGTCTTTTGAGTTTGGGAAACAAGAAGAAGTCACAAGGAGCGAGGTCAGGTGAGTAGGGTGGGTGAGGAAGAACAGTGATCGAGTTTTTGGCCAAAAACTCTCGAGTTCTGAGGGCTGAATGGGCTGGAGCGTTGTCGTGATGAAACAACCAGTCATCTCTCGTCCACATTTCTGGCCTTTTCCACTCGTCCAGTGGCAGTTTTTCCGAGTTTAACACAAAATTTCACAGCAACTCTTTGCTCGTTGAAGTCACTCATTCTAAAAATCCGCCAAACGAAAAAAAACACACTTCACAAACAACCGTGTAGCTAATCAACCAATACTGATAATTGCAATCAAAAAACTGCCTTGTAATCAGCGGATCTGTCAGAAGATGGCGACACCAAGCGATTTTGATTGGGACCAATAGGGCCCGCGCAATTCAAACAGTCTACGTATTTTTTGAACAGACCTCGTATAGCTATGGTTTTAATAGATTTGTGCTTATTGTAAGATTAAGTTCTGTGTATAGCTCCGACTGGCCACGTACTCAATTTAGGAGTACAGTCTGGTTTAATGATTTGTATTTCTTGGTTGGATAATTTGTGCCCCTGGGATCCTACTTGTCGGTCATGGACCATACCCGACCCCATGGGGCACTTCTTCTTTATTTTGTTTTAAATAAATAAATAAATAAATAAATAAATAAATTTCAAAGCGGACCTCCAATCGACGCTCTTTTTGTTTTTTCGTAAGTTCATTTGGGACCCATTTGTTCTGCTTTTTCATCTTGCCGATGGTCCTAAGGTGTCTGCTGACAGTCGACGCTGATACAGCGTGATCCCCTGCGAGGTCCCGAACAGTTTTAGACGGGTTCTCTTGCACAGATCGCTTGAGATGAGCGTCATTCAACACGTTGGGCGGTCTGCCGCGTGGCTCATTTGCCAGGTCCGTCGCTCCCGCCCGGAACTTTCGGAAACCAACGTTGGACAGTAAGTTCGTTTATGGTGCCTCCACTGAATACCTTATTGGTGTTTCGAGAGGTGTTGGATGCAGTGCGATTCAACCTGAACTCGTAATGCCTTATCACACGTAATGACTATCTTCGCTTGGGTTCAAACGCTATTAAATATCATCGCAGATATGCAAATTTCAGGCAGCTGTTCGCTGATAGGTTTATTTCTGGGAATGTACCACTTTGTTATGGGTACTTGCTACTAAACGTGGAAACCCTGTTGAAGCGCGGAACCCACCTCGAAATCCGACATTTGATATGCAACGACCTGATATAAGAGCACCTAAGAAGTTCGAAGATGGTCGAATTTCGTTTACTGATACCTCTTCTAATAATACTATGAGGGTGGGCTGAAAAGTACTGCCTCCATGGCTGTAACTTTTTTATTTTTTAACCGATTTTCAAAATTCTTTTTGTATCTGATACTCACATTTCTCCTCTATGTAATGCACTATTCACTTTTCGACATAGTCCCCATCCCTTTCCACGCATTGTACCAACGCGTGACTAGTCGGGTGAACCCGTCGGAGAGGAATTCC
>JAHWFO010035986.1:0-29574 GCA_023313115.1 Rhysida immarginata | reverse complement strand
TTAGGGACACTGTTTAGAGGCCAATGGGCAGGCTATCTCTTATCATGTAGGCTATGGCGCAGCACGCATGCGCGACGACACATTTGGTTACCAAAGGTGGCAACGAAATTTTTTAGAATTTTCGTATTTCGTTCGACCAAAGCTGGCATGACCAAACGGTACATGGCAGTCACATGACCAAAATGCCACCTATCGCATTTGGCTTTTCGTATTTCGCATATCGTTTGAGGTTGCAAAAAGTCTCTAATAATTGTATGAAATTATACGATTAAGATTTGAGTAAAGAGCGTTTTAATTGTTGGTAAACATGAAAACACGGAATTCTTTTGTGTGATTTTAAAGGACTATCACTTTACGCAAATAAAATCATACAAGACCCGTCATTTCTTTGTGATATAAGACCCACTCAACTTTTTTTTTGCAATTTAGTAAATTTTTTTAATATATCAAATGTTTAAATCAGTTATTAATTAGTAATAATTTTGTAAATTCTTGTACTAAGCGTTTCAATAACATTAATTGATTATTGTTAAATATTTACGAATTATAAATAAACTTTATTAATTTCTAATAGTAGTTAGTAACTTCAGAATAACATACTGCGAAATTATGGGTCAACAGTGGCGTCTTTAAGTGATGCTTCACTGCAGGGCGGATACGAAACAAGTGCTACGAATGAATTGTTCATTTGGGTGTCTCTGAGAGAGGCTTCACTGCAGTGCACGCAGTGCTCGCAAGTTACTAAAAGTCAACTTTGTCGAATGCTTATTTGTTAAGGTTTCTGAAATCTATAAGCGATTTAAAAATGAAATGGAAACTTAGGCCTAGAGGTTTGAAAAATTAAACCATGTAGTATGGGTAACAGTGAGACAAAATGATTTGGGGAACAGTGAGACGGGTGTTTCAGTGTTACCCACCACAACATGTTGAATTCTGCATGATGTAGTATATCAAAGAATCATTGTTGTTTGGCAAACGAATTTCATATTTTATATTTTCCTTAAATCACAATAGTTATAAAATTTTAAGCCAACATATTTCAATGACGTATTTTTACATAAATTTCCATTAATAAATGTTATAAAATATTTCAATGTTTTTTTAAATTTAGAAGAATATGTTGTAATTTAATTGATAATAATTCTAATAATTTTAAATCAAAATAAATGCACCAAAAAGCATGTCTCATTGTTCCCCCCTTGCTGTCTCATACTTCCCCAACCCTGGGGAAGAGTGAGACAACGTGCTTCAGATTTGTTTTATTTTTTTTCATCAAAGGCTTTTCATAATAAAATCTGAAATTAAATTATGTCATAGCTGTATAAGTTTAGTATTTCACAGAAAAAATTCGTTGCATTTGGTCCAATGTAATATGAAAAAACTCCTTTAGAAAAAAGTGTCTTACTGTTACCCACTCTCCCCTACCACTAAAATCGAAGGTTATCTGCTAGTTAAAATTGGTAGAGACTTTACAACACAACAAAGGGAGAACAGAGTTTCTGACTAGTTTCGCAATTTATTCCCGGCTTTATCAATTTCCCTCTACACACAAGAGGACATAAGTCTTCATATACAGAAAATATGGTACAGAATGAGAACATGATTGGATGAAGAAATAACAAATCGTAAATAATATAAATTATACAGTGGCGACATTGAAAGGAGAATGGTTGGATAAGGAACCAATAACAATGATGTTATTTAATAATGAGGGTTGCGTGGAATAATGTGTCAGAGGTATTTAAATCGGGGGGATTTGTTTATGGCAGAGATGATAGACGAATGATATTTAAAGGTAGGATCGGAGGGTAAGATAATAAAATTGTTGGATGAAAGGAAGTCACAGACCTTGGAAATATATATGGATAAGTAGAGGATAACGGAAGCGTTTCCTTTGTCAGCTTTGACGATAAGGGCATCGGCTTCGGCTAATTTCCTCTTTATAGTGGAGGCGGAGGCAGTATCATTGCGTTGTTCGCAGGATATCTTGGCGGACGTCGCATTGTTGTATACTCTGCGGATGAGGTGTCCCGCAACGGTACGGGCTGGAGGGAGATCTTGTTGGGATAGGGAAGTTATGGCTCGTTCGGTGTCCGTGATATAGTGGAGATCAGGTTGGGTCGGTCGTCTGTGGATGATGTGCTTAAGGCCCTTATTTAGAAGGGATAGCTCGTCGACTGAGAACTGGATCGGTTTTAAGTTGACAACGGTTTCTTTATAATTTCATTGTTATTGGTTCCTTATCCAACCATTCTCTTTTCAATGTCGCCACTGTATAATTTATATTATTTACAATTTGTTATTTCTTCACCCTATCATGTTCTCATTCTGTACCAAATTTTCTGTATATAAAGGCTTATGTCCTCTTGTGTGTATCCTTGATAAAGCCGGGAATAAATGGCGAAACTATTCGGAAACTCTGTTCTCCCTTTGTTGTGTTGTAAAGTCTCTATCAATTTTATCGATAGAAACAGCACTATGGACCCCTTACTCAACGATTATCTGCTAGTACACTGTGTTAGTCATTAGGTATGCTTAATTTGACATTCTTCTTATAAATACTTTTGATGAAACCCCTTGTATTTGATTACATTCTTTTTGATTACTTTTTAGTCTTACCATCTATCGATTCTCATGATTATTTTAACTGTTTACTAGCTATTTCATATAACTATGATTAGATTAATTGACTTTTTACGGTTTAATTGTACGTCCCATCTCATTTGTTTGAGTTTGTTAAAGTTTTTTGTAATTTTATTTTGTTTTTATTTAGCGTTTTTCTAATAACTCGTCGGTTTTTACCATACAGGCCTCGTTGGGCACTATTATCAATTTTTATAACTTTTTTTTCTAACCCATTATTTAAATAAATAAATAAAAAATAAATAAAAAAAAACTGAAGACCATGCAAGCTTCCATCCTGTGAGCACAGTAGACAAGGATTGGACCATTGAGGATTGGAAAAAGGTTACCTGGTCAGATTAATCTAGGTTCCTGCTACATCATGTTGATGGAAGGCTTAGAATAGGGCCAAACAAATGAAGCCATGGATCCTTCATGTCTGGTGCGGACTTTTCAAGATGGTGGAGGCGGCGTAATGGTTAGGGAATGTTTTCTTGGCATGAACTGGGTCCTCTAATATCTGTAGACGGTCGTTTGAACGCGAAAGCATACATAAACGTTGTTGCAGATCAAGTTTACCTCTTCATGCTCACAATTTATCCCCAAGCAGATGGCTCCTTCCAGCAGGAAAATGCACCAGCTCAGAGTACAGAATCACTATAGACTGGTTCCAGGAATATGAGTGTGAGTTCTCCTTGATCCAGTGGCCGGTTCCTGGTTCGTGTCCAGGTCGCGGAATATTTCCTTCCCTTTACTATTTGTTATTACAACATTCCTGTTGAACGTTTTCAGTGTCTCGTTGAATTCATGCCTAAACGAACACAGGCAGTTTTGAGAGCTAATGGAAGTTCAACACGCTAAACAGGTGTACCTAATAAAGTGGGAGCTCAGTGTAAATGTCAATTCTTTGCATGTAGAAATGTTTCTGCTTCATTTTTGAGTGATCTGTTCATCCGATTACACTGGTCAACAACCTTTTTGCTACTAGGGAAAATATAAGTGTTCTAGAGTACTTTGAGTGTGCTGATTCCAAATCTGAACTCCAAATTTCTCTTTCAAGTCAGAATTTCGAGATACAGAAGCTACCCTTGTTTAAATTTGATCAACAACGTTTTTGATACTGGGGAAATATAGGTGTTCTAGACTAATTTGAGTGAGTTGATTCCAAATCTAAACTTCAAATTTCTCTATCACCCCAGGATCTCGAGTTATATGTACTACCAATGCATGTCTGGTTGATACATGCCCGTTTACTCTATTCATGGTGATTCTAAAAAATTTTAACATGAATTTCGCATCTTAATTAAATAAATTACAAGAAATCACTATAGTAGTTGTTGCATAATGTTTAAAGGTACAAAAACAGCAGGATAGCAATAACTTTACATTCTGACGTGATAGAAATTTGGAGTTGACAGACTTTACACATGGCTGTGGAATTTTCTTTCCTACTTTTCAGCATAATTTGAACAGCTTAGGTATGGCGTAGGATAAACCCTCCGATCATTCATGAGTTATTCTCTAAAAAGTATTTTTGTTACCTAATGTTATGATACAGTTTTCGTAATATGTTCATAAGTGAAATCGGAACATGTTTATAGTTGGAAATTGGTCCCTCTCTGTGACGGTTTATTGGATAACTTTTGAATATTCTCTAATTTACATAATCAGGTCATCGGAAGGTCACCAACAGTTAGCCCATCTACAATTTATTTATTGTTTGCAAACGGTTAGGATATTGTTCTGCACAAGTAGGAGGGGGAAGGGTTAACAGACTTTTGACTCACCTTAAAGTTTTTGTATGAAAAATTAAGTTCTACATTCTACGCTGTTATGACAAAATACAGGCATGTTAGAGGTGACGTGTCTATCCTCCATCCTGCATACATTTACGTAAGAGTCGGATATTTTTTACTTTTACAGTTATTCTTTCTTACGAAAAAAATGGATCGTGCATTTTGAAAGTGGTTTATGTCAATTTTTGGTAAAATTGAAAACATAATTAATTAAATGTAATTTACTCTAATTTGTGAAGTTACCATATTGCGGTATTGTACAACTTAAATACAATCAATACTGTTCATTTCAATTGTAGTCTAGCTTTGTGTCTTTGTAGTGGAATAACTCATCAATCAAAGTCATATAACTGTCGATCATATGTTTATATGAACTCTTTTGCAATTACTCTTAATGATATGTTGTGACAACATAGATTTTTTCACCATATACAAGATTATGCACCGAAATTATCAGCAGAATACGCGACATGGTAATTGCACGCTGCACTGTACACAGCATTCACGGGACATCGTATTCACGAGAGCTCAGGTTATGCCCACATACTTTGCATATACCATCCTGAGAAGTACGAGGTGCATTCAAGTTCTAAGGCCTCCGATTTTTTTTCTCCGGATTGGAAAGAGATAGAAACATGCGCATTGTTTTAAAATGAGGCCGCGTTCATTGTCAATACATCCCAGAGATGGCAGCACCGTATGGCAGATGGAATTTTACCGCCAGCGGCGAGAATGAGAACTGTTTTAGATACTTAAAATGGCGACGTTTTCCTTACTTGAACAGCGTGCAATCATTCGTTTTCTGAATTTGCGTGGTGTGAAACCAATTGAAATTCATCGACAGTTGAAGGAGACATGTGGTGATGGAGTTATGGATGTGTCGAAAGTGCGTTCTTGGGTGCGACAGTTTAATGAAGGCAGAACATCGTGTGACAACAAACCGAAACAACCTCGGGCTCGCACAAGCCGGTCTGACGACATGATCGAGAAAGTGGAGAGAATTGTTTTGGGGGATCGCCGAATGACTGTTGAACAGATCGCCTCCAGAGTTGGCATTTGTGTGGGTTCTGTGCACACAATCCTGCATGACGACCTGAAAATGCGAAAAGTGTCATCCAGGTGGGTGCCACGAATGCTGACGGACGACCACAAGGCTGCCCGTGTGGCATGTTGCCAAGCAATGTTGATGAGCAACGACAGCATGAATGGGACTTTCTTTTCGTCGGTTGTGACAATGGACGAGACGTGGATACCATTTTTCAATCCAGAAACAAAGCGTCAGTCAGCTCAATGGAAGCACACAGATTCATCGCCACCAAAAAAATTTCGGGTAACTGCCAGTGCTGAAAAAATGATGGTGTCCATGTTCTGGGACAGCGAGGGCGTAATCCTTACCCATTGCGTTCCAAAGGGCACCACGGTAACAGGTGCATCCTACGAAAATGTTTTGAAGAACAAATTCCTTCCTGCACTGCAACAAAAACATCCGGGAAGGGCTGCGCGTGTGCTGTTTCACCAAGACAACGCACCCGCACATCGAGCTAATGTTACGCAACAGTTTCTTCGTGATAACAACTTTCAAGTGATTCCTCATGCTCCCTACTCACCTGATCTGGCTCCTAGTGACTTTTGGCTTTTTCCAACAATGAAAGACACTCTCCGTGGCCGCACATTCACCAGCCGTGCTGCTATTGCCTCAGCGATTTTCCAGTGGTCAAAACAGACTCCTAAAGAAGCCTTCGCCGCTGCCATGGAATCATGGCGTCAGCGTTGTGAAAAATGTGTACGTCTGCAGGGCGATTACGTCGAGAAGTAACGCCAGTTTCATCGATTTCGGGTGAGTAGTTAATTAGAAAAAAAATCGGAGGCCTTAGAACTTGAATGCACCTCGTATAACGTCAGCGGCCAGCCAGCCTATCACTCGTTGAAATATAGCACGTCAACTTCTCTTAGTATACATCCGTTCAGTTTGCCCATAATGACGTTTTTTATAAACTAGTGGTAGTGAAGAAACGTTACTGCTCCCATTATGCGAAATGATGAATCCTAATGCTTTTCGAACTAAATGAATATCCCGTTTTTGTATGACGACATAGGGTTTATACATTTCTATCAAAACAATTATGGTACATCAAATCGTACGCACGGCTGATAAATCACGAAAGCAACATCAGTTGCAAAAAGCAGTTATCTTTGGCTTTCTTTGACTAGGAACCAGGCTAGTCTTATTGGAGTGTCTGATGTTCCCGACGTGTTTTTGTCTGGCTGCCTTTTTGATGTGGACGTATTTCGTTAGCAACGATTGTTGCTGGATCAAATTATAGAGCTATTTAAGGGACGTAACTGTATACTGCCTATAACCCTACCTATAAACTGCGTTTGTTTATGCACTTGAAAAAATATCCCTCAACCTCGTATTTATGAATTTCATATCTCGACTCTTATATCAATATGTAATCATCCGTGGTGGATATGCTACCATTTCTGTTAGCATATCGTCACTTAATTCTAAAACCTCGTAAGTCTAATTTAGCATATTTGTCAGGAGAGCATAAAAACTTCTTTGATATTGTATATCACAGCAATATGAGGTGTTTTTCTTTTCGTTTTATATAATTCTTGTAAACTCTAGACTTAAGAGGCTCCATTACATCGAAGAAGGCTTCCATAATGAACAAAAATTAAGTATAACCTCATTTTCAGAAAAATTCGGACTTACGAGGTTTTAGAAGTAAGGTGACGATATACAGGTAATCTAAATTAAATTATTCCTGTTCATCTGCAGATATAACAAGTGATGATGAGAGATTAAAACTGGTTTCAAATAGGCCAGAAACTGTAGACAATAGGCTATAAATACAGAAAATAATGACAATAAAACCACTATTCTACAAAAAAAATTTTAACGACTCGTATGTACATTTCTTTCAGCGAGTTATTAGAAGAAGCTGGCCAGCGAAATGTACATACGAGTCATTAAAAATTTCAATTGTGGAATAGTAGTTTATATTGTCATCATTTTGGTTTACATACCTTGAAGAAAAGGTGGTACGTTTTTCATGAAACTCATCTCTTTATAACCCGGGGCAAATAAAGTTAGAATAATGGTCATCGCCGAAAAATTAAATGTCGTTACAATCATTGCTTTATTAGAGTGATCATCTAGGAAGTTGACCGACCTATTGGAAAAAAAAAACATTTAAAGAATAAATTCATTAGTTCGAGAGTTAAGAAAAAATGCGTTATGTTAAAAATTGAACTATGTATGATTAACAAAGTATGAACGAAATGCAAGAAAATGAGAAACACTCTAGAAAACCTTTTCCAAACCTTTCATAATCATTTTAAGCCAAAAATGATGAATTATGAACAATGAACTGGGAACAAAAGAAAATTAAATTATATGTATAAAAGTAATGATTTGGATGAGGTTTTTTTTATTTGTTTGTTTTTTTATGCTGAAGAAGCTTGCAATTGGGTTTTTTTCTCTATCCCTTACGGTTTTTGAGATAAATTTTGAATGTGTCCTAATTTGCATATTTGAGATGATGAAAAGTGCACCATGGGATAGGCCACCCACAACTTCCTATTCATTGGATTCAACAAAATTGACATATCTGCTTCGGTTCAAAAAATAAAAGGGGGGTTCAGACTTTTGTATTCACCCTTATATATATATATATATATATACAGGGTGATTTACATCGAATGTAAAATACTTAAAGGGGGTATTATAGAGGTTAAGATAAACACAGAACGTCCTATGAACATGGGTCCAATTTTGAACGAAAACTGATATATGAACAGAAATAAAAATGCCGCCACCAAGATCAACAAATTAATAACTCAGGTTCTGTAAAGCCTTGGGTAATGAAATTTGGAGGACTAACAGGGTACATAAAACTGTGTGTACGTTAAAATTTGGTCGAATTCCAACAAGAAGTTTCCGAGTTACGCATTCAAATTACAATTACAATTATATGTTAGGATCTCCTTTAATAAATAACCTAAAAGGTTCCAATTAAAAAATTCCTTTTATTACACGTCTTTATAAGAAAATGTAATAATACAAAGTAAATATGAGCGATTGATACCAGAGACGACACACCAAACAAATCTTTGACGAGATAACACTAGCGAGGAAGCAATGACCACGAGGGATAAGCGGTATCTATTTTTCCACAGGTGTCCACCGGTTGTTGAAAAACTTCGAGGAAGGTGGTTGTACGAACGCTACCTCGTCAGAAGCCACTTCAAATACTGAGGTGTTGGTAACAGTTCAATCGCAGAAAAACTTCATCGTAGCTAATAATTGGAAATAAAAGGAAAAAATATATAAAAAAATATAAACAGTGCTTTTGACGTATCAAAGGATAACAGGTGACGAAACTAAGTGATTGCAAGTCAACCAGTGTCTAAGACAATAAGCGAAATTTTCTCATAATAACTTCGATACGGGTTGTAACACCGTCGAAAATTGAATGGTTCTCGAGCGATAAGTGTCACGTAGAGGAATGATCCAGTAGGTAGGAAATTTAGAATAGATGAAAGCCTAAGTTGGAGAATGCATTCAAAAAAGAAAACAAAGAAGAAAAAAAAGAAATGGTAAACTGGACAAAGGAGTAATTGTTTGTTAAACTCAGAAGAAGCAAAAAAAACAACAACAAACGAAATGATAAATGAAAAGGTAAAGAGATTAAAGTAAACATAAAGAAAGAAAAAATCTAAAGCTGCAGTAAAATAAAAAAACAATAATTTAAAAAACTAGAAACTCCTCCCCTAAAATAAGCAAATCAGACACCAATTACACTGACAACTAAACACAAATCACTAAAATTAACATAATAGCACATACAGACCAGGAACGACATTAACGAGGACCGGGACAAACATCAACCGCGACGACATAAAGATAAATATCAGAGACAAACAAAGGAGGAGTTACAAGACGAAAGCGCTAATAGAATTGCAGGAATAAAAAAATAAATAAATAAAATTGAATAAACGAAAATCTTAAAAAAGGAAGATTAACACTTATGCAGTTCATCACTAATGAATAACACAAAGTCAAAAAACAGGACGTAGTGCAGAAAAGCCATATTGAAGGCAATCGAATGCGATTTAAAGATCAAAGCAATCAACACATTCTACGATCTTCAAAGGTTGACAAAATTCTTGACACAGAGGCGTAGAAAATACGGACAAATTTCCAAAAATTATAAGTGAAGAATATACAGTTACAGGACAGCCTTGGCTTGAAGCAGAAGAACAGGAACGTAAGTCATTTTTCTCCAGGAACGGCGGCGATCAGCAGACTAAATATCCAATTCTATGGCCGCTTGGAACACGAGCACGGAGCCAAATATGTTTGTTGAAGGCCAGTAAGAACTATAAAGTACTCACATGATATTGGAATTAAGCCAAGCCCCACGAGGGAAATTATCCGCTCCGTAGCAACTTGGTAACAGCGTTCACACTCCCTGAAAGCCTGCGTCATAAACTGGGGAAACAAGAGTTGAATCAATAACATGAAAGCAATGAAAGATTGACGAAATTACTGATCCGTATAAAGCTGTGCTGATCATTAGGAGAAGCACAAAGACATGACAGCTATTCGATGCACCCAACGGGGTTAACATAAACAAAGTTTCTGTCGGAGATCGCTCCCATTAAGAGTCTTCACATTTTGGCTGTTTCCTCCAGACTGCTGCGTGGACAATCATTTACCAAAGATACAAAAAACAAAGTCAACTCTTCAACCCATCTTAACAAACAGTAGCCTGACTCCAAGAACGCTGAAGTCGACACCCAAAAACTAAGGCCAGAGCTTGACTGCCCCCAAAATAAAACGCCCAAAGAAAACCCTCGAGCCTTCATTCGTACCGACCCTCGAGCGCCTGACCCGAACAGCGAACAAAATGCGTAATAGATAAAAAACCAAGCCATAACAATTAAAAAAAATAAAAACAAAAAAATAAAAAGTAATTAACGCGAAGTTTGGCAACAAAGCAACAATAGCGAGTCTAGTAAAAATAAAAAAAAGAAGATAAAAGACAGTAATATTATTTAGAAGAGGGGGAAAGAATAAAATAAAAATCTGAAAAAGATTACCGCAATCCAAAGAAAGAACTTTGAAAAAGGGTGGCTCGAAAATAACACTGAAGGGTAAGATTAAAAGAAATTAAAACCACTAGTTAGAGAAAAGCCCAACCATGAGGTTTAAAAATACTAACTCCATCTGAATGTGTCACGTGAGCCTTTTAATTATAACCGAAGAGGGGGCCACCATAACCTCCCGAATAACGCTCATGGTAGGGAGAAATTTAAACAAGCAAAATGATTGCATAAATGGTAAAAGCAGAAAGAATGCTGAGGTATAAAGACACTCATATCACAAGCGACTTTAATGGTTCCAGAAAGAAAAAAAATAATTAACAGAGAACCAAAGGCTAAATCTCAAAAGAAAATTACGTTAATACAAAAAGTAAAGCTATCGTTGATTTACGGTACGCAACAACTGCAATACGTATAAACTAATAATTTAAAAATGATTCTTAATTCATTAATTGATGTGATCATTGATCAATAATTCAAACAATACTAGATGTAGTAATAAACAGAACTTACATATAAAGGAATGATGTTCCTCACAACAAAAATATCTTCAGAACAATTCTCGTTACTTAGTTTCCTGATGACAAACGACGGTAGCGAGAGTTTTGCCTCTGTTTTATCCAAGAGAACGTAACAGAGTTCTCCATAAGTAATTTCAATGGCCTTCACCATTGTATAAAAAATGTAATAGTTTTTTCTGCACTCTAGTTTTAATACAGTCTGATGTGTACAGTCGGCAACAAAAGTACTTAGCCACCTTCCATTAATTTTCCCTTTAACAATTCCGGTCAAAAGTATTTCTTGGTGTGTATTGATTGATACGGGTATGATCATTTTGGTGCACGTGAATTGTTAAAGGGAAAATTAATGGAAGGCGGCTAAATACTTTTGTTGCCGACTGTACAACACACACTACTCAGAGCAGTTGATGTTATTGTGAAACCGCTTGACACGGGTTTTAAAAGTCTGTTTGAACTCGTCTATTTGAAAGTTAACTGCCAGTTCTCACACGGATGTGTTACAGTAAACAACTGAAATGCCTACAACTATTGCTTATCAGCTCAAAATGATGGTTGGTTGGTATATTAGATTTTTTGGTGTCGACTACAAGTTATATCTGTACTCAGCCCGGTACAAACACAAACATCCATGCCCACGGTGGGATTCGAACCCACGACCAGGTGGACTCGAGACTTAGAAAGCCTACGCCCTAGCCCTTTCGGCCATCTGGCAGACCTCAAATTGATGAGAACACTGTGTTCTTTAATGATTTCGATTACTGTGGAGATATAATTGACTATAGCCATGTGGCAGATATGTATAATTCGGTATTCTAAAACGCTACTGAACGCGTCAAACAAATATTACTCTAGGAATTTTAGACGTTAGATGTGTTTTTATTTCTCTTCTTAAAGTGCTAAATAAATTGTGGAATATAACAGAAATTCGTGAGGGGGAGTTTCAGTAGGTAATGATGAATTTTGGTGGTTAGCAGTCAAATACAGCAAAAAGTGTGCACGAAATTGGAAATCCACACATTCTTGTGGTTTTCTGTGGAAAACAGGAAAATCCACTAGAGTCGCTTTGAGAGTTGGAGTGATATTTTTTTTTAATGTATAAGTAACATACATTACTAATAGACATTTCCACGAAAAAGAAAAGCTTAAAATTAAAAGTATGCAAAATGATTTTTTTTCCGGTTGGATCGACATTTTCGCCCATTGTGCATCGCGCCAAAATTGAGTTTGAACAATTCGAGTATATAAGGGCCGTACAGATGTAAACGAAAATTTGTGTGGGAAAAAAAAGACGACGTGTAGGATCGTAAGTTTTTGTTTTCAACACTTGCGAAACCCCATGTGCAAATTAAATAATAGGTTACAAGTGTTTCATCACGTGAGAAAGAATGATAGCTCGCGCTTCGAAGCTCTGCGCGTGATCGCTTCGTCCAAACAACAAAATGGAGTCAAGGAAACAGAAAAGAGAGGAGTAATTCGTTTTTTGACATGTTTCTGAAATTCATCATCGTATACCGAACATCTATGGAAATCTGCCTAACCTTCACTCGTGTTTGGGCACGGGGCAAGAGGTTTTCGGAGAGACGGTCATCATTGCAAGACGGACCAGGACAAGCAAACTGCGCCATCACGGATGATTCCAAAGCCAAAATTGACGCTGTCTTAAAGGAAAACAGAACAGTGACAATCGATGTCGTGGTTTTAAAACTGATCTTAGTCGTGGAACTGTTCACTCCGTTATCAGGAACCATCTGCACTACAGAAAAATCTGCACAATGGGTCCCGCATCATTTGACATCAGAACAACATGGAGTTCGAATGGCCATGTCCCTGTAACATCTGACTCGCTATGAACAGGAAATAGAGAGTTTTCTCGACAGAATCGTTACAGGGGATGAAACTTGGTGCTTTCATTTCCAGCCCGAAACCAAAGTCGCCAGTGGAAGCATTATGGGTCACCACCCCCGACATCGAGGAATAGTAGTACCTGGAAAAGTGCAAGGGGGTGCTCAGGTCTTCTACGAGCCTTCATATCTGCATGTGACAAGAGTGAAGGACACGAAAGCCAAACTGATCTTTCCGAAGTAGATCATTGGCGAGACAGTGATCTTGGATTATGACGAGGATAGTTTTCTCCAAAACTTTAGACACTGACGTGATGTGTGATGTGTCATTTAAAAAGTACCTACCAAATGGATGAAGCACAAAAAATCACAACAAAAATAGTCCACTTTTTGTTTACGTATTTATTAATTTGTTTACAAGCGGAAAGAATAAGAAAGAGTAATTTGAAGGATTTTATTCTGTTAATTTAAACGATGATATTTGATTTTGCAAAAGAAAATACGTACTATCATTGTTAGATTTTTTTTCACGAATCTTATTTTCCATGATAACAAAACCATCTATCAAGAATTAAACAATGCTACAATATTGCATTAAAATACTGTATTGAGTATGTTAATTTTAATTGTTTTAAATATTTTCATTGAAAAAATTGATTTCCTCTTAATTATACCCCCGGGGGGAGGGTGGGGGTGGAAATTTTTATGGTACTGAATACAGTTTTACACGTAGAATCTGAATCTGCAATAAAAATGGGGGTTTCCATTTAAGATTTCAAAGTTTCCCCCCGCTCGACCCCCGGGGGTGGGGGTGGGAGGGTCGTGTTTGGTGTCATTCGATAGATTTTTGAAAAATATTGAACGTGTTTTTCAGTTTTTCGATCCGATGTAAATTTCGCAAAATATTCGACCGTCCCGCTTCTTTTGGCAAACACTGTATACAGGGTGTTTTTGAATTGATTACAGATTTTCTGGGAAATGATAGAAGAGGTCCTTAGAAGTATTTTTTGTCATATGAACATGGGGTCCCCGCAGCTCCGTTTACTTACAATATTGCATTGAACAATCAAATGATACCGGGACGCAGTGTGCAAAATAATTTCAAGGTGCACGTGCTTGTTTGTTGAAAAGTCTTAGGACAAACATCGTCAAGGAGATTCCATGGTATCCAACCCCTTTGTAAAATACGATTAGTTCATATGTAAATGGCGGTCAATTCGAACAATTACTGTAAGAGTCATACAGTAGATTGCTTGTGTTAATTGTTAAAAATAAAATAATCTAGGACTACAAACGCACACTGCGTCCCGGTGTCATTTGATTGTTCAATGCAGTATTGACCCCAATAAATCGGAGCTGCAGGGACCCCATGTTCATATGACAAAAAATACTTCGAAGGACTTCTTCTATCATCTCCCAAAAAATCTGTACTCAATTCAAAAATACCCTGTATAAAGAAGGATGTTTGTTTGTGGATTTGTGGGTCTGTTTGTATTTTACACATATCTACAGTTTTATTGCGATCTTGATGAATTTTTGCATACTTGACCTTCAATCCATGAGGAAGGTCACTGTCTACGTCAGATTTCGAAAAAACAATAATTTTCGATAATAACTCAATATTCATAATGATGGCAGGGCATATTAATAAGAAATATTTCATGACCAACAATGCAAGGCTAACTTTGTGCAACAATAGGTATCAACAATGGCATTAACAGGCAATAGATCAACACTGTGCAGGGATCAACAATATATATCTCATGATCAACAATGCAAGGCAAAGCTGTGCAATATAACTAAGGTTCAATTTGTAACAATGCACAGAATTCCTGTTATTCAGGCTTTTCTTAGAACTGACAGTTCTTTGTACTTAACAATTTCTTGAAAATCTTTAAAAATGATCATTAACTAAAGATAATGGACAGTTAGCAGACTATTGAGAAAGAGTGGAAAGACGACAGAGGAAGAAGTCCTTTAGCTCCGTGCTGTATTGAGCAAATGGGCAGCGCATATTAATGATAAATATCTCGTGATCAACAAAGCAAGGCAAAGTTTTAGCAACAATAAGTAACAACAATGGTTTCAACACGCAATTCACAAACACTCTGCACGGACCAACAATATATATCCCATGACCAACAATGCAAATAAAAGTTTGTGCAAAAATAGATATCAACAATGGTGTCAACACGCAATGCACCAACACTATGTAAGGATCAACAATATATGTCTCATGACGAACAATGCAAGGCAAAGTTTGTGCAATATAGAATTCAATGCATAGAATTTCTGTTATTCAGGCTTTTCTTAGAAAAGAGAATTCTTAGTACTTAAGAATTTCTTGAAAATCTTTAAAAATGATTAGTAGCTGGAGATAATGTGTTAGCAGACTATTGAGAAAGAGTGAAAGACGATAGAGGAAGCACTCCTTTAGCTCCGTACTGTATTGAGCAAATGGTAAGGAAGTAATTAGAAGAATCGGTGACCGCTAGACTACACATAGTGATGAATGGCCGATTTTTGCTTCAAGACATCGAAAGAAGAAAGGAAATTGCAACAACCTCAAGTGTACAACTAAAGTAAGATTACGTGAGTAAAAAATTATATAGACTAGAAGGCATCCTTGGAGAGATCCATGCATTGTGAGCCTTTAAAAATTTTTTTTTCGATAAATCAAGTCCCGGTGTATCACCTATAATGGATTTTTTCAATGAAGAGGTAAATTCCTGTCTTTCGGATTTTTCTCTCTATATTGTAGTGATTCAGTTATTATTTAACCAATTTGGAGGTTTAATTTAGCTTTTTGAGGTTGTTCTCTTTACCTACAAGCGTAATTATCCCGGGCAACGCCGGGTCCTCTGCTTGTCCAAAATAAAATTACATGACTATCATTAGCATACATGGAGAGGTCCATCCATTGTGAGCATTTATAAATTTTTTTTCGAATTTTCATTATGAATTTTTACTGTATTAATTCTCTAAGCGTTTGCATGTGATTGTTTTTAAGATATTGCAAAATTTATTTAAAAAAACAAAGAGTCCGAGCCACGCTGACGTTATCACCTAATTTTTGGGTCCAAACATTTCATAAAAATACATTTTGCCTGTAATGTGTGAATGTGAATACTTTGGAAACTCAGATGCTGAAAATGCGATGAATGAACGTTCGTTTCCAAGAATTATTAATGAGCATAAAATGATGATACACTGACAGAACATTAATAAGGCAGCGTTTACTGAGGAGGAAAAGGAGTGAAACGTGTCTCCCTTCAGATCCCTATCAAATGTCCAAACGACTGGCAAAAATTTGTTTGGAAAGGAAAGAGAAAGAAAGAGTATTGGTAAGAGAAACTCGGCAGCTAAAACAGAAAAAAGTATATGGGCATTGGAAAAATCTGAACAACGGGAGTTTCGAATAGAGCAAGAGGGTATAAGAGCTTTTACGTCAAGGGCAAGAAAAACTTGGGTCTAAAGTATCCAGTGATGTTTCCCGATGGTGAAGATGGATATCATTTTAATCTGAGGCAAGTCAACAAGAGGTTAAATAAATTTCCGGTATATCACCTAGAATTCATGTGTGTTGTGTTTTTTATAGAATGGATAGTCCCTTCGTTCTGTGTTGTGTTCATTGAGTTATTTTTGAACCAATTTGGAGTTATAATTTAACTTCTTGAGAATGTTCTGTTTACCTACTAGTGTAATTATCTCGGGCAATGCCGGGTCCTCTGCTAGCTCTATATATTTGTCAGGATTGTTTCTTTGTTTGTTTGTTTGTTTGTGGGTTTTTTTCTTATACAAATCTACAGTTTTATTCATATCTTGATGAAATTTTGCATACTTGACCTTCAAAGCATGGGGAAGGTCACTGTCTACCTCAGATTTCAAAAAATAATAAATATTGATAAAAAAAATCGATATACATGCTTAGTGCAAGTCATATTAATGAGAAATACCTCATGAACAACAATGCAAGGCAAAGTTTGTGCAACAATACTTATCAACAATGATATCAACATGCAAACACTGTCCCCGGACCAACAATATATATCTCATGACGAACAATGCATGGAAAAGTTTGTGCAACAATAGGTAGCAACAATGGTGTCAACACGCAATGCACCGACACTATGCAAGGATCAATAATATATATCTCATGACCAACAATGCAAGGCAAAGTTTGTGCAATATGGATAAGTTTCAATTTGTAACAATGCATAGAATTCCTGTTATTCAGGCTTTTCTTAGAAAAGAGAGTTCTCAGTACTTAATAATTTCTTGAAAATCTTTAAAAATGATCAGTAACTGGACATAATGGAGAGTTAGCAGACTATTGAGAAAGAGTAGAAAGACGACAGAGGAAGCACCCCTTTAGCTCCGTGCTGTATTAAGCAAGTAGTAAGCAAGTAAATAGAAGATCGGCGAGCGCTGGAATACACAAAGTGAAGAATGGCCAAGTATTGCTTCAAGACATCGAGAGAAGAGTGTAAATTGCAACAAAATCAAGTGTACATCTGAAGTAAGATTACGTGAGTAAGAAATTTAGACTAGCAGTGGCATCCTTTGCGAGGTCCATCCATTGTGAGCCTTTAAAAAAATTTTTTTCGAATTTTCATTAAGAACTAGTAGAGGTACCCGACGTTGCCCGGGATAATTACACTTGTAGGTAAACAGAACAATCTCAAAAATTTAAATTATAACTCCCAATTGGTTAAATAATAACTGAATCAATACAACGCAGAGCAAAGGGATTATCCATTCTACTAAAAATACGAAAAACTGGAAGTCTAGGCGATATAAACTGGGACTTTATCTAGACTGTTCTTGACTTGCCTCACCACTGCGGAGCATCACCAAATTCTTTAGACTCAAGTTTTTCTTACCCTTGACGTAGAAGCTCTTATACCCTGTTGCTCTATTCGAAACTCCCGTTGTTCAGAAGTTTAGTTAGTTTCTCTGACCAATACTCGTTCTTTATCTTTCCAGACACATACATTTTTGTCATTCGTCTGGACGTTTGATAGGGACTCCCTTAGACGCTCCCATAGACTCCCATAGGGACTCCTATGCCTAATCAATAGACGCTGCCTTATTAATGTTATGTCACTGCATCTTCACTTTATGCTTATTATCAAAAATTCTTGGAAACGAACGTTCAGTCAACGCATTGTCAGCATTTCAGTTTCCAAAATATACACTTTCCCGCAGAATATAGTCAAAATGTATTTTTAGGAAATGTTTGGAGCTTAAGGAGTGCTTCCATTTCTTCAATACAGCATGGAGCTAAAGGAGTGCTTCCTCTGTCATCTTTCCACTCTTTCTCAATAGTCTGCTAACTCTCCATTATCTCTAGTTACTGATCATTTTTAAAGATTTTCAAGAAACTGTTAAGTACTAAGAACTCTCTTTTTTAAGAAAAGCCTGAATAATAGGAATTCTATGCATTGTTACAAACTCAACCGTATATATATATATATTGAACAAACTTTTCTTTGCATTGTTCGCCATGAGAGATATATTGATTGTTTGTACAGAGTATTTATGAATTGCGGGTTGTTACCATTGTTGACACCTATTGTTGCACAAACGTTGCCTTACTTTGTTAGTCATGAGATATTTGTCATTGATATGCCTTGCCATAACCATGAATATCGATTTTTTATCAATAATTATTATTTTTTCGAAATCTGCGGTAAACGGTGACCTTCCTCATGGTTTGAAGGTTAAGTATGCAAAATTTCATCAAGATCGGAATAAAATTGTTGATTTGAATAAGAAACAAACAAACAAACAAACCCCCAAACAAACATCCTTCTTTAAATACGAGGGTTGGGGCATAGGTCAAGGCAAGTAATTTTTTTTGTGAGAATTCGACCGTTGGTGGAAAATGCGAAATATATAGATGAAAGGACAAGGAATGGAGGAAATGTACCGACATTTAGCAACACGGAAATATTTTGCTCTTTATGATTATTAAGGTAGTTGATATAACATTACAACTTTCATGTTCCAGAATCATTACAGCACACATACCCGTTCTAAAGGGCCTGAAAGTAGTCCCCTGAACGTTCATAGTACGCTGCCAACGATGTGACAAGCGCCCATACCATCTTCTTAACCATTTCTCTCACCATGTGGAAATCTGGTCATCTCGTGTTGCACAATACAGGTATTTGCAATGTCCATTCGTGTCCGAAGCTGTCTACCACGTAATGGTTCCTTACCGTCCGTATAAGAAAAGTCCGGAGAGTATAGTGGGTGCTCCAATTCTTACCAAAGCCAGCGGAGTCCGGCTATATTGAGCGTTGTTCAACTCGGGTTACATCCATCCTGCACGGCGGTTGACTAAGAACTGATTTAACATTGTTTTCTATGCAACAAAAGGAAATCACATGGCCATCTGGTGTTATGAAAGTATACTATGAATGAACGATTTCCTCGAGATATGACATTTTGTGATACCATCCCTTAGCTATGAGAAAAAAACCCAGTTGCCATGACTTATGCCCCAACCCTCATATATAGATGGACTAGCAGATGTATCCGGCGTTACCCGGGATAATTACACTTGCAGGTGAAGAGAACAATCTCAAAAAATGAAATTGTAACTCCTAGTTGGTTAAATAATAACTCAATCAATATAACACAGAGTAAAGGGACTATGCATTCTACAAAAATTACGAAAAACAGGAATTCTAGATGATATATCCGGACTTTATCTAAATTATTCTTGACTTGCCTCACCACTGTGGAGCATCACCAGACCCTTTAGACAGAAGTTTTTCTTACGCATGACGTAGAAACTCTTACACCGAAACTCCCGTTGTTCAGATGTTTCAAATGCCCGTATAGCTTTTTCTGTTTTATTTTCAGAGTTTTTCTGACCAATACTCGTTCTTTCTCTTTCCTCTCCAGACACACAAATTTTTGCCAGTCGTCTGGACGTTTGATAGGGAGCTCAAGGGAGACACGCGTGACTCCTATGCCTAATCAATAGACGCTGCCTTATTAATGTTCTGTCACTGCATCTTCACTTTATGCTCATTATCAATAATTCTTAGAGACAAACGTTCAGTCATCGCATTATCAGCATCTCAATTTCCAAAATATACACATTCCCACAGAATATAGTCAAAATGTATTTTTAGGAAATGTTTGGATCTTGTGTGCTACCAAATAAGCTAGGTGATAGCCCTGGCTTGGCTCGGCCTTTTTTTTTTTAAATTTTGCAATATCTTAAAAATAAACGCATGAAAATTCTTAGAATTAATACAGTAAAAATTCTTAATGAAAATTCGGAAAATTTTTTTTAAAGGCTCACAATGGATGGACCTCTCCAAGGATGCCACCGCTAGTCTAAATAATTTCTTTCTCACTTAATCTTACTTTAGATGTACACTTGACGTTGTTGCAATTCCACTCTTCTCACGATGTCTTGAAGCAAAACTTGGCCATTCATCACTTTGTGTAGTCTAGCAGTCTCCGATTCTTCTATTTACTTGCTTACCAAATGCTCAATACAGCACGGAGCTAAAGGAGTGCTTCCTTTGCCGTCTTTCCACTCTTTCTCAATATTCTGCTAACACTAGTATCTCCAGTTACTGATCATTTTTGAAGATTTTCAAGAAATTGTTAAGTACTAAGAATTCTCTTTTCTAAGAAAAGCCTGACTTATTAGAATTCTATATTGCACAAACTTTGCCTCGCATTGTTGCTCATGAGACATATATTGTTGATCCTTGCATAGTGTTGGTGCATTGCGTGTTGATACCATTGTTGATACTTATTGTTGCAAAAACTTTGTCTTGCATTGTTGGCCATGAGATATTTCTCATTAATATACCCTGCCATAACCATGAATATTGATTTTTTTATCGATAATTATTATTTTTTCGAAATGTGAGGTAGACAGTGACCTTCCTCATCCTTTGAAAGTCATGTATGCGAAATTTTATCAAGATCGGAATAAAACTGTAGATTTGTATAAAAAACAAACAAACAAACAAACCCACAAACAAACAAACATCCTTCTTTATATATATAGAAAGATAGATAAGTGATAGAAGATTTTTACTCTATAACCTCTAAGCGTTTTCATGTGTGTTGTGTTTACAGTGTGTCTAGCAAAACGATTTCGTAAAATTCGCAGCAAAAAAAATCTATTTTGATAGAATATTATTGATATTTTCTAATTTTTCGTTCCTATTTCGCATTTTTTAGCAGATTTTGTAAAATTCTATGATCTTTTGTAAAATTCCCTGACTTTTTGTAGAATTCCCTAACTTTTCCAGGTTACAGAGAATTTCCTGACTTCTCCCGGTTTTTCCAAGTTTTTCTGGTCGCTAGTCACCCTGTGTTTAATATATATTGCAAAATTTTATCCAAAAAAAGTCCGAGCCACGCTGGTGTTATCACCTAGCTTATTTCATAACACATCAGATCCAAACATTTCATAAAAATACGTTTTGACTATATTCTGTGGGAATGTGTATATTTTTGAAACTGAGATGCTGATCATGCGGTGATTGAAGGTTCGTTTCCAAGAATTATTAATAATGAGCATGAAATGATGATGCAATGACAGAACATCAATAAGGCAGCATCTATTGATGAGGCGAAGATCCCGCGTGTCTCCCTTAAGATCCCTATAAAACGTTTAGACGACTGGCAAAAATTTTTGTGCCTGAAAAAAAGAAAGAACGAGTATTGGTCAGAGAAACTCTGCAACTAAAGCAGATAAATTTATACGGGCATTTCAAACATTTGAACAACGGGAGTTTCGAATATAGCAAGAGGGTGTAAGAGCGTCTATGTCAAGGGCAAGAAAAACTTATCACCAAAAAAAAAAAAATAAAGACCCGGTATATCACCTAGAATTCCTGTTTATCGTATTTTACGTAGAATAGATAGTCCCTTTGCTCTGTGTTGCATTGATTAA
The DNA here is from genome assembly GCA_023313115.1 of Rhysida immarginata. Taxonomy (NCBI): domain Eukaryota; kingdom Metazoa; phylum Arthropoda; class Chilopoda; order Scolopendromorpha; family Scolopendridae; genus Rhysida; species Rhysida immarginata. Next base: position 7,742 of record JAHWFO010035986.1, on the reverse strand, counting down.
GTTATTTCGGTGAAAGGATGGGTCGTAATATTGTTCCTATTAACTGAACAGGTGGTGACCTTACAGTATAACAGAGGCACATCTAGAGTTCCAACTAGTTTCGCCATTTATTCCTGACTTTGTCAAGAATATACTGCAAGTGTTCCAGGAGCCAAGCTCACTTTGCTCGCTCGCCCAAAGAGAAAACCAGAGGAGGTGCACTGAACTGGTGAGAAGCCTGATGAACCTCTTACGTCCGCCAGAGAAGAAATCTCCACAAGGGACGAGAGTCAGGTTGTAGATTGACGAATAGAGTCCCCAAAAATCAGCAGGAACTAAAAGATCCAATAGTTGGGGAATGCGGCCTTGTTAACGTCATCAAAGCAGATATCCAGGATATGGCGCGGTCTTCGAAACCTGAGAGGATTCTTTACAACGAGTGGATGGTCCAGAATACCAGAAACCAGGGTGTTTTCATGGTTCTCCATCTTGGGTAGCATGTTCTTCATAAGTGTCTGGACAAAGATGCCTATGTAGATCATTCTCAAATCGCCATAGATAAAGTGGTTGTTGGCAACTCTTCTGTCAAGTTGGGCAATGGATCGGAGAGCAACATTTTGGAAGGTCTGGAGATCCTTCCACCTAGATTTGCAAATAGAAGCCCAAGCAGGCATCCCATGAAGCAAAATAGTATGAATCACAAACTGGTATATCAAGAGTTTGTTATCTACACCAAGAGCGCTGTTTTGCCCCAGAAGTGCAATCAAACTGAACTTCGCTTTTTTTGCATTGTATAGCGCGTATTGAGTCGATCATGACTTCAAGATATTTATAGCTTTTTAACCACTCAAGTTTCTTGCCAAATAAGAAGAGGAGTTTTGGAGGGTGTTTGATTTGCGATTGATAAACATGACCTTGCACTTTTTGACATTCAGCTTTAATCGCCACTTAGTGAACCAGCTCTCGCACTGATGTACAGCTTTTTGTGGTCGAGTGATGACATGTGCTGGGTTTCGTGCCCAGGTCATGATGGACCCATCGTCAGCAAACAAGTAAAGATTACACCTGGCAAACTTGGGAAAGTCATGGATAAAGAAGTTAAATGAGGCTGGCCCCAAGACAGAGCCTTGGGGTACACCAGCATTAACACCGCAGGGTTCAGACAAGGAGTACCCAACCTTAACAATAAAAGTCCTCTTTGACAGGAAGGACCGAACCAGAGCAATTAGATCGTCAGGGAAACAGTAGGTAATCATTTAGTAAAAGAGGCCATCATGCCAGACTTGGTCAGAGGCCTTTTGGACATCGAGGAAAACGAGACCACCAAACATAGAGGGAATGAGAGGACCGTATAAATCAGCAACGAGCCTCCATAACTGAAGCTGACTAGAGTGGCCTGGACAAATTGCCTAGACAAATTGTCCTGGCCAAATTGCCTGGACAAATTGACTAGAGTGGCCTGGCCAAATTGCTCACTACGAATGAGGTTGTTTGCCTCGCAGTACTCGTTGAACCTCTTGAGTATAGTGCGCTGAAAGACCTTGGAAAGCATGGGCAACAAGGTAATGGGCCTATAAATTGTGGGAAGATCAGGATCCAGTCCAGGTTTAGGAATGGTGTTGATGACTGAATCCTTCCAGGCAATAGGGAAATGGCCGCTAAGCCAGCAGTCATTCATGACCTTGGTGATGATGCAGATAACACTGGGGGGAAAATTCTTGAGAGCACCGTTGGTAATGGTGTCGATGCCGGCTGCCTTTATGCTTTTTAGGCGCTTTATGATGTCCAATATCTCAGAGGTGCCAATGACATCAGGAGAGCCAAGAGCGCTCCGTGTGTGGCTATACCTATCACACACGTCCTTGACCTCACGTGGGATATTGACCAGATCATCCTCTTGGAGCCTAGAGAATTTGCTCATCAGTGAATCGGCGATAATTTGTGCTTTGTCCTAGTCATTGCTAACGAAATCGCCACCCTCTGTAAGCAGAGGAGGGAGAACAATAGTCCTGTTGCTTTTAATTGCCCTGACCATACTCCAGAGAGAGTTATCTTGGACGGGCAGACTTTTTTCTTTGTCGTTCCATCTTTGATTTCTTAAATCTTTAATCTGATCACTTAACTTGCAGGATAGCCTGCTGAAATTCGTCTTGAAGTGGAGAAACCTGGTACGCTGCCAAAGTCTTCTGAAGTGTTTTTTTATCGTGGATGAGTTGCCTGATGGAGGCAGGAAGTTCCAGATGGTCCGGCCGTTTGCAATCCACCGGAGTAGCACTAGCATTTGTAGCCATCTTGATGGAGTGAGTGACTTTTTTCATATTGTCGTCAATGTCACTGCTGATAGGAAATTTTACTGTCGTTCATAAATTCTCTAAAATATTTCCAGTCCTGCTTATAACGAAGATTTATTCTTAGGTCGATATTTATCCCCTCAAAATTTAATGCAATTGGTAGGTGATCAAATGATAAAGGTTTTACTGTAAAAATATTGTAGGGTTTGAAAAAACCCTTTAGAAGAGCAATGTCGAGCACGTCACTAGCGGGTGAGTGATCATAGAAGTATGTATCTTAAACAGGGCCAATAACGGAAGTGTCGATCTGATCTACTATGTACCTATAAAGTACCAAGCCACTTTGATTAGTGCATCTAGAGTTCCTGTGTGGGTGTTTCGCATTCAAATCACCCGCCATAACGACTGCAGTGGGCCCAGACAATAGTTCATCTATGTCTTCAGGTTCTAACGTCAAAGCTGGTGTTCCCCAGAGTTCTGTTCTTGGCCCTGCACTCTTCAACTTTTTCATCCATGACTTCCCAACATTTACAAAATGCAAGCTGTATCTGTTCGCTGACGACGCGTCCATCATGACCACTGCTCGCGTTCCCGCTCATGTCATATCTCGATTGCAGAATGCCTTACATAACTGCGAGAAATGGTTTGCTAAGTGGAGACTGAATCTAAATGTTGACAAATGCAAGGCAATGTTCATTACAAAGAAACTTCGGAAACCCCCAAGTCCTCTCTTCCTTTCTGTTAGAGAGCTCGAATGGGTAAAACATTACAAATACCTCGGAGTGGTAACAGTTATCAAGCTAAATTCCGGCAAAGATCAGTCTGGTAGCTCTTCTGGGGCGAAATAGCGCGCTTGGATTGGACTGCAAACTATTGCTGTATAGGACGGTACTCCGAACCATCTTGCTTTATGGTATGCCCGCATGGGCTACAATATGTTAGTCCAGATGGAAGGACCTCCAAACTTTCCAAAACGTTACCTTGAGGACCATTGCTCAACTGGACAGGAGAGTTGCAACAAATACTTCTATTGCCGACGATTTTGAGATACGTCCCATTGGGAATCACGTCCAGGAATTGATGAAAAAGCTGCTTCCGAAGATGAAAGACCATCCCAATCCTCTGGTTGCAGGTATTCTTGAGCACCCGCTTACCTTCAGAAGCCTTCATAGACATCGCAGGTCGTCACCTCCTGGACATCAATTTCGACGACATCCAAAAGGCGATATTTCCCGAATATTGGTTCTCCTAGATCCTCGTGTCCCTTGTCCCTCGTCAATCAACAATCAACACTATCGTCCTGATAGGAAAGGACTCCATCTTATCCTCTGGATGACTTAACTAGGTTTCATCTGGCTTCTCGCCTAGTTCAGTGTACTTCCCGTGGTTACTTTCTGGACGAGTATGGCAGTGAAAGCGTTGCTTTCGGACCACTCGTTTCGTTTTACCTGCACTGTTGGATTGTCGATTGTCTTGCTGTACGTAGATAAATGCAAAGCCATGTTCGTTACCAAAAAAACTTAGAAAACCCCCGAAGCCAATCTTCCTATCTGGCAAGGAGCTCGAGTGGGTAAAAAACTATAAATACCTCGGAGTTGTGATAGATGCCAAGCTAAATTGGGGCGACCATCTCTCTTATGCTATCAACAAGGCCAAGAAGGCGAAGTTTATTTGGTTGCCCTTCTGGGACGAAACAGTTAGCTTGGAGTGGACAGCAAAGTTTTGCTATATAAAATGGTAATCCGAACCATTCTTCTGTAAGGTATGCCTGCCTGGGCTACTACCTGCAAATCCAGATGAAAGGGCCTACAAACATTCCAAAACGTCACCATGAGGACCATTGCCCAACTCGACAGGAGAATAGCAACTAATACTTCCATTGCTGAAGTTTTCGGTATACCTACCATTGGAAACCACGTCAAAGAGTCGCTGAAGAAGCTTCTTCCGAAGATGAAGGACCATCCCAATCCTCTGGTTGCAGGTATTCTTGAGCATCCGCTCACCTTAAGAAGCCTCCTTAAACATCGCAGGCCTCGTCTCATACTGGATGTCAACTTGATGACATCCAAAGGGCCATCTTTCCACCCTACTGGATCACCTAGCTCTTCCACGTCCTATCGTCAATCAACAATCAACTTTATAGTCCTGTTAGGAAAGGACTCCTCCGTATCCTGTGGATGACTTAACCAGGTTCATCTGGCTTCTTTCCTAATTCAGCGTATTTCTTTTGCCTATAATACTGGATGAGTATGGCAGTGGAAGCATAACTTCCGGACCGCTCGTTGTGTTTTTCTTCCCTGCGCTGTTCGATTGTCTTTCTGTCAATATCATCAACTGAAGTCGTAGAAGGTCTTGAAATACGTAATTAGTAATGTGGATGTTATGATTGACCTCGATGGCTTCCAAGAAGACCTAAAAAGAGCCAACTACTCCCCGGAAAAAGTTATTCGATTGAGGAAATCCAAAGGATCCATTGATATGCCGATAGTTTTGGTTCTACTCCCGAACACAACGAGTCATTGAAAAACATAACACGTATTGGGCCACTGGCAGTTTCAGTGGAGGCCTTTCGAGGGAACAAGAAGCCACTACAGTGTTACAACTGCCTGCGCTTCGGACACGTATTCATAGGCTGCACGGAAGATCCTCGTTGTAATAAATGTGCTAAGGGGCACCAGTCAAGAGATTGCTCCAAGATCAAACGACAAGACCCCCCGAAAGTGCATCAGATGTGGTGGACAGCACACATCAAGCTACACGAAATGTCCAAAATACCCAAGCGCATTCACAAGCTCATCTAACCAGATTAAACTCCAAATGAAATAAACTGAGGAAGTCAAGAAGCCTCACCAACCCAAGCGGTCTTCCATATTATACAAAGAAGAAAATAAGATTGACGATTGTCAGAAACAAAATATAAACGAAATAAAACTACAAGGATAAAGATGATGATCACATCTTTTAGTAGTCCGGGAAAGAGACGTTGCTAATATCTTTAAAATTGTCGTCAAGAACGTGCCTCGGTTTACGATACTTGGTATGCCAATTCATATTCAATAAATTCAGTATCCCATTCACAAATTTATTGTCGTGAGTCTTCATCTTCTGTATCATAATCAAAAGGAGATCCTGTATAAACTTTAAGATATTGGCCATGTTTAAATCCAAGTGGATGGATTGGTTTTTCACCTTCCTTCTGTCCAGCTGGGCAATGGTCCTCAGGGTAACATTCTGGAATGACTGTAGTTCACTCCACCTGGTTTTACAGATAGTTGCCTACGCAGGCATGCCATAGAGGAGTATGGTCCGGATAATCGACGTGTACAGAAGTAGCTTGTTGTCAATGCTGAGGGCGCTGTTGCGACCAATGAGAGCTATGATACTGTACTTAGCCCTCTTCACTTAACCAGTCTTCGAACTGCTTCAAGGTGCACTGCAGCCGAGTGATAACGTGAGCCGGCTAGTGTGCCCATTTTATAATGGCAGTATCATCTGCAAAAAATACAGATAACTATTATCGGGTTTCGGGAAATCATGTACAAAGTAGATAAATAGCACATGCCCGAGGACAGAACCCTGAGGGACACCGGCCTTTACAACATGGGGCGTGAAAAGATTTTCTCCAACTTTGGCTTGATAGGATCTGCCGTCAAGAAAGGATTTCATCAACAAAATCAAATCGGCAGGGAACCCGTCTCTGATCATTTTGTAGACAAGGCCCTCAAGCCACACTTGGTCAAAAGCTTTACTGACAAGGGGGGTGCTCAGGTGTTCAACGAGCCTCCATATCTGCATCGGACAAGAGTGGGCAGCACGAAAGCCTAACTGCTCTTCCAGAAAAAGGTCATTTGCTGGACCGTGGTCTTGGAATCTGACGAGAATCATTTTCTCCAACACTTTGGACATCGAGGGTAGCAGGCTATTAGGTCGGTAGCTCGCCGGAATTGCTGGATTTTGCCCCTGCTTGGGGATACTCAACACAATAGATTGCTTCCAAGCCACAGGGAAGTAAGAAAATTTCCAGCAGACATTATTTTTAACCAAGGTCTAATCTCACAGATTATCCATATCAGAACGGACAGCATCATAACGGACTAGCTCTTCAAGGTATCACTCTACTCTCTTTTCAGTTACCATTTCTTTATTCTTATTTTAAGGTACGCCCTTTTCAGGGCGATATTCACCTTCTGTTACGTCTTTGTGCTGGACCCTGGCGTTGGAATTATTATTCCCGTAAACCAGCACATCAAGACGCTCATTATCCTACTAGGTTCCTGGTGTTGGGACTTTTTTCATATCATCTTTTATTACTCTACTCATTTATGAGTGGGTGCCTGGCGTAGAATTAATTTTCTCGCAAACCTGACTTTTTCTTTTTCTTAAAGCTAAGTGCGTCCTTCTTAGGGCGGCTTCCTTAGCACACACCTAGCTGCGAGGTTACTATACACCCCAAATTCTGTACAAGAAAATGACGGCTTCGTCCAAACTAACGACGCTGAAGTCGGCAAAGGAGTCTTTGCTAGCACCCGATGGTAAAAGTGTGTCCTGCGAAAGGGCCTACAGGGATGCCTGTTTGGATCCTACGTTTACTGCATTTGATCTAGTATTTAACGAAATGCTAGAATCTCTCAGGAATGACATAAACGCCAAGTACAATGTGCTGGAGGCGAAGGTCGACTCATTACGAACAAGTTTTGATGAGAAATTCAATGGAATCAACACGGAAATTCAAAACTATCGTACAGACGTCATCAACAAGATAAATGATTTTAGAAAAGCCTTTGAGAAATGTTCTGGGACTCTAAAGGCGGGAAACTCCAAGGAACAAAATAAGGTAAGAGAAAATACAAAGTGCATGGACTGGAGTCCATGGAAACAAGTGATGATCGTGACTGTTCGACAAACGGTGGCAACAAAAGAAGCCATTCCGACGGAAGTGATGGAGAAGTGGAAGATAGTGCTTGGCCAGTTGTTCGTAGCAAAAAACCCAGAAGGGGGACGAGGACGGAAATTTCCCAGATTACGGTAAGTGAAAAGAAAGCTATTTATATTCCCCCTATTATCGTTAGACATCACGGGAAACCGATTAAGGAAGTGATATATGAGATAAAAAAATCACGTAACGTTAAATAAGATTACTGCGCATACCGGACGCTCAGACACTATCAAGATAAAAAGCCACGATGAGGATACTCACAAAACCCTCGTGGCAGGAATCAAAATGAATGGTGTGCTTAAAATCCAGCATCATCAGCTCAAATCTGAGAAATTGTTAAAATACGTTGTACGTAATGTAAATATAACGTATGACATGGAAGATTTTTGCGCAGACCTTAGAAACGCTAACTACTTCTTTGATAAGGCAGTTAGACTCAAAAAAGCAAATGGTGAAGTTGAGATGCCAGTAGTTCTAGTACTCCTGCAAAACACTGAGCGCAATAAATCTTTCCTAAATTTAAAGCGCATTGGTCC
>JAHWFO010035982.1:24694-45357 GCA_023313115.1 Rhysida immarginata | reverse complement strand
AAAGCATGGGGAAGGTCACTGTCTACCTCAGATTTCGAAAAAATAATAAATTTCGATGAAAAATCGATATTCATGGTTATGACAAGGCATATTAATGAGAAATATCTCATGACCAACAATGCAAGGAAAAGTTTGTGCAACAATAGGTTTCAACAATTGTGTCAACACGCAATGCACCAACGCTATGCAAGGATCAATAATATATATCACATGACCAACAATGCAAGGCAAAGTTTGTGCAATATACACTATATGATCAAAAATATCCGGACACTCCTCACAGATCATCGATTGGCCCAATGTCACATGAAAATGACTTGCACATCATTTAAATAGCTTCCCACACCTTCAGACACAACTCTGCTTGGACATTGGCAAGAATGGGTCGTTCGGCAGAGCTCAGTGAGTTCCAACGTGGAACCATCGTTGGATGTCACCTATGCGGCAAGTCCGTGCGTGATATTTCCAGCCTTCTTCAGATACCCAAGTCAACAGTAGGCGATGTCATAATGAAATGGAAGACCCGGGGATCAACAACAGTTCAACAACGAACCGGTAGACCCAAGAAATTAATGGACAGAGACCGTCGAGTGCTTCGTCGTGTCACCCGCAGCAACCGGAAGTCCTCGGCGGAAAAAATTGCCACAGAGTTTCGAAACGCCTCTGCAAATGATGCCAGTACCATGACAATTCGTCGGGAACTGCACACGATGGGATTCCATGGCCGTGCTGCTGCCCACAAGCCCCACATCAGCAGGGTCAATGCCAAGCGACGTCTGGAGTGGTGCAAAGCCCACAGAAACTGGACAATGGACCAATGGAAACGTGTAATGTGGACAGACGAATCTCGCTACACACTCTGGCAATCCGATGGACGAGTTTGGGTTTGGCGCATACCTGGAGAACGCTTCTTACCTGAGTGCACAGAGCCCACAGTCAAGTTTGGAGGAGGAGGAGTCATGGTGTGGGGCTCATTTTCATGGTATGGACTGGGCCAACTCGTTCCTGTGCAAGGAATCATGAACTCCGACCGTTATCTGAATGTTTTGGACAACTGTGCACTTCCAACGTTGTGGCAATTTTTCGGAAACGGGCCATTTCTCTACCAACACGACAATGCTCCGTGCCACAAAGCGAGGCGTGTACAGCAGTGGTTTGCGGACTCAGGGATCGAAGAAATGGGCTGGCCGGCACAAAGTCGCGACCTCAATCCTATAGAGAGTCTGTGGGATGAATTGGAAAGACGCTTGTGGGCCAGATCACATCGGCCAACTTCTGTACCTGAAATGATTCTCGCTCTTCGGGAGGAATGGAGGAACATTCCGGAAAGTACCTACCAACATTTGGTGGAAAGTCTTCCCCGAAGGGTGGAAGCTGTGATTCGGGCAAAGGGATGTGCAACGCCTTATTGATTTCCATGAAATCGTGGCTAGAGCGCAAACGTGCATGTGTCCGGATATTTGTGATCATATAGTGTAGATAAGTTTCAATTTGTAACAATGCATAGAATTCCTCTTATTCAGGCCTTTCTTAGAAAAGAGAGTTCTTAGTACTTAATTTCTTGAAAATCTTTAAAAATGATCAGTAACTGGAGATAATGGAGAGTTAGCAGTCTACTGAGAAAGAGTGGAAATACGACAGAGGAAGCACTCCTTTAGCTCCGTGCTGTATTGAGCAAATGGTAAGCAAGTAAATAGAAGAATCGGCGACCGCTAGACTACACAAAGTGATGAAGTTTTGCTTCAAGACATCGAGAGAAGAGTGGGAATTGCAACAACATCAAGTGTACATCTAAAGTAAGATTACGTGAGTAAGAAATTATTTAGACAACAGTAGCATCCTTGGAGAGGTCCATCCATTGAGAGCCTTTAAAAATTTTTTTTTGGAATTCTCATTAAGAATTTTTACTGTATTAATTCTAAGCGTTTTCATGTTTATTTTTAAGATATTGCAAAATTTAATCCAAAAAAATAGTCCGAGCCGCGCCGGGGTTATCACCTAGCTTATTTGGTAGCACATCAGATCCAAACATTTTATAAAAATATATTTTGTCTACATTCTGTATGAAAGTGTATATTTTGGAAACTGATATGTAGATAATGCGATGATTGAACGTTCGTTTCCAAGAATTATTAATAATGAGCATAAAATGATGATGAACATAAACAAGACAACGTCTACTGAGGAGGCAAAGGAGTCACACGAGTCTCCCTTGAGCTCCCTATCAAACGTCCAGACGACTGGCAAAAATTTGTTTCTGGAAAGGAAAGAGAAAGAACGAGTATTGGTCAGAGAAACTCTGCAACTAAAAGAGAAAACGGTATACGGGCATTTGAAACATCTGAACAAGGGGAGTTTCGAATAGAGAAAGGGTATATGAGCTTCTACATCAAGGGCAAGAAAAAACTTGGGTCTAAAGTATCCAGTGATGTTCCACAGGTGGTGAAGATGGATATCATTTTAATCTGAGGCAAGTCAACAAGAGGTTAAATAAAGTCCCGGTAAATCATCTAGAATTCCTGTTTTTCGGATTTTTCTTAGAATGGATAGTCCTTTCGCTCTGTGTTGTAGTGATTGAGTTATTATTTAACCAATTTGGAGCTATAATTTAACTTTTTGAGATTGTTCTGTTTACCTACAAGTGTAATTATCCCGGGCAACGCCATGTCCTCTGCTAGTCTATATATAAGATTTATTCTCCCAGATGTAGTATTAGGCATACGGTACAAAATGAAAAAAGGATTTATTTCAGAGCGATTTTTAAAACGATGGACTTGATTAATTACGAAGCCAACGAAAAAGAAAGGCTCCCGACACTAAATAGTCATCTAAACATATAAAAGGCAATGTAAGTATCTTTGTCCGGTTTTAAAAGGCAACTTAGAGCTATAAAGTTAAAATTTAACACACAGCCGCGTAATACTACCACAATGATGGAAAAATTCTAACATTGGAGATAAGTGTCTTAAAAACGTATAAATTACTAATTTTATATCTATATATATGAAATAGACTTGACTTATTTTTGTTTGCTTGCATGTGTGAACAATCAGCCCGTGGTGTTTGCTTCAACAATCGGCTGGTCGTGTTTATATGTTGCTTCAACAATGGTTGATGAAATGAATACATGCACGGCCTTCTAGATACTACCAGGCCTGAACATGGAAAAGATAAAGCATTGTTACGTCGAACTGGTGGTGCTATTACAGAAGTTAGTTCGATGTCACAATCTTAGTGCTTTAACAATACATTATTGACGTCATGTTCAGGCCTGGTAGTTTCTAGGAGGCCGTGATACATGCCGTAGTTGACGAAGATAACAGGCCACGACACTGAAAAGTCATTGACCATCTTAGTCCAAGCAACAATGTAATCTTTATTGTTTCCATCTTGGATTTTAGCAATCAGTATTCGTTCGTTTGTTAGAAACAATGAAGGTTACATTGTTGCTTCGACTAACAAGTTCAGGCGTAACCACCGAGAAAGAAGGCCTCTGCGATGAAACGTAATACATTGTTACATCATTATAAATAGGGCATTGTTATTCGTATTTCTACCAATAATAGAGAGGTTCAGCACCACGTAAACGCGAAAAAGCACCACAGTTGTAAACAATGAAAAAGCTACGTCATTTCAGACTAGAAACTTCACACGCGTTCGCGTCACGTTCGCGTTTACGTGGTGCTGAACCTCTCTATTAAGCCATAAATTTGCCCTAACTATGATGATGTAACAATGAATTACTTTTCATCTCAGAGGCCTTCTCCAACACCACCGCTCATGGTTTGAGTAGAGGCAACGCCTCCTAAAGATAAGGCCTGAGCGCGAAAACGTCATACATTGTTACATCATCATCATTGCATTTCAGGGCTTATTATTGGTAGTAATGCGATTAAACGTATCTTCGGATGTAAGACGTTTTCGCGCTCAGGCCTTATCTTTAGGAGGCGTTGTCTCTACTCAAAACATGAGCGCGAAAATTTCATACATTGTTACATCATCATACGGAGTCATTTACTGATGCTAGCTTTAAAATATGACTCCGCATGATGATGTAACAATGTATGAAATTTTCGCGCTCAGGCTTTGAGTAGAGGTGGTGTTGCCTTCTCTCTCGGTGGTTATGGTTCAGGTGACTTTTCAGTGCCAGGGTCTGTGTTTTTCTTCAGTTACGATGCTTGCCTTAATTATTCACGTTTTAAGGGGGATAGTTATATAAAGTAATAAATAAATAAATACATTATTATTATTATTTCTTTTTTATTAAACTCTTTGGAGAGATGTAAGAAATTATTTTAAAACAAAACAAATAAGAGAGTACATCTTCAAGGGCATACAGCTGCTCAAGCTTTTGCTGAAAAGATGAAGGTATTTTCCGTCATGAGCTAATAACTGCTGAAAATTTATTTTTCATATGGTTTTTATAATGTATTAACTTACTTTAGAGAAGTTATAGATAATATTTATCTAAACGTATTAGAAAATTATAAAAATCTCAACTGATTGTGTGAAAGGGCAATCTTAGCTGCTAAAACTAATACTGTTAATATAAAAATCCACATTCAGGACATGAGTCCACGCTCTCTGAATGAAAAAAATTCTATTATTATTTATTTATTTATTACAAAGTTTGCATCCCAAAATGGGATATGTAAAAACTAAAGATATGAAACCAGTCAAGAAGTACTAGCTTGTAATAACAAATTATCAACATGTTGCCGATGATTCGGTCAAATCTTTAAGGTAGACTTTATAATTTGATTTCTTACATCAAAAGACAGTGCATTCCAAAGGGGAATTGTATTGTATGGAATAAATGAATCAAGGAATTTAGTAATCTGAACTTGAGGTATAATCTTCTATCTATTGAAACGATTACATGTTGATGAGGGATGCTTGTGATGCTTTAAACAGAATTCCTCACCTCTCTCAATCTATTTATGAACTATATTTTAATATAGACAGAAATAATTCAATACTCATAGCCTTTCTTTAATATTCTAAAATGTTAAGGATGCAATGTCGAATTATCCTGGACGAACCCAATTGGACACAAAATTCCAATGCGAGCACTTTAAATGATTCTTTCATTTTCCGAAATAAATATATACTTTATTAAGGGTTTTTCATTTATATTCAAATTCAGATATTGCAAAATTTCAGCAACGCCGGGCAAATCAGCTAGTCAATTATAAATGACGAAAAAATGAATGCATTTCTTGGCAACATGATTACACTAATAAGCGCAGACTCGGTAAGATTGTTCTCATTACAAGAATTTTTGAACACATAAATGGTCTAACTCTTCACATCATCAAATATCAAGATTAGAGCTTCTCCGAAAGTTTGACCACAGAAATAGCCATTGCCTACTTCCTAGATAACAGTCCTCAATACCATTGACATATACCACTGAAATCAGAACTAGACTAGGAACGTTGTTTATGGAAAAATTATCCGAGTCAATATAAATATTGTACGTTGTTTATACTGAGTTTGCAGAATATAAAATAGAAAAAAATTATAAAATATAAATGGGATAATACTGTTAAACGTTTAGACTATCATCTGCTGTCAGTGAAGCGTCGGGTATAAAAGGAGTTAATTTTAAAACTCAGTATTCTATTTCTTCGAACTCTATATAGAGTTTAATTTTAAGTAATATTCTAAAAACTAATAAATAAAAGTACATTTTAAGACCGATGAATAAAACGGTATCAGAGAGCAAGAATGGGTATTTGTCTCATTATTGCTCTCAGGCATGATGCAAGTCTATGCAAATGCCGCCCCCTTATGCTTACGCCGCCCCCTTATGCTTACGCCGCCCCTTTAGGGTGCCGCTTGATGTGGCTGCTTCTCTGCATCTTAGCAACGCCACGGGCCTGATAAAACCCCTGTCAAAAACTTTATTTTCAGTTATCAGTTTGCACTTGAACCAAATGCTATCATTCCAATCGAAAGGGAAATTGAATTTAAGATGATGTGTCAGTCACCATCTAGCGATAAAACTAGCAACAAATTTGTTTTGGTTTTGTTCTTTTATAAGCTTAAAGAAATCGTTATCTTGTTAAGTGTGAGGAGTGGGGTTTTAATCGTTCAGGGTCGGTACTTTATTTAATCTAGGCAGATTTTTTTAAGGGAAAACGATAAATGAAAAAAATAGATGTGTTCACTATAAAGCAGAAATATTACGGTTAGTAAGTGTCAGAGCACACTACCACCGTGTGTCAGAGCATGAGTAAGTGTGACGCGACATCTCTTGACAAGGAAAGACGGAAGAATAAACATCTAATTATTTTTTAATTTTTTTTTAATTTTTCAGAAATAGATGACATTGTTGCTGATAAAGCTATTGAATAAAATATATAATCGAGACCGACTATTAAGCAAAAGATAACGGGTTTTTGCAAGAAAGAAATACACCGAAGCATGAAAAAAAATTCCAATTTGGGGTCATCCACAAATTACGTCATCCTTGTTTCAAATAATTTTATACCCCCCCTCCCCTACGTGTCAGCACATGTCATATTTTTGTAACCCCCTCTCCTTCGAATTTTTGTAAATTACAACCTCTGACAAGTTCGGTGAATGACGTCATACCCTAATCTGTGCGAGCTTTACGCGAGTAACAATGCATGTGAATACAAGCCCAGTCATTGTTTAAGCAAGTTCAGACAGGTCACGTTTGTGCGTGCATTGGTTTAGCAGATGCTCGTTTCTTCAGTTGAAGGTGTAGCGTGCGCACGTAACTGTGGATAATGGATCAAAGAGGAACACTGCCGTAATCTTGCAACAGTTTCTGGCCAACAAAGGGGTCGTATCCATAGCCCATCCACCTTATTCACCAGACTTGGCACCGGCAGACTTTTTCTTGTTCCCACGCCTGAAACGGGCCTTAAAGGGACACAGATTTGCGGACATTCCAGACATTCAAGCAAATGTGACACGTGAACTTAAAGCCATCCCTAAAGAGCTTCCAGGACTTATACACACGATCCCAAAAGTGTATTGCCTTCCAGGGTGATTATTTCGAAGGACAATAAAGTAAATGTGGCTCTATCTGTTTTGCATTTTGTTGTGTGAACTCATTCACCGAACTTAATTGTCAGAGGTTGTATGTCATCCTGACACGAATAGTGACAATGAAATTCTATTAACAGGTGTATCGAGGTAATAAATAAAAATAATGCCACCATAAATGGAAAAACATTCCATTTATTGAAATATTTACACAACTTTAATCCATGGTGAGGCGGCCCAAATATCCAAATCTTTAATTATTACGTACTTTTTGAAGTTGCTTCAGGAAAGAACACGTCAGAAATATCATATTCGCTAAGTCACACAAAAATCATCATCATCTTCAATAGATGACTGCAAGTCTATCTCTCCTTGTTTGCAAGTGTTGTAGTAGGAGCATTCAAATTAGAGGTCTTTATGCAGTTTCATGAGCTTGACAGAAAAGAAAAAAAAAAGACCATAGATTTGGCAAGTTTGTGCAAGTTTTCCTACACACTTGGACAATATGTATCATATGCTAGTATTCTATACTTTTCACATGCACTTGGGATAACTTTGAGACAATTCAAGTGTTACAAACAAATTTGGAACTGGTCACTGCGATGAATGGGATTTTCCTGTGGAAGTGCTGTAATCAAACTGGTTTGTTTGTTATTCCAAATAATTGTTAGGTGTCTGCTTTTCTCTCTGGTTTGTCAGTTAATATTTCTTAAGAACATAGTTTAGCTTTGGATTAAGAGTTTAAGAGTTTTGTTTCTCATCTTATGCTTTTATTCGTATACGTTTATATTTATCCCAAAATGGGTACAGTTATATAAATATAAGGGTTTATATTTATCCCAAAAGTATTCGGACCCCCGCTCTACGTGCCCTCTATGGAAATGCTGTGCCATTTGGTCGTCAAACGGTCCAGCAACTGATGACGATTCGTGACCGGCGACATGTGCATTCGTACACGTTGCTCCAGCACATCCCACAATGCTTCGATTGGGCTCAAGTCTGGACTCTGCGCAAGCCAGGGCAATAACCGGATGTCCGCATGGGCGAACCATGCCTGTGTTGAACTAACGGCATGACATGAAGCAGTTCGATGAGGTAACATAGAACTCCGCCATCGCTCCAGGAAGATGCGTTTCCAACATCTCTTGGTACCGTAGGGCATTTAGTCGCATGTCGACACCGGTGATAGGTCCTTCGCCTGCTCTACAGAACATGGCCCAGACGATGATCCCACCGCCAGTCCTTCACTGTGGGTACGAGGCACTCTGGATCGTACTGTATTTCTCGTTTGGTTGTCTCCAGACTCACACGCGACCGTCAGATTGTTGGAGGGTGAAGCGGCTTCCATCGCTCCACATGACCTTTGCCCAATCATCACTAGTCCACTAGTACACAATCATAGACGAGGAACAGCATTCACCCTTGAGACGAATGGCTTCCTTTTTCCCGACTCTCCCACAGAAGCCAATCTCATGGAGGGTACGTGGCACCGTGCGCACTGATGGGTCACGGGCTGCAGCTGGTGAGTAGGCGTCTGGGTCGACTACAAAGGCAGCAGTGATCCCGCAGGGTGTCTCTGTGATGCCTCACCACCACCCGAGACAGAGCACGTTTGTCTCTCGGCGACAGGAGTGGAGGTCGCCCGGAACGTTTTTCTGTTTATGTTGCACCTGTCTGTTCGAATTTGTGCACAAGAACGTGCAGTGAAGCGAGGAAACCCAGTCAAAGCGCTGATTTCGCGAAGTGACTTCCCGCGAATGCGGCACCAACAATCATTCCTCTCTCAAAGTCGGATAATTCTCGGACCTTTGGCATGTTGACTGGTGTTGTCACTGTTGCACCACCTGATGAGTCGTGTCTTTAATATGCATACTATCACGTGCAACCTACAGAGTGAAACCACACGAACATAGGGGTGTCCGTATACTTTTGGCAGGGCAGTGTATATGTCATTAAATCCATTCATATTTACATATGTAATCACTTGCCTAATTGTTTGTTAACATGGCTTATTATTGATTAATTAGCAGTTTGTTATTTAAGGGCATTAGTTAATCAGTTTGTTTATTAATTGTGTTTATAACATTCTCTTATGTATTTGTTCAAAAATTTCCCCATTTACTTAGTTGTTAGAAATTCACTCTCCATCCGTGTCAATTTCTCCCACGATTGACTGGGGATGAAAGAGTGCCCATATGGGCCAATAAGAATCATATGATAAGTAGCATGGGATTATAACTTGCTGATATTTTAAGTCTTGTAACTTTTAACTGAAGAAGGTTTAAAACGGAAACGCGTATTAAAAATAAAAATCAAGTTTGTCCAACATGGAACAAATCTTTGTAAAACCACAGATGAAAGATACCTCTTTCGTCTGTGGTAAAACCGTCTCTTCTACTCAGGGCATTAATTCCGTGTGAAATTGGAGTTGAATCTAATGACTTCCCTGCATCTTGCTGGCATGCTCATCACTATTGGTTCACAAAAGGAAACAGGGATTTCTGCCCAGCAATGTCTCATAGCTGATTTCAGCTCCTCGAGGTTGACTGGCTTCTCTCCCTGAAGCTTCTTCATGTGCATCCGTAAATTCTCCAGATATTGCTGGACTGTTCTCCACGAGTGGAACGTTGTTTTTCTGAAACCATGCCTTCATTGATGAGCTTTATGGCAGCTGGCATTGTCTTTCTGTAACACAAGTTTCATTTCTTCATCGTCAAGGTTTTCCAGAGTCGGGATGAGAAAGTTTTCCAAAACCTGTTCATTAAGAGTTCCACTGATGTACGGTATGCGGGGCAAAACAAACAGTACCGAGTCAAATATGTGTATCATGCGTTGAAACGTACCGAGTGGTTTCCGAACGCGGTTATAACGTATGTGAATGTCTTATTAATGTTAGTTGCTTCAGGATGGTTCTCACTGTTGCAGAAAAAGTTTTTATCGTGGAGCACTATTTTCGGTCATACGGAAAAGGACGCGAAAACGGTCCAAGCTTAAAAGAAGTTGCCAACGCATTTAGGCCTAAGTTTATGAAACAGGCTCCGAGCAACGCCGTTATGTTAGCAGTTGTTGACAAGTTTCGTCGTGAATAATGTTTGCAACGCTATATAATGTAAAGTATATACATAAATAATAAACGTTTCGTAATTTCAGTACTGTTTATTTTGCCGCATACTTTACATTCCGCTACTCCAGCTGTTGTGAAGCATCCACACATCATGACCTTTTGAGGAAATTTCGCAATGGACGATGTCCACGTAACTCGCACGCCCTCTAGTAACAACACGGTCAACCCTCATTCCGAGTCTGAAAGCATGACTCGCCTTAATTGCTCTATGGCTCTCTGCAAAAATTATAAACGTAAAGCACCTGCATATACCAAATGGCATTGTTTTCTGAAAGATCAAAATAATTACATATTTACTGCAGCTTTTATTTCTACTTTGATGGAATAGTTTTAATTTTTACATATTTTATCCATTAATTTCACGACAGCTTTCAGATTGAAATATAATAATTTATGAAGAGTTGAAATGTAAATTACGTTTAAGATTAACATTAAAAGACTATAAACATTTCGGGAATACGCTACCACTTAGTTAATAAAATTTATAAAATTGATATGGTTAAAAAATGCATCCTGTTATATTCAAAGAGAAGATAAAATTTAAACAGCAGAAGCTGTTCAAACATATCCTAATTACAAACATGGAAGGAAAAATGCTGCGACCTTTAGGGAATATGCTACCCCTTTGTTCAATGTATTAAATCGATTTCAATATGCTATACAGGGTGTTTTGGAATTGAGTACAGATTTTTTGGGAGATGATAGAAGAGGTCCTTAGAAGTATTTTTTGTCATATGAATATGGGGTCCCCGCAGCTCCGTTTACTTACAATACTGCATTGAACAATCAAATGACACCGGGACGCAGTGTGCGTTGGTAGGCCTAGATTATTTTATTTTTAACAATTAACACAAGCAATCTACTGTATGATTTTTACAGTAATTGTTCGAAATGAGCGTCATTTGCTTCATAGCACAATTCGCAACGCCTTATGATGGATTGATGACAGTTGATTTGCACGGTCGCTGATGTCACCTGCTGCCGCGACAACACGAGCCGCCAATTCTTCTTCGGTATCTACGGGTTCGGAGTACACCATTGATTTTATGCTTCCCCATAAAAAAAAAAATCCATCGGTGTGAGATCTGGCGATCTCGGTGGCCAAACAACGACCAATCCAACGACCAGGATATGTCTCATTTAGGTAATCTCTAACTGCTCTTGTGTAATGCGAAGGTGCGCCGTCCTGTTGAAACCACATCAAATGTCTGGTCATTAGTGGAACATCTTCAAGAAGACCAGGGAGCTCCTCCTTCAGGAAGCCAAGGTATGTTTGCCCGTTAAGACGGCATGGTAGGGGATATGGCCCAATTAGGACATTGTGAATCATGCCAGCCCAAATCTTCAACGAAAAACGATGCTGAAAACTGTTAACATGTGTTGCACATGGGTTGACATGAGATCACAGATGACTATTATAGCTATTGAACATTCCCTCTCGCGTCCCGGTGTCATTTGATTGTTCAATGCAGTATTGTAAGTAAACGGAGCTGCGGGGACCCCATGTTCATATGACAAAAAATACTTCTAAGGACCTCTTCTATCATCTACCAAAAAATCTGTACTCAATTCAAAAACACCCTGAATAAATTCATATAAATTTCATTTAGACATTCACAAAATACATATACTGTTAATTTTTTTAGCTTCATTTCTAATATTTATTGTAAACATATGCAACATCTTATGTTTTAATAAATATGCAACATCTTATAATCAAAAGGCTGATTATAAAATTTGGTAAAAAAGAAAAAGAAAAAAGAAAAACAAAAAAACATGCTATGATAGACTAAATGGATTAATGAACTTCATAAATATCGTGAACATTTAATTTCTTAATGTCAAATTTAATTTATTTCAATTTTTTTAGCTTGAGCTTGCATTAAATCCTTCTCAACGAACAAAGGCTAGAAATGCAAACAGAGAATCTCGCTGTGGAAAACTAAGTCAAGAAAAAGAAATTAATATATCAGAGGTATCAGAAATGAAGCTTTTGCGCAGTAACTCAAGTTCTCAGTGATCGCAGCGCACATGGTGACCCGGTTGATCGCTTTCAAAATAAGCCACCAGATGTCAGTAAAACAACTGCGCATGCGCAGTTTCTAACATGGACATCGTCCAATGGATCTCGAGCATTTTCAGTATTCTTCTCCCTTGGATCGATAAACAACGGCATTCTTGGCCTCTAACACTGAGACGAAAGTTGCTGTTTTTTCAGTCCATATGACTTTCAGTCATCAGGGAACCAACCCTCATGTTAACTCATTCATTGCGTTATTTTCAATTTAGATGGGTTTTTTTTTTTAATTTTATTTTTTTATATTTTTTTTGAACACACGCTCGGTAGCCAAATGCAGTTAATCTTCGCCAAGTAGTGATTTTTGGTATTTTCTATCGAAGATTTCTGACCAAAGCACACTGAAAACTGATGCTGAGGCAAGCCTGTATTTTTTCACAACAGGTCTCAACTTTCTCAATAGTCCCAGTTTCAGGTCTGCATTGGTTTTTCACGGCTCCCAGTTCGATGATTAGCACTCATATAGTCCTATTCTCTTCTCTTTCACGTTTCAGGCACTTGAAACATCTGATTTTGAACGCAACAGTCGTCATACAATTTCGTAAATTGTCTTCCCTGTTTCTTTAAACCCAACAATGGTTTTCTTCTCCTCAATGGTTAACTGCGTTGCTTCACCCATTGTGGAATACTGCTTATTAAGTGAAAGTCTACTTTATACAAATTCGTTAATTCTAATAGGCAAATTAGGTGATGTTTCTAAACTTTTGAAACGAGAGGGGTCATTTCAGCGGCACGATATTCAAACTCATTTGTACCAAATATTAATTTTCATATGACATATTAAAGAGAAAATGTCGAACTATTAGGTGTTTTGCATTTTTTACATAATTTTGTGCTGTTTAGTGAAAAAAATATCACATGTGGTACGCCGTTGTTTGTGAAAAAGTTTCTAAATTTTTGAAACGGGCTTGTAATCTATCATGCGTTTTTCTTTTTAAGAGTGGAAAGCACCCATAATCATTTATTAAGAGTTACGCATAAAAAATATATGAATATGACTGTAAAATAAAAATAAAAACAATAAAAAGAGATCTGAGAATTAGCAAGTGGTAGAAATTTCGAATAAACTTCATCATCAGGGTAGGATACAACTACAGCTAGCCTGCGTCTGAACCCGGAATATATGGGATCATTCCACCAATTAGAGAACAACGCTGCTAATTGGTGGATTACAAAGAGCAAGAGACAACAAAAAACGGTGGCCAGGTATGCTATAAATAATTACAAAATTGATTTAATATCACAAATTCAATTATAGAAATAGATGAAATACAAGGACGAATAAAACTAATTAACAATCGTCAAGTAGATAACGAATAACAAGGTACAAAAATAAAAGATCTAAGTAGGATTAAGTAACATAACAATTACCTAATAAGAAGGACAATAATCAAGTGGGAAAACGCTGTCATCATGTTATTCCAGGTTCAGACGCCAGCTAGGCTGTAGTTGTTTCCTACCCTCATGATGAAGTTTATTCGAAACGCATAGGTTCTCATTAAATACTTCTACCATTTGCTAATTCTCAGATCTCTTTTTATTATCTTCATTACTAGCAAATCAGACCACAATGCAGTTACTTAAAAATAAAAGCTTACGTTGGGCGGATGCGGCTTTTGAAATGTCATGAGCCAGAAACTGTCCCCATGCCATCATAAGATGAGAATATCTTGATGTTGATTTGAAAGGGAAAGCATGGAGGGTGGAACTGATCAAACGGGGGCTTGGAAGAAGATTTCCGTCACTGGACTTTCGGAGACTCGAAATCCCTGCAATTAAAAAAGCCTTTGTTATTTATGTTAAACCATTTTAAGAGTATAAGTTCTGGTTGCAAAAGAAATTAGTGTTTATTACAAGACACTTTTCGATTCTGGACCAACTGACGATAAATAACAGTCTTTATTGCAACCAGAACCTGTTCAAGGAAAGAAAAACTAGGCGTCTGCGAGCAGTTCAAAACGTTCTTGGTGGCCACATTGAGCATATCATCAAGATTTTTCCACGGGAATAAAAAACTCCGGACTGCCTAAAATATCATACTGAAATGCTAAGTTTGTAAACATTAATGGGTCAATAAATCATAGTATGCAATTATGCAAAACATTAGTTTGCAAAACATTAATGGGTCAATAAATCCTGTTAAACACTGTTTAATTTTTATTGCAAAAATGTCCAAGAAGTAAAATTTTGATTGGACACACCAGTTTTTTTTTTTCGTTGGATAGACTATAGTCATCCTTTGATATTGTGATCATTGACACAAGGAATCAGTAAATAGTTACTGTTTTAGGAATAGCTGAAGTAGCTGGATTAGTTAAATTTATTCGCAAATTTACGAGGGATTTAAGTCACAAATGATTTAAAATATCTACAGTGGGATAGGAATGTGAAACACAGCTAAATTTGCAAGTTATTATCTTTTTATTTCTCAATTCCTCTTGTTGCTAATGTGTAACGCTCCAGGGCCTCGTAGAATAGAAAATTTAGAAAACATTAATTCCGTTTACTGGTAACCAAAATTTGAGGTCCCTGGGCGCACCTTCCACGGGATTTCTCTTGTGGGCATATCCAAGGTTCTTCATATGTATTAACGACGGATGAAGTCTTTCTAATACACGATTTATCACCTTAAAACCAATACATTAATTATTTTAATTTAATGGAGATTATGCTCGGATTAGGCTTCTGGTTTTATTGGGATAATTGGTTCAACACCAGTTGCTTTAAGCTCTTAATATTCAATGATCAATGGAAAATAGGATATTTTTAATAGAATAAACTTTATTTATAAAACGAATTAGAATAAAGGGACAAAATTTATAGGTATGAAGATTACTCAATAATAATTAATAAATCAGTTGCAAGTTAAAAGAATATCTATTACTCAGGAAACAAATTAAGAATTAAATAAATTCAGATAATTTGAAGGTAATAACGAATTTCTAGACTTTACTCCATTAATTACAGCAATTTACTAAACGTTTCAACCTTTCCTTAAACAATTTAAAGTCATTTCAAACATTAAATTAAGTATTTGTACGATTATCGGTGACCAAAATGATAGAAACGAATGAGTGAGCGAGTACGCCATTACCCTTCTTCATGTTGCTCCAGCGCTGCGATGAGTGGCGGGGGAGGAGTGAGGTCTTCAGTGTTGGGCTCCGCGATTGTAGAGGTTCTGTTCTAACTTTCAGAAACAAGGGATAACAATATTCATAATAATAATAATAATAATAATAATAATAATAATAATAATAATAATTTTATTTTCCATCATGGTCATAAACCGATATACTAAATCTTTAGGTACAGTGAAGGGGCTTCACTCTATCTCTAGGTTCGATTTTTGCTCCTCAAAACTTTCTTGGTCATTCGCCGTCATCTTTTCGCACCGAATCTCCATAGCATCATTCTCCAGTCGTCTCCATCGTTTATCTCTCTCCGTTCATTCTCCTACTTCTCATCGAACAACCAGTTCCAACTAAATTCGACAATTCTTCTCCGAAAGCTAGTAAAGTGATCCCAATAGATAAAACAGTTGATGATTGGTTGAAATCATCGTAAGATGGCTGGAAGTTGTCAATATGCATTATAGGGCTCACAGTCCAAGCTGGAGAAAACGAGAGGGGGGAGGGAGGGTCTCTACTCGATAGAGCTCACCTGTAAAGCAACGCCACTGTCAACCAACTCCACTGACAAACAATATCTTCGTCCGGCGACAGCTAAGTTTCAATTGTCGCAGCCCAAATTAAACATCCAATTTTATAATAAATTTGGAAAAATGACTGGATAAATAAAGTTGATTGAAGTAACATTTTCATTCTTCTAAGTGTTGACTGACGAATGAATTCGGAACTCTATGATATTAAATCAAGAGGGTTTAAAATGACTTCTTTTGAAGAATAAATCTTCTTCTTCTATATATATATAAAGAAGGATGTTTGTTTTTGGGTATTTAATACAAATCTACAGCTTTATTCCGATCTTGATGAAATTTTGCATACTTGACCTTGAGGAAGGCCATTGTCTACCTCAGATTTAGAAAAAATAATAATTATTGATAAAAAAAATGGACATTCATGGTTATGGCAAGGCAAATATTAATGAGAAATATCTCATGACCAACAATACAAGGCAAAGTTTGTGCAATATAGATTAGTTTCAATTTGTTACAATGCATAGAATTCCTGTTACTCAGGCTTTTCTTAGAATTGAGAGTTCTTAGTACTTAACAATTTCTTGAAAAACTTTAAAAATGATCAGTAACTGGAGACAATGGAGAGTTAGCAGTCTACTGAGAAAGAGTGGAAATACGACAGAGGAAGCACTCCTTTAGCTCCGTGCTGTATTGAGCAAATGGTAAGCAAGTAAAGAGAAGAATCGGCGACTGCTAGACTACACAAAGTGATGAATGGCCAAGTTTTGCTTCAAGACATCGAGAGAAGAGTGGGAATTGTAATATCAAGTGTACATCCTTGGAGAGGTCCATCCATTTTGAGCCTTTGAAAAAATTTTTTTCGAGTTTTCATTAAGAATTTTTACTGTATTAATTCTTAGCGTTTTCATGTGTTTATTTTTAAGATATTGCAAAATTTAATCCAAAAAAAAAAAGTCCGAGCCACGCCGGGGTTATCACCTAGCTTTTTGGTAGCATATCAGATCCAAACATTTCATAAAAATAAATTTTGACTACATTCTGTGGGAATGTGTATATTTTGGAAACTGGGATGCTGATAATGCGATGATTGAACGTTCGTTTCCAAGAATTATTAATAATGAGCATAAAATGATGATGCACTGACAGAACATTAATAAGGCAGCGTCTATTGATGAGGCAAAGGAGTCACGCGTTTCTCCCTTGAGTTCCCTATCAAACGTTCAAACGACTGGCAAAAATTTATGTGTCTGGAAAGGAAAAAGAAAGAACGAGTATTGGTCAGAGAAACTCTGCTATTAAAACAGAAAAAGCTATACGGGCATTTGAAACATCTGAACAACGGGAGTTTCGAATAAAGCAAGAGGGTGTAAGAGCTTCTACGCCAAGGGCAAGAAAAAGTTGGGTACAAAGTATCCAGTGATGTTCTCCGGTGGTGAAGATGGAAATTGTTTTAATCTGAGGCAAGTCAAGAAGAGTTTAGATAAAGTCCCGGTATATCACCTAGAATTCCTGTTTTTCGTATTTTTTGTAGAATGGATAGTCCCTTTGCTCTGTGTTGTATTGATTGAGTTATTCTTTACTCCAATTGGGAGTTACAATTTAATATTTTGAGATTGTTCTGTTTACCTACAAGTGTAATTATCCTGGGCAACGCCCGGTACCTCTGCTTGTTCTAAATAAAGTCCAAAATAACGCATAAATATTTTCTAAAAGTGCGCGTCGCACAAATGGTTTTTGTTGTATTGATATTCTAGTCCTTCCATACTTCTTCAATAGAAAATGGACTTTGCTGGCTGAGCCAGTTTTGCACTTCACTTTCAACCTCCCCGTCATTTGCTCTTTTCTCAGATTTCCATCTCTCTGGTCCGCTCAAAAACCATCTTGGCGGCCAACGTTTTGAAAATAACAGATTGAAAGTGAAAACAAACTGGCTCAGCCAGTAAAGCCCAGTTTCTAACTAGGACGCAATAGATTGCCGGAGGCGAGCTGAGCTCAGAAGTTTATTAAATTTATAAATCAATTTACTTTCTTTTTGAAAGACATTCGCTTGAGTTCGTTTGTCAACTTATACGGTACAAACTTCAACTGATCTTTGCTTGCTGGAACGCACTTTTTCACACATGGTCGCTGTTTTTCCAACACTTTGACACGCTTGTTAACAACAATTTGATAATCAATGGAAAAGATCTCATATTCGAAATCTCCGAAAAAAACTGTCGGTTGAATTTCTTCTATTGTTGTTCCACAAACTTCATCAATTTTATCCTCAACTTTTTCCTTTTTTTTCTTCTCAATCTCTTCTTTGTGGACGTCTCGGAAAACTTTAGCCAATGTTTTAGTTACGTTGTCAAACCTGATGCGACCTTGTTTTGCTTGCGCTAATCTGATTGCTCTTTTTTCTGGATCTTCTGGCTTCTTTTGCTCTACAACTTTTGCAAATTCGGGACGATTAGATTTGTATGCAGCAGTTGCATGTGCAGCAGCATAAATTTCAAGTCTCTCTTCATATTCAAATGATTCAGCTAAATTGTAGACTTTGTCTCGCTCACAGCGCTTAAGCTTCATAAGACCTTTGTTAGTAAGCTGTGATCTTAGTTGAATTGCAACTGATTTTGCACTACTGTCAAGTGTAGTCACATCAAACTCTGAATTCTCCATGTTTGTGTGTAAACAAAAGAAATATTCGAGAATCTGATATGTTTGGCGCCAAAACGAGAAGCGAGTATTAATTTTGTTATTAAAGTTTAATATAGTACTCCTAGTTTTCACGATAGATACTTTTTATTTGCAAGTGTAAAAGATTAGCTTTGAGCTTTATTGAACATTAGCAAGTGCAAGCAGTCTTGCTATTTCAGGCCGTTTATTAAACCATGACCTATGGTTATTGATCTGAGTAGTCTTCTTTCGGGAAAGGCTGGTTCGATCATTAAGCCATCCAGAGTCTTCACTCTTGATAATGCAACGTAACTCAATCCCAAGCTGAACTCCGATTCTCCAATGTCAACCACAGCTTTGTCGACCGTAATACCTTGTGACCTGTGAATTGTGACGGCATATGCAGTTCGTAGCGGAAATTGTTTACGCCAGCATGATACGTTGCTTTTCTTGTAACGCGTTGTTTGTGGAATGATAGGTATAGCATTGTGAGAGTAAGTTAGTCCAGAATACTTATCGAAAGCCACCAGAATTCCCATGGGCATTTCGTTAAGATGCAAGCGTTCTTCAGTTGGACTGTATATGATTTCAACAACTGTGCCAACAGATCCATTACACAAACCACTAGATGTCCAAAGATTTTGAGTTAGCATCACTCGAGAACCAACTGCTAGGAGCAATGTATGTTGTAATCCTTGAGCCTCATCTGTTGAAGCCAACTCTGCTGTTGCGTTGTTATGGCGAGCATGTATTCTGGTTACAGGAACATTCAGTGACCGGAGTAGTTCTTCATTGTAACTTACTACTTCATTCTTAGTTGCTTTGATACGTATAGCTTTCAAAAAGGTTGTTCGGTTGCGAACATTGGCAGTGAATCTAGAGGATAACAGGGCATAGTCTTCGCTGGTTTATGATAAAAAAAATTTTTGAAAACGGCTTAGAACTTCGAAAAATGGCCTTAAAAATCGAATGTTCGAGAAAAAAAATGCGTAGAGCTTCGCCGCTTTTTCTATGTGGAAAATTCTATTCGCGCGCGCAATGTTTGTTTACATCCGTTTACAATGGGTTTCAATGGGAACTTTTGGGAAGCTTTTGACAGTGATTATTCCTCAATGGTAGCAGATTTTGAAAAAAAAATTTAAACTCGACCTTCCGTATAGTATGTCCTAGCAGTGTGCAAAGTTTCATCCGATTATCTTGTCTCAGTCAAATGTAGTAAACGCTCGAAGATTTGCATGAGTCGGGAGTAACGAGCTTCGCTCGCTTCGCTCGCTCAGCTCAAAAAGAGAATATGGAAAGACTAGAACATCAATGGGATAAAAGGATTAATATTACCGGGGATTAAATTGAGAAATAGAAGATAATATCGTGCAAATCTAGCTGTGTTTCACATTCCTATATCCCACTTAGTATATTTTAAATCACCATTTGTGACTTATTTACTGACTCCTCCTCGTAGAATTTGATTATTTGAATAGGTGTTTTTAGGTGATAAAATTACTTAATCGTTAATTACTTAATCGTACTCGAATCAAAAACTAACCGTTAAGTTTTGCTAGTGTTATATATCTTTTAGCGGATAGCTTTTTACAAAGTACGGAGTCCCACGTGGAATCGTGTAGTCAGCTAAAATCTCCCGAATTATATTTATCCATAAGACATGGGAGCTCTATCCACACCTGTACATGATCATCCCTGCACCGCATGATTCACGCCAAGTTATCAATCTGCATCTACTGTGCAATCTGTTGAAATGCTGCTACGATCTTCCACTTCTTACGAATTGGAAAGAGCGAGTCCACATTCGTTAT
Organism: Rhysida immarginata; assembly: GCA_023313115.1. Taxonomy (NCBI): domain Eukaryota; kingdom Metazoa; phylum Arthropoda; class Chilopoda; order Scolopendromorpha; family Scolopendridae; genus Rhysida; species Rhysida immarginata. The sequence continues at coordinate 25,012 of JAHWFO010035982.1, read as the reverse complement.
TGCGTTATACCTAACAAAGTATAAAGATTGGGAGCCGACCATTCACAACAACAGACCATCCGCTGTAACAATTTCCTTGATATGCGCCAGAACTTTTTATTCCGCATCTAGAAGAGGATGGCATCGACGGTACCAAGATAAGCCCTTCAGCATTATGTTCTTGAGGTAATTCCTGAATGCCACCTTCAACGACAACTTTGTGGCCGAGATGATCCCATTCCATGATCACCAGCTTCACCTGATCAAAATGTTTCCCTGTGGCCATGAACACTTTGCAAATTACCGGACATCAAAAGTTTCCATCAGACATCCCCTTAA
>JAHWFO010035982.1:0-24684 GCA_023313115.1 Rhysida immarginata | reverse complement strand
TTTCGTCAAAATCTGATTACCAGAACGGCCGCTAGAAGGGTCTAAATGGTGTCGCTTTAATTATAACCACCCTGTATATTAATCCATTGTTCAAAGAATTTTAATTTGTCTTCAAGTCTGTTTAACATCAACTTAATAATATTTTATTGTTCTTATCTACACTACTGTTTATAAAAATCGCAACACCCTGATGGGATGGTCTAATCCATATGCAATTTGCAATATTTGCATACAATGGGTCAGAGTATAAATGATTAGATTTTCAGAGTAATTGCTTGAAAGAACACCATGCCTCGACGACGACGAAGGGTACCATATCAACAGCTGACAGACTTTGAAAGAGGACGCATAATTGGTCTGCGTGAAGCGGGATGGTCGTATCGTGACATTGCTGCTCGTGTAGGACGTAATGCAACGACAATTATGCGTGCATGGAGGCAGTGGAGCGAAGAGAACAGGGCACACCGAAGACCAGGCTCAGGAAGACCCAGCACGACGACACCGCGAGATGACAGACACCTCTATCGCATGTGTGTAGCAGATCGTACAGCCACTTCCACAGTGTTAGCACAACAGTGGGGTGCTACAGTAGGCAGGACAATGTCTGCTAGCACTGTACGACGCCGTTTGATTTCCAGAGGATTGATGGCACGAGTACCATTGTTGCGGATTCCTTTGACTCAAAACCACCGGCGCCTCAGGTTGCAATGGGCCCATCAACACCAACAGTGGCAAGCTGAATGGCAACAAGTTGTGTTTTCGGATGAGTCAAGGTTTAACTTGCAGCACCAAGACGGCAGGATACGAGTCAGAAGATATCGTGGCGAGCGCGACCTTCCAGAATGCATCCTGCAGCGTCATTCAGGACAAACGCCAGGGGTGATGGTGTGGGGTGCAATCAGTTACCATGGCCGTTCCCGTCTGATCAGAATCCATGGCAATCTGAACAGTGACCGGTACATCAGGGAAGTTGTGCAACCCGAGGTCATCCCCTTCCTGCAGAACCTTCCAGGCGCTGTATTCCAACAGGACAATGCCCGACCGCATGTGGCCAGAAATGTCCTCGCCTTTTTCCAAGCACATCAGACGCCCTTATTCCCCTGGCCTGCTCGTTCACCAGACATGTACCCAATCGAACATGTGTGGGACAGGGTTGCTCATCGATTGGCTCGTCAGACTCCTGCAGCAGCAACTGTGGATGAACTGTATACCCGTGTAGACAGAGCATGGCAGGACATTCCCCAGGCCCTTATTCAGAGCTTGTTTGACTCAATGCCACGACGTTTAGAGGCTGTAATTGCATCCCACGGTGGTTTCACCCGATACTAATGTGACAATAAAACGCATTGTATTGACCTGAAAATCTAATGGTTTCTTTTCTGACCCATGATATGCAAATGCTCCAAATTTAATGCAGATTGGGCTATTCCAACAGGGTGTTGCGATTTTTATAAACAGTAGTGTACTTTGTTTTGTAGTTCACTTTTGAAAGTTTGTTTATTATTTTTTATATAATTTGTAATATTTTTATTATGCTGCAAGTATTAATCTCATTTATGTTTGAAATAAAACGATAATCATTTGTTACCGGTTTCTATTTTCTCTTTGTGTGCATTTACTTGGCAAGTGCAGCTCTTAACACAAAATTTTTTATTGCACAAGCAAAGTGGGGGGGAGGCATGATCTGTGTGTATTGAAAAATATTGGATTTTTGAAATTCTGACTTCGGATTCTTAAAGACCATTAAAAAGTAAGACCCACTCTCTATCTCTTTGTCTTCATCGATAAAATTGGGTTCAAAACTTTTAAAGCTCCACACTTTCAGGGCCATTATCTCCTAAACGGTTGGATCAATTGAAAAAACACCAAGAATATTGTGTACAATCTGAATATACCATTAAAATAGGGGTTCCTGTTTAAGATTTCAAAGTTACCCCTCACAAGGGAAGAGGTAATTTTTTGACTAATGATTTTTTCCCGCGAAATAATTCACTTTTGATTTTGGACATTTGTTCGTATAATGCTTGGTTTCCGAGATATTCAGTTGTCTCAACATAAATGCCTCACCCTGTATATTATTACATTATATGATATTTTCAATTATATTGTCTGCGATGTTGCATCAGAACATGCAAATATGAAAATATTTCTGAAATAATGATTTGTGACCTTTGCCCTCAATTGGATTGAAGCTCTCTCCCCACCAACTCTCTTATTTACGTGCTCAACATTACATCAGTCAAGAAAATCAATGTTACTAGAAATTGATTAAAAGCTAGCTCAGTATTTCCTTATTTAAAATATCAATCAGTGACAAAGGTCGGGTTCTTAAAAAGGTGGTAGGTTGTGTCTTATCTATTCTAATAAGTTAGGCAAATTCGAGAATCAAATAATATAGTTTTATTCAAAGTCAAATAAATACCAATGAGATACAAAAAGAAAATCTTAGTTCTAAATCTATGAAAGAAAGGACAGATCTTAATGCAAAAGAAGAAAGTTAATTCTAAAAATTCCCCAGTTACCTAAAATTACAATAGTGGAATAAAAAAATTCAATAAACGAGAAATATATATCAACCAAAGTTCTGGCTTTTTCAATCACACTGAGAATAATTAAATCTTTTAAGGCTCAATTTTAAAATAGCTCACACAAATTACTTATTAATCAACATACGGGCCATGACCATTTATGAATCTTAGCAATCAAATGTTTCACTTTACTTATAGTTGCCTAGTATCAGATTATACACAGATCTGCAATCACTTGTATTCCATCTTTGAACACTCAACACATTCAACATTATCAGGCCATTAGATTTCACTGATCACTTATCACTTTGAAGCACAAAAAACATACGTTAGAAGGATCCGGATCAATCGATGAGTGAGTCCACTGGTTGGCTCAAACTGTCCTCATCAATAAACAATAATAATTATTAACTGGAGAAGCGTCTCCAAGCATAGGTAATGATTTTTCAATTGAAAAATGGAAGGAAAAATTCTGCGACCCGGATTCGAACCAGGAACCTCGACTATCATGGCCGATGCCTCTACCAATTGGGCTATCGCAGACACCACGGACAGCCAAGCTGTCTCAAGGTGTCTTAAAGACAACCAAGTTGTCACGGTTGAAAGCCCAATGGGAGACGGGAACCTGGCATTTCTCCACTCCAAACCATCAGAAAGTTGATGAACTCACAAGTAAATAATAATAATTATAAACTGGAGAAGCGTCTCCAAGCATAGGTAATTGGGCTTTCAACCGTGACAACTTGGTTGTCTTTAAGACACCTTGAGACAGCTTGGCTGTCCGTGGTGTCTGCGATAGCCCAATTGGTAGAGGCATCGGCCATGATAGTCGAGGTTCCTGGTTCGAATCCGGGTCGCAGAATTTTTCCTTCCATTTTTCAATTGAAAAATCATGTCCTCACCAAATTCGACGGAAAATTCAAAGTATGAAGCTGTCTTCTTAACTTGATGACACGCATCAACTACACTGATTGCTCACAACAGGTATCTCCTTTGATTCGCCATACTTTGACGAATATTGATATCGTACATCCAATGATGACTCCTCTATATGCAGATGGTATTTCACTTTCATTCACGAAACCATTCGGAAAACAAACTCCACTCCTTGCAATCCGTATAAGATTTGCATCCAGATAAAACAAAAAAAAATGTAGAATGGTCAACGGAATAAAACGAATCTAGTAAACGTTGACTAGATTTACACGAACATCCCCTCATTTTTCATAAAATTTTGAATTTTCGGTTTCAAGCTGATATAATTACGTGTCAATTAGAGTTTGGAGGTTGGTTGGTTTGGTTTGGTTTGGTTTGTTTGGTATTAACGTCCTTTTCAACTGCCATGGTCATTTCAGGACGGCATTATAGGGGCCGCAAATTTTGCCTCGCAAGGGTTCTTTAACGTGCAGCCGGCAAACGACTACACGGGACCAACGGCTTTACTTCCCCTTCCGAAGTAAAAAATCCTCGTCGTTCTCGGCCGGGGTCGAACCCGCGTCCTCGGGCATAGAGTTCGGAGGAGAAGCCACCCTTCACAAGGGGTTTCCCCCAGATCGCTTTGGAAGGAGAAGCCCCCAGAGAATATGCTACGAATCTCTACCAGCTCCCCTCCTCCAAAGTTCCAACTTGCCATCACAACTCACAACCAAGAGAAGAGTGCGCTCAGCCTCCCTCCTGCTGTCTCCTTGGCAGACTCATGAGCTTTTTTCCTTTGCTCTCGTTTAAATAGAGAAGCCGTTTCCGGTTATCTCTCCCTTTCACATCTTATAATAATCCCATATGAAAAAAAGAAAACATTATTATATCAATTCTTACTTATAATCCATCTTACAAACAACCCTCCTATTAATTCAATGCTTCTAAGAATCAATAAATTACCAATTTTACATATAACCAAACACTACTCAAAAGACAGCTACGTCCTGTCTCAACACCTCCCGTCTTCTTAATTCACAATCATATACACGTGACTTTTATCCCTTTTTAGAATTCCCAATTCTATCAATACTGCTAACTCATAAGGATTCTCAAAAATTTGCATTCGCATGACCAAATTATGTAAAGTAGATTCTCATTTCAATGACCAAGTCTTTCTCAAGTGATCCTAACAATTCAACATGTGAAAATGTCACAGACTGTGGCAACTAGAAATATGCAAAGTAATCAACTGGATAAAAGAAGTGATTCCTTCTGATGGTTATCACATCAGTTGAGAGCAGTTCCATCAATATTGAGGATAAGCATGTCAGAAAGAAGACGTTTGGATAATGCAACACGCTGCCAAGCCTGTTGGAAGACAGCGTGCCGACCAATCCATCACAGAAGTTGCCCGTTCCATTGGTGCATCTCATGATTATGAATTCAGCTTCAAAGCACAGAAACAGTCACTAGACAACCTGCTTCAGGCTGTTCTAGAAAGACAACTTCTTCCGACGACTACGACATAGGCATAGACGTAACCATCAATCATCAGCATCTGTTCTACGGGCACCCCTTATTGCAACGATAGGAAGGCAAGTATCAATAAGTACATGTATACAGGGTGTTTCAAAAATACTTTTACAAACTTTTAGGGGAGATAGTATGGGTGATTCTAAGCAAAAAAGTTGATATGAACATGGGTCCGAATTTGAACGCTAACTGAGATATGAACAGAAATAAAAATGCCGCCACCAATTTCAACAAGTTAATAACTCAGGTTTTGTAACGTCTAGGATAATAAATTTTGGAGGAATAGTAGGGTACATAAAACTGTGTACACCGTTAAAATTTGATCGTATTTCAACAAGTAGTTTCCGTGTTACATTCAAAATCGTAACGGTGCTCACATGCGAATACTAATCAGCACGTGTTAGAATGTTGACTGCGTAACTCGGAAACTACTCGTTTGGAATTCGATCAAATTTCAATGGTATACATATTTATGTACCCTATTATCCCCACAAATTTCATCATCCTAGATGTTATAGAACCTGAGTTATTAACGTGTTATTCTTGGTGGCGGCATTTTTATTTCTTTTCATATCTCAGTTAGCGTTCAAATTCGGACCCATGTTCATATGAACTGTTTTGCTTAGAATCACCCATACTACCGCTCCTAAAAGTTAGTAAAAGTATTTTTGAGAGATCCTGTATACTGTGCGTCGTAGGCTGCATATGCAAGGAACATACGAAGTCTAAACTAAAACTAACCGAACTTTTCTAATTACGCGGCAACGGATCGTCGTAGCGACGAGCGGTTGGGAGCACTGCAATTGTCATATCCTTCCGCCTAATGGACTATTTACAAGTTTTTACATGTTGTTAGTTTCCGAGTTATTGCCATTAGAGTGCAACGTGTTTCAGTGTTCGTGGCGATTTTTGCAATGTCCGATGTACGAGAGCAACGATGCAACGTGAAATTTTGCGGGAAACTGGGGAAAACATACGCGGAATCGCAAGAAGAGATCCGCCTTCATCATGTTGTGGCAAGACAACTCATGGCTCCTTCATCATGACAATGCGCCTGCCCACTCAGCCTTGTTAAATCGCCAGTTTTGTGCCAAAAATCAGATGAGTGTCCTCCCCCAGCCTCCCTACTCCCCAGACCTAGCTCCCTGCGACTTTTTCTTGTTTCCAAAATTAAAATCAGTGCTGAAAGGATGCCGTTTCGACTCCATTAAGAAAAATTCGTCAATGGCATTGAAGGATATTCCAAAAGAAGCTTTCCAGGACTGCATTGTAAAGTGGGAACACCGCTGCAACAAGTGTGTGAATAGAAGAGGGGAGTACTTTGAAGGAGACAAAGACCAATAAGCTGTATATTAAATTTAAAAAAATTTAAAAAAAAAGTTCGGTATTTTTGAATAGACCTCGTATGCATGACGACCAACGAGATGTGTGCAAACTGCACTACACATGGACATGGCCGATTACGTTTGGGTGAGGACTATGTCAACTGAACCAGGGATCGATGGAGTAATGTCTTTTTTATATACGAGGTCTGTTCAAAAAATACGTAGACTGTTTGAATTGCGCGGGCCCTGTTGGTCCCAATCAAAATCGCTTGGTGTCGCCATCTTCTGACAGATCCGCTGATTACAAGGCAGATTTTGATTGCAAATATCAGTATTGGTTGATTAGCTACGCGGTTGTTTGTGAAGTGCGTTTTTTTTTCGTTTGGCGGATTTTTAGAATGAGTGACTTGAACGAGCAAAGAGTTGCTGTGAAATTTTGTGTTAAACTCGGAAAAACTGCCACTGGACGAGTGGAAAAGGCCAGAAATGTGGACGAGAGGTGACTGGTTGTTTCATCACGACAACGCTCCAGCCCATTCAGCCCTCAGAACTCGAGAGTTTTTGGCCAAACACTCGATCACTGTTCTTCCTCATCCACCCTACTCACCTGACCTCGCTCCTTGTGACTTCTTCTTGTTTCCCAAACTCAAAAGACCTTTGAAAGGAAGGAGATTTGAGACGATTCCCGACATAAAGGCAAATGCGACGAAGGCGCTGAAGGACATCACAAAAGAAGCGTTCCAGGACTGTTTCCAAAAGTGGAAACACCGTTGGGATAAGTGTGTGCGTCGGGGAGGAGAATAATTTGAAGGGGACCCAGATGTGTAACTTCTGAATAAAGTATATTTTGTTTTATGACGTCAGTCTACGTATTTTTTGAACAGACCTCGTATACAATTAAATTTTCAATGCAACCAGACAAAAGACGTCGACGGATCTTGGGTGCGTTCCACTACATAAACATCGACAATGCTCACATCGATGTAAATTCATTTACAGTGTTGAAATCAATCTCCAACAATGCTCATGCAGTCTCTACGCCATTTTGAAGTCATCCTAGGCCTACGAGAAAGACAGCCTGGGCACTCAAAAATCACCTCACTCAACGGAGTCTGAGCAACAATCCAACCTTCATTGTCTCCATCTTGGATTTTAACAATCAATGTTATTTCGTTTGTTGGAAACAATGAAGGTTGGATTATTGCTCAGATTATTATGGTCAGGTGGCTTTTGAGTGTCCGAACCTGTCTTTCGAATCGTTTTGCATTGATACCTTACTTAAAAGAATGTGGCCCAGAACAGAGTCTGGAAAAAGATTCATTGAGCGCCACTTTGTTGGAGGTGAAGATGTGATACTCTGAGCTGGCATTTCGTTGGGTGGCCGCACCGAACTCCACGTTTTTGCAAGTGGCACTGTAAAAGCTTTACCATATCGAGATAAAATTCATGTGTCATATGTGTCATGTCGTCGCTTGGCTCGTAGTCAAAGGTTGGCGTTGAGCCAAGACCCCTCATCAGGCAGCCCTTCAACGACGAAATAGGTTTTTCCAAAAGGGGAAGAAATGTAGATGCACGCCATTCGTGGAGAAGGGTTGCATGGCTAATGAAGGAAGGAAGCAAGAACGTAAAAGACAGAGGAGGAGAGGAAGAAGGGGAGAGAGCGAGAATTTCAAGTCCGAGAGGAAAGGATCGAGCGGTCAAGGGAGGAACGGAGACAAGCGGAAAGAGAGCTGTTGAGTCCCGACTAATGAAGTCGGAGATTTTGCTGAGAACACGGGAAAGAGTCCCCCACTAGACAAGACGAGCGATGCCGTTAGCCATTATGCAGGAGGGTCGTTCTGTCAAGTGGGGCGCAGCTGTCTATCCCTGAAGGAAGGAGAAGCGATGACAGGCCGTGCAAGTCCTTTCTCCGACGACAGCATGGCTAGACTATACAAAGTTAAGAGACTACTCCTATTTTGGCAACAACTGTAGACTACTCCTTTACCTCATCGACGGACTTCTTTGTTTCATAATTCCTCACACGATCATTAGCTTCAACCCGACGTTCCACGAGCGAACAACGTTGCCCATGCAGCCTTGCCTTGTGCAAATATCGAAGCCAATTCTCTTCCCCGACATCACGAAGACCGAGAGCGCATAGTGGATGGGTGGACGAAGGAGGGTGACGACGCCTTTCCAGACGCCCACATAATTCTTCCCTGGCCAGAATATCAATGAGGACCAACGGACTCTTCGATACTAGTGACGAAACCAGCCAGCCCAGTAGCGCTGAATGCACTCGCAAATCCACGCAGCAATGAGACGAATATTTATCTTCTCCCGAGTGAAGGAGGAAATCAGCCAAGAAGCAGCCACATTCCCTGTGTTGCGCTCGTCGCGATTGAGCGCTCTTTCGTGGTGCCGCGCCTGGCAATTCGGTCTTCAAGTGTGATGAAGAAAATACTATTAGTTAAGCTAGCTTATGACATTTATTCTACTACTAACTTGGCCGCACGATTAATTCTTATGCTTTCTGTGTTTTCATGTTGTTCAGCCACTGCGCTTCGGTCGACTTACCCTTTCGGGGAGTCTTCTTATTCAAATTATAAGAATAAAATTGTCATTGAATAATTAACCCGTCTCTTCCCTCCTGCTCTGTTAGACTTAACAGGCACTCTGCAAAAATAAGTTAAAGTACGTGAGAATATGCAGATGCGGTAAGCCCAGAGTTCATTCTAATGTATGATTATGCTTGTCTGCCCAGAGGACGACTAGTGGATGCTTACCTGTCGCAACAAGGTACAGCGAATGTTCTCATTTCTGGTCTGTATTTTCTCCTGACCTGAATCCTATTGAGCATTTGTGGAGTGCTAACGGGAGAACAATAGCAGCTCACTACCTTCTCTGAGGAGAACTGTCAACAGCTCTTCAAGAGAATGCCAATTGCTCCTTTCAGCAGCACTTGAACACCTCATTGAATCTATGATCCAAGCATGTATCCAGCTAGAGGAGGGCATATCCCAATCAGATATTACTCGTACTGTTTGGGTTAATTCCATGACGTATCATTATAAAAAGCAACTTTCATGATCTCTGTTCTTTGTCATTAATAAACACAATGTTCACGCCACAGAATATTGATGCGTATTTTCATGTTAAAATCTGGAAAAATTTGGCGATATTCAAATATTTTTGTGTTGCAACAATGGCAGATCTCAAAATAAATACCTTTTGAGAAACTGATTTGTAAATTAATTAATATGGACTGTCTACCTTAAGGCATATATTTTATAAAAAGCAAATTATATTTTTATGGAAAATATCATATTGGTATCGGTATTGTTGGCTGTCAAAATACCCAATCAAACTATTAATTATGAGCTAACTCATTCTTAAAATATTTTGAGATGTGCCATTGTTGCAGCCTTATGAGCGATATGTTTTGAGTTTTATGATTATGAAAAATAAATTTTAATTTTTATTATATAGTTTTTATTTTATTAATTATCAAATTTTAATGATTTTTTTAATTGGGTAAATCAGTTAAGTTAATAATTCCAATTAATCGTGTTTCCAGATAAAAAAAAATGTTTTTATTTTTTTAGTTCCAATATTTTTGTTGAAAAGATGTAGCCACGTGACTCTTGTGTTGTAATGGAATGCGTGCGCTGTCGTGGATTTAAAGGGCGCGCGCCGTTGACTCTCAACAATGATGTCGACAATGAACCAGTTGCAGTGGAACGTGTCGGCCAGTACGAGCTTCGGTTGTTGCCGTGCATTGCCTCACTTGTCAACAAGATGTGTTCTAGGATTGCCGTAATTTCACGAAATTAACAAATTTTCTTTAAAGTTTTATTAACCTTTACAATATTACACTTCACTGCACTACCAAAATTCCAAGCAGCAAAATGTCGCCACCTGATCAAGTGAGTAATCGACTTCAGAATTAAATTTGTTTATAATTTTATCAACTTCAAATTTAGATATATTTTGTTAACTTTCTTCATTCCGAGCCTGGAGGCGTTTGTGCCTAATAATTTGTATTTTTTTTAAGGCTATGACAGCATCGTCTACTACAAATCGACTCTCTTCCGCTCCTCCGTAAGTTGATTTATTTTATAAAGCGTGTTGCGTAAGTACCTCCGGGAGTTTGAAGCTCGGTAAAGGGCATGTTAGTGAACAGAAAAAATATCCAGTTTTTGAAATGTCCTCTCCTGGTGACTTCGGCAGATATGCGATAATCTTCTACACTCGTTCCAATTTATCAGCGCCGATAGATGTAATGATGCCCGTGATTCTTTGACGAAGCTCTGGTAAATCTCTTGGGGTAAAGGAGGCACGCATGACCGAAGGAACAAAGACGCATGTAGTGAGATTTTGTGACCTGGGAGGTCAAGCATGAAGAGCAGAGCCCTCATCAGACTTAAGATACAGCTTTTTGCAATCGATAAAATGTAGTTTTCAATTGAAAAAAATCTTTTCAAATGAAAAAATGTTGCTTTCAAAATAGAAAATGCAGTTTTCAAATTAGAAAATAAATAGAAAAAAAAATTCATAAAATATAAGTCAAAGAAACAAAATAATTTACATAATAAAATAAAGCGTCCCAGTCAGCCCTAAAGTTCTAGATTAGGAGCTTTAGTTAGCCTCACTCTCCCTTACCCTCTAGTGGCAATTATTTGTATTACATAAACGACGACGAACTTAAGCAGACGACGGGCAAGATGAGCTCAGCGAACGTGTGTAACTCGAATATAGGCTAAAATACATACTGTAAAAAGATTTCCACAATTTACATACACGTAAAACATCAAATTTTTTACATGTAATTATGGATAATGTTCCATTCAATAAAACTAACCAAGTGAAGCAGCTAATTGATGATCACAGCTGCCAAGTAATTTATCTACCGCCGTATAGCCCGTTCCTAAACCCTGCAGAGGAAGCGTTCAGCAAACTAAAATTGCTTGTGCGCTGCGAACACGCGCCTGACCGGCCAGCCTTATTCGCTGCCATTTCAACTGCAGCAGCGCAAATAACCCCCCGCGACTGCAATGGTTGGGTCGTTCATAGCCGGCAGTTTTTAGTACCGTGCATTCAGCGTACTGAAATTTTAAATGATCTTCCAGACATTCCTCAAAATGATAATGATGATGACAATGAATAGAAGAGAATAGAATTTGGGTTTTTTACTGTATGTTTCTTATTGTATACAGCTACTACATTTACTCCTTGTAATACGGCGTAATATCCAATGTTATATAGTTTTACACTACATCTATAGTAATTTGTATAATCTTTAATTTATAATATTTATATAATAAAATTTTGTAATTTACTGTACTATAACAATATATATAATTAAATTCTTTGGTTTCTTTGACTTATATTTTATGAATTTTTTGTCTAGTTTCTAATTTGAAAACTGAATTTTCTATTTTGAAAACCACATTTTTTATTTTGAAAACTACATTTTTTCATTTGAAAACATTTTTTCATTTGAAAAGATTATTTTTTCAATTGCAAACTACATTTTACCAATTGCGAACTACATTTTATCGATTGCAAAAAGCTGTAAAACCAATCATGAAGCGAAAAGAATAGTAATTATCCGTCACAAACAAAACCCGTTGGTAGGCCGTTATCTTTTATGCATGGACAGACTTCGAAATCCCGGAGGGACTTAATGCAACACGCTGGATAAGTTCAACGCAAATAATGCTAGAAAAATTTTTAATTGAAGAATTTGATTAGGTTCCTTGCCAATCTTTTTAATTTTTCATATCAAACCAACGAACACAAACATCACGCCCACAAATGGATTTGATCACGCGATCCGATAGATTCAAAAACCACTTTCTCAGTCATTTTGAAACTCAGAATCATAAACAATGCACTTTTCAGAACTATTATACACTGCTGGCGGAAAAAATGATGCAATGCCTAGAATGAATGGGTCGATTTATTTGAAATTTTGCACACGTGTAGCATTGGTGGAATACAAAAATTGATTCAAATTGCAAGACAGTACGTCCAGAGGAAAGTTCTACAGGGTAGCTCTCATGCACCAATAGACTACATTACTAGGTCGTATAACCGCCGCGAGCTTGAATGCATGCGGTCATCAAGATGCTGGATGTCGTCTTGGGGGTAGGTTGTACCAAGCCTCCTGAGCATATTGGCGCATTTGTGGAATTGTTGTAGCTGGTGTGCAGCGACGATGAACGTTACGTCCCGTCATTTCCCATAATGCTCAATTAACGAAAAGTCTCGAGATCGTGGTGGCCAGGGAAGTAGTGGCACAAGCTAACACGGCATTATCGTGCTGAAAAAACATGTTGCAAGAAGAGCAGAAGAACAGGTTCCAAATCTGTTGGACGTACCGAAGGCTCATGTTCCATCCGCAAACACTAAGGGTGATCGCGAGTAGTAACTGATCGCACCCCACACCATTACGCCAGGGGCTGGACCTCTGTGCCGTAGACGGATGCACTGTGGAAGATGGCGCTCTGTTGCTCTTCGCCGCACATGTACACGCCCGTCACTGGTGTACAGGCAGAATCTGCTCTCATCACTTAAGACCACAGACCTCCAATAGGCCTCTCCAGTCGGCTCTTTCGCACCACCTCTGCAAGCGCGCAGCACGGTGTTCTTGCAGATGTGGGATTTTGGCTAGAGGGATCCGTGCCCGCAGTCCTGCAGCTAGTAAACTGTTACCAGTCTTGACAAAGCTGATGCCACTTTGGCCCTTATCTCTGCTGTGGATGCCGTACGGTTGCTCAAAGCTTGTGCGATTCGACGGTCTTGGTGCGGGTCGGTTTGTGTGTGGGCGTCCCGAACCGGGTCTACGTGAGTGCGTTCCTTCCGTAAACCACTGCTGACAATATCGAGCAACCAGAAGCATTACGACCGATCTGCGCCGCGATACTCCGATGAGGCCATCCAGCCTCTCAAAGTCCCACAATCCGACATCTGTCAAACTCCGTGAGTTGTGCACAGGAGCATGGCGGCGTGTGCGAGGCATTGCAGTTGTTACCATAATCTACTGTTAAACTGTTCCAGTACAATGCAGATGCCAAACTGACGACTTCATGCAAATCTGGTCGGGAACCATTCTTCTCTAGGAGCATGGGAGCCACCTTGTACAGCTTTCTTCTGGACGTATTGTCTTGTAATTTGAATCATCTCTTGTATGCTAAAACAAACAAAACAAAAAAAATCATGCAAATCGGACCAACCAATCACCCACAATCACGTGGTGAACTGACGCCACAATCACCAAAACACAATTGGGCACGGAACCTAACTGACGCCAAAACATGCCTTTTATTTGCTTTTCTGCATGAAAGTGAATGTGAGTATGGTAATTTATGTTAATTTTTTGATTTGCATGCTTTACATGGTGGAAATATCAACATTCAGTTTTCCTTGGGCAGTGTGACTGTTTGTAAGCTACAAACAGTTCACCACGTGATTGTGGGTGATTGGTTGGTCCGATTTGGATGATTTTTTTTGTTTTTTTATGCTGAACAAGTTTGGAATTAGGTTTTTTTTCTCTATCCCTTACGGTTTTTGATAAATTTTGAATGTCCTAATTTGCATATTTGGGATGATGAAAAGTGCACCATGGGATAGACCACCCACAACTTCCTAATCATTGGATTCATCAAAATTGACATATCTGCTTCGGTTCAAAAAATAAAAGTGGGGTTCAGACTTTTGTATTCACTTTGTAGAAAATAAATGAAAAGAGCACTGTCCCAAAAATATATAGAATGCATGGGAATCTCAAATTTACAAGAAAACACTTGGTTCTCAAAAGCATATCGATTTTCCGTTGTTTCGTATGACATCATATACACGATTTTCTATAGAAAGAATCAAAGTTTGTAACGTTTTAGAATCTAAATTGTACCAAGCATACTCGATTGATGATGTCTTGAGTTCATTGATTGACGAATATTGACGTCCATTGGCATAAACTTCCCGAGATAAAATTCCCCACACGTTCTAAATGGGGTTTAGGTCAGGACTTGACGAGATACATTTTTTCTGTTTTGATAGTCCTTTGTAGCATTGGATGTATGGATGGATGGTTTATTGTGCTGAAAAATCCGATTTTTTCCTCCCAAAATTTCACCGAACGGAATCAAATGACTTTGTAGTGTCTCTATACTTTTCTGAGTTATGTCGTTCAACTAAAAATGCTAAGGACGCTTGACCATTATATGAAAAGGCTGCCCACATCACCGATCCACCACCTTGTTGTCTGCTAAAAAACGTTCGGGGCTCTTTCCTTAAATCATGCCAGTAGCTTGCATATCCGTCAGGACCATCCAGATTCCATTTCTTTTCATCACTGAACAGCACACTCAGCCATTTATCACCACAAGACATGTGCTGTCATCCCACTGTGACCCTTTTGGTGAAGCTTTGAGTGGCGGTTTACGTCTCATTTTCTTGTGAATAAGGTAACCAGCTTCTTTAATACCTCTGAACTGTATTCTTTGATATAAGCAAATGTGAACTAACAGTGATGTTACGTATGGACATTTTCTGGGAGGAAGCCATTCTCAGCATCCGTCTATCATCACGAGAGCTTGTCACACGTGGTCTTCCTGAACAATGTTTTGGTTGGTGTGGTTCTCTACGAACTAGAACTCGGTAAATAACACTTTTAGAACGGTTTAACGCATTGGAAATGTCATGAACAGATTCACCCTGCGATTTTAAGCTGAATATTCTGGGAACCTCATCAGCTGTTAGCTGGGAAGCTCTAGGCACTTCGTTGATGAGTAAAATTTCGCTCTTGAGCCATTTCACAGCATATTTATACACCCCAAACCTTACATCATCACTAAATATCTACATACTGCATAAAATTTTATTGTTCTATAAACTTTTGGGACACAGAATTTTCAATGGTTTATCATAAACATTTTCAATGCTTTTATGAAAAGTAAAATTTTTGTCAAGTTTGTGTATTATCAACTTGCACATGCTTTCATTCAAAACCCAAAAACTTTCCGTAATATCATTGATGTCATAGTGACGTAATCAACAAAACATTGATGTCTATAAACTTTTGGAACTGACTGTAGCAGCAGCTGTGATTTGTTGGTCGTCCAATTTGGATTTGGAGTACCAGCAAATCCACGGTAGATGGCGATTGGGCTCTAATTTTCCGACGTACTTTTCTATTGATGCGGAACAGTTCTCTCGATCAGAATGGAAACTGATCATTCTTGCCGGAAAAATCTCATTTTTGTTTTCCGATTCCGTTTTCTGATGTGGATACCGCGCCTCTAGTAATAATGAACGAAAATTGGGACCAACTGGAAAAAGTTATACGCAAGAAAACAATTGGCGGAAACGTTAAACCGGGATCCTACTGTATTAAAAAAAGTTTAATAGCTTACCATTTAGTAAAGTCTGAAATTTCACGTAGTTTCCAAGCGTAATGTGGAAATGTACAATTTTAATCGGTTTTTTTTTTTTTTGGGGGGGGGGAGGTTTAAATACAGTGTGATTCTGAAAGTGTATAACTGTAAGCGATGACAGATGACCAGAATGAACATATTCTTTTAATACAATGTGGATCCGAATTTGAACGCTGAGATATGAACAGAAATAAAAATGCCGCCACCAAGGTCAACAAGTTAATAACTCAGGTGTTCTGCAACGCCTAGAATAATGAATTTGAGGAATAGGTTACTTAAAGTTTGATCGAATTCCAACGAGTAGTTTCCGAAAGTTTGATCGCATTCAACATCGTAACACGTGCTGGTTAGTACTCCCACATTGTATTAAAAGAAAATGTTCATTCTGGTCACCTGTCATTGCTTACAGTTATACACTGGTGGCCAAAAGTTTGGACCAACCAGCAATGTCAAGAAAAACTGAATTTATACGAAAACTGTTTTACACCTACAACTCTAAGTAAATATGAAACAATATTCAGGGAAGAAACAAATTTATTTCTGCGTTGTTGGTTTCTTATTACCTAAAATCAAAATAAGACTGGCCAAAATAAGTTTGGACCACATTTGTATAACATAAAGGGAAAAAAGTATTACATCATTAACTAATGAATTATTTTTATATTTGAGTCATTTTGACTCAACAATATCTGACAAACTACCTGAAATAGAATTAAATAAGCTTTTAATAACATTTGGCTTAACAGCTTTCTGAATGGCTGCTATTCGTTGTTCTCGAGATTTGTACTGAGTGTTTTGGTAAATTGTTTGTTCCGTGAGATGCCACATATTCTCAATGTTGAGATCTGGATTTCGAGCAGTCCAAGCAAAAGAGGAAATGTTGTTGCTCTCAAAATAGGCTTTCACAACTCGTGCAGTATAGGTTGCAGGGCTGTCCTGCTGCTAAATCCATGCTTTTTGCTTAAACTAGTCTTTGCACAAAGGGATGAACACATTGTGAAGATCATCTTTATATTGAGCTGTTGTGCAATGTCCTAAAAAAAGGAGAATCTTCAACTTTCCGTTGCTTCAAATGGCACCCAGAATCATCACTCCACTACCACCCATTTGGCGCTTAATTCGCAGTAGAACAAGTGTTTCTTTATCACGATACTCTTCATAAGAAGCTATATTATCAGGACCATCCAAACTGATTCGTTTTTCATCAGAAAAAACAACCAATTGGAAGTCTGTTTTCACGCAGATGTGTCTTAGCAAACGCCAGTCTATCCTGCGTTTGTTTCTGTGTTAGTGGCAACATTTTGGGTATAATTTCATAGGCAAAGTTCTGAGCACGTAGTTCGCTGCGAAATGTTCTTCTTGAGGCAGCAAGTTGCAGATTAAGTTTGACTTGTGTGGTGTTGACTACATGCCCAGATGTAATATCATGTCTAACATGTCTCTTAATTCTTGATTTCTCTTCGCGTCAGTGCACAAGGTCGTCCTATTTCCAATTAACATTTTTAACAATTCCTGATAAAGATTTGTAGCTCACATGGGAGATTTCAGCAACTTTTTTGAAGTTTGTAAATTGCTAGTTAAAATTTCTAATTCACTCTCGTTGGCCTTCAGTTAACATTATACAATACATAATATGGTTTTAGTGCTCACCACGCAACACGATGACTTGTAATATGCAAATTATTTGCATGTTTGTGATGTTGGTCCAATCTTTTGGCCAGTCTAATTTTGATTTAAGGTAATAAAAAAGCAACGACGCAGAAATAAATTTTCTTCCCTGAATATTGTTTCATATTTAATTAGTTATAGGTATAAAATATTTTTAGCATAAATTCATTTTTTATTTTTTTGCTGGTTGGTCCAAACTTTTGGCCACCAGTGTACTTACTTTTTCAGAATCGCCCTGTATATTGATTGGCGCATGGTGCTCCGTAATTTCCACAGCGTTTATTGACATTTGTTCCGTTTGTCCTGTATACTTAAATCACAGCATCATGCGAACTGATTTGGGAATTGTACTCCCTTGACCCGAAAGCCAATGAACATCCCCCTTTTGTAGATCTAAATGAATCGCTTCTTAGCAAGGACAACGATTGATGGTCTGTCGCGAAGATTGCTTCAAGAATATTAATTTTAATTTATGTAAATGTTAACGTATTCTAATTTGGTGTGCTATTGGCATCATATTCTCCATTCAATTGCTTGCACAAATTGTCCCGTCTAGTACTCAGACAAAAATGGCTGATTCGCTATCATCCGCCAATGTTGACTTTTCTTAAAAAATATTGCAGGCTTTAGGATATTGTAATTAGCATTTAAAACACATGTTCTCTTATATTTCATAATTGTCCATATCCTCCAAGTAATTGTGAAATTTATCTGATTAATGTGGGCAAAAATTAAACAATTACAATGGAATGGAACAATCAAAAAGGGAAAACTTCTAATCCACAAGAATAAAATTGAATTACCGATACGTATTTCGGGTATTAGGTACCCATCCTCACTTTTCTTTCTTACGTATCCGGTATTTCAATTTTATTCCTCGTAGATTAGAGGTTTTCCCTTTTTGGGTGATTAATGTGGAGTTTTTCTTTCCAGTAGTTTTAAACCTGATCAATCTGGACGTGGGCGTGGAATACGGCATCGCGACAATCGTTCGGTGAATTCGCCTCGTGAGCGTCCCGAACCTGAATTCGTCGGGGAATCTTCGGGGCATCGACAAGTCGCAGGAGGTGACGCAGGTGGTGATGCAGGAAGCGTCGCCCACGTTGAGCGTCGTTAACGTCGCGTTTTTAGTAACAAATAAAAAAATTTATAAGGAAAAAATGTATTAATGTCGTATACACCTCAATGTATTGTTATGACTATTAAATGAGCCTTGTTTAACCTTAATCTTCGTAATCATTTTCTTTAGCGGGAATCATTCAGAGTAAGAACTAATCTTTTTGCAACTATTTTTGGACAAGCTTTAATTTTTATGAAAGAAAAGATGGTGTGCAATTTGATTATCAATTATGAACAGTTTCGCGCATGACGTCATGTGGATTGCAAATGTGCGTCATTGCCATCCTAACCAATTAGAAACATGGGTAACATTTTAAATACTTTCTATTAGGGGAAGTTTTGTACTTAGCAGAAAATGATAATTAAAATTAAATACAGTTTAATATTAAATTTTATACGAGCGATACATAGCTCGCGTGTCTTTTTACAATGGCCGTGCAATCCGCATGACGTCACGACATGCGCATGAACACACCATCTTTAACAGTAAATTGAAAACCACATTCCTCAATATTTAATAGCAAACTATGTACAGTCTTCATCCGATAAGTTAAACCTCGACCTTGAAGGGAAGGAATTTATTCTATTGCTAAAATGGGAGGCAAGAAGATGAAAAAAAATCTGATAGTGTAGGGAAGTACTAGTACTACATCAGATTTTTTTTCATTCTCTTGCCTCCCGTTTTAGCAATAGAATAAATTTCTTCCCTTCAAGGTCGAGGTTTAACTTATCGGATGAGGACTGTACATTTCTTTCGGGTAATTCCATATTTACGTTTCCAGGCTTGTTGCCTTTTTGTTTAGCCCTTACAACAGCTGATAATTATTTCCACCAAAAACCACGAGCGTTTAGACTAATGCTTAGCCTTTACTGCAATCTGTAGTGTAAAATGAAAGGTTATTCGGAATCGTCCAAAGGCTCTCGTTCAAGCTGTTGTGCTCCTTTCTTCGACCATGTATATCTAGGAGGGCGTTTTTAAAACTTTTCCCTCCTGTGCAATTTAATTTGTCGAGAAAGTTTTCCCTGCAGTCTTAAATGGTCACTTAAGCACTTGAAGCTACCAGCTCCTCTTCCGAATCCACCCCTTCAGATTTTTGGCGATGTCAGAAATTCAATAAGATGCAGTGAGGCATGCATTGCTGCTCAAGATCAAGTTTGAAAAAACAAACGGAAGATAAAGGAACTGAAGAAATTTCTTCAAACATATAACAAATAGAAAAGGGAAGGAAAAATTTCGAGTCCAGATCGCGGAAGTTTGAACACCTTTTGTAATCTTACAAACGTGTATTTTTTATTAAAAATGTTGTGACTATCTGTATCAAATTTTCTAATTTCTGTTTTTTGGAAATACATTAACGAGAGAGACAGCCGAATTTCAAAATTCTTTTTGTATCTGATACTTATATTTGTCCTCTACGTAATGCACTATTCACTTTTCGACAGTCCCCATCCCTTTCCACGCATTGCGCCAACGCGTGACTAGTCGGGGAACCCGTCGGATAGGAATTCCGGGGTTGTTGTCGACACGAGGATTGAATGGAAGCTTTCTTCTCGTCATCAGAACGCGACTCAAGTCCATTAAGGTGCTCTTTCTTCTTTGGGAAGAGATGAAAGTCCCCAGTCTTTCATTTTTGAACTGCAGTTCTTCATCCTTGAATTGTAGGCGCTGCAACCCCCCTTATGTGTGACGAACGTGTGTCGGCGGGCGTTATCAAGCTGCCATTCAGTCCTGGTGTCGACAACCCCAAAATTCCTCTCCAACGGGTTCACCCAACA
Organism: Rhysida immarginata; assembly: GCA_023313115.1. NCBI lineage: Eukaryota > Metazoa > Arthropoda > Chilopoda > Scolopendromorpha > Scolopendridae > Rhysida > Rhysida immarginata. Next base: position 4,395 of record JAHWFO010035982.1, on the reverse strand, counting down.
CCACCTAGAGAGAAGGCCTGCGGACAAAAGGTGTATACATTGTTACATCAGCGGCTATTGTTAATCGTATCTCTACCAATAATAAGCTCTAAATTTCACCCGACTAGTCACCTTTGGGGTAATGAGTAATGACTTTGAAAGGGGTGGTTGTCTTAGAACCAAGCACTGCGACCTCAGGTCTATTGTACTATCCCCTAATGACGATGAAAGATCGATTATGGAAACAAACACAAACATCCATGCCCTGGGCGGGATTCGAACCCGCGACTCGCTGGCGTCGAGAGCGGAAAGACCTGTGCCTTAACCCTCTCGGCCACCGAGCCGGCCACCTTTGGGGTAATGGGTGGAAAGGGATTGGTACTATGTCGAAAAGTGAACAGTGCATTACATAGAGAACAAATGTAAGTATCAGATACAAAAAGAATTTTGAAAATCTCTCAACAAATAGTTACGGACCCAGGAGGCAAAAATTCTTGAACAACCCTCGTATGTTTGACAATTTTATGTATCGAGGATTTATTTGCTACCCCCCATTTTATTAGCAAAATACAGCGCAAGTCAAAAAAAGCTGGCGTGAGGAGAAAATAGGACAATAGGTTTATTCAACAGTAGGTGTATTCAACAATAGGTGTGCTGTGAATGGTTTGCGTTTGGTTTCTTTTTCGAAATCAAATAACAGTTGATTTAGTTTTCAGCTACAAAGGGTCGATATACGGTTAGTGAAAGAATCGAAATAGTTCGTTGGTATTACCAACAAGGAAATAACGTTGCAAACGTTAGATGGCAGTGGGTACGAAAGTATCCAAATAGGTAACCACCTGCATGAAGCACAATCCAGGCACTGATTAGAAAATTCGAGACAGATGGAACGGTCAAGGATGCACACAAGGGACGAAGCGGCCGACCTCCAACAATAGTAACGCCAGAAACTTGCGCAGATATCCATTGCACACTGATGGACGCTCCTTCTACATCAACTCGCTAGTTATGTCAACAGCACAATGCTTCCCAAACTTGAGTGATACGATATATTAAAAGAATAGGCATTTTATGGACTGACGAAGCTATTCACCTGAACGGATTAGTGAATAGGCATAATTGCGTCTACTGGTCGGACGAAAATCGTCATGGCACAATGGGGAAGGGCTTACGGAGTCCAGGTGTTAACATTTGGGCGGGAATATGATCTGGTGGGATAATTGGGCCATTTTTCTTCGAGGGGAATTTAACTGCAATTGGATATCATAGGCTGTTACGGGTAAAGATCATTACAGCAATTCAATCACAATGTCCAATGGACATCATTTTTTCAACAAGATTGTGCTCCGTGCCACTATTGTAGAGTGGTCCGTAATTTTCTCGACACCCTGTTAACCGAGAGCTGGATAGGTCGTGGCGGGCCTGTGGCATGGCCTCAAAGCTCCTGCGATATCGCACCTATGGACTTTGCAGTGTGGGGAATTGTCCGTGATGTGGTCTATACGGAACCCGAAGTCGTTAAAGTACTGGTCGAAGAGGCATTCGCTACATTGACCCCACCGCTCTGCGCTAAAATTTGTCAAGTTGAGCTTCGCACAGCGAGTGTTTTGATGAAAATGGTGGACAATACGAACATTTATTTTAAGATTACGTCATGCCTAACACCTCGCATTTGCGTAACACTTGTTGAATAAACCTATTGTCCTGGGACTTAGTTTTTTTTTACTGGCCCTGTATTTTCAAAATAAGGTCCAGTAACACTCCTAAAAGTCGTAAACAATCTGTAAATGGATTATATAAATAAGTTCTAGGTTAGTCCGTTAGTTAAAGGTCAGCTCTACGCAAAAAATCGATTACAATCTTTTTACAGAATATCATTCTTTGATATAAATATAACATATTCCCGTTGAAATTTTTAAATTTCGTCCATAATTTCAATATAAGAAACTGCTTTGAAAAGTGAAAAACGGTGCTTTTGCACTCTCCTTCCGCTGGCCATTTTTTCCCGGAAGTGACGTAGATTGAGTCAAAGGAGGCCAACGAAAAAGACCGGCCCAGACGCAGAAAAGTAACCTATCCATGTTAAGAAAGCCCTTGACCAACAATCCAGCCTTCATTGTTTTCAACAAATGAAAGAATACTGATTGTTAAAATCCAAGATGGAAATAATGAAAATTACATTATTTTTCGGTCTACATTGTTTGTCTACGTTTGACTCGAGGCCTACGAGATAAGGCCTGGAAGCGAAAAAGTCACCTGACCATAGCAGTCCGACCAACAATCAAACCTTCATTATTTTCAACAAACGAAAAAATACTGACTGTTAAAAACCAAGACTGAGATAATGATGGTTACATTGTTATTCGGACTTCTATGGTCAGGTGACTTTACCGCGTCCGGGCCTGTCTTTCTAGTTGGCTTTGGTTTGACTCCAACTACGTCACGGCCTCACCCAAGATGGATGCCTCCCGATTTCAAATTCCGCTCATTATTTTCATTTTTTCATACATTTAGAGTTCGAATTAATTTTTTTTAAATATGCCACAATGTTATTAATAGGCTAGGCTTTCGATTTAAATAAAGTTGTATATGACCGTAGAGTTCCTTAAAGCGAAATCACGTGCCAATATTTTTGAATTTTTTTTTTTTTTTGAAAACTAGTTCCACTGAATCAAATTCGATCCTCTTGCTGTAGTCTTATTGGTAACTTATAATTACCTTTAATAATTACACGTCATTACAGGGTTGTTTGATTTACAGAGTTTCCGAAAAAAAGACAATATTTTGTGATTTTATAATGCTTTATTTGATTTGATTAGAGCTTGTTTTTTTTATTATAACAAATACAGTGTCAAATTTGTTGGCAGTACGATTACCTATGAAGCATTGCAACAAGCATTTCATGGACTTCACACGAGGCAACACCACCTAGACAGAAGGCCTGCGCACAGAAACTGTGTACATTGTTACATCATCATCAAACGGCCAAATTTAAAGCATATTATTGGTAGAAATACGATTAACAATAGCCGCTTTTGTGTGTTGTAACAATGCATGACGTTTCTGTGCGCAGGCCTTCTGTCTAGGTGGTGTTGGGCAACGCCACCTAAAAAACAAAGCCTTCTCACTGCCTGTGGACTGCGTCATCAAACCAGGGCTGACGCAGTGACCAGGCTTTGTTTTTTAGGTGGCGTTGTGTTGGGCGAGGGCACTCAAAAGTCACATGATCTTCGGGATCTGGCCAACACCACCTCTACTCAAAGCCTGAGCGCGAAAATTTCTTAATTGTTACATCATTATAAAAAGTCATCTTTAATCGCATTTCTACCAATAATAAGCTCTAAATTATGACTTCGTATCATGATGTAACAATGTATGACGTTTCCGCGCTCAGGCGTTGATCTGGCCAACACTTCATCCTTCATTGTTTCCAACAAACGAAAAAGACTGATTGTTAAAATCCAAGATGGAGACAATGAAGGATGAATTGTTGGCCGGACCCCGATGATCATGTGACTATTGAATGCCTTGGCCTGTCTCTCGTTTGCCTCGACTTCGCACGAGTGACATAGCAGTTACTGAAAATAAAAGAATAAAACCAAAGTGATACGGAAACAGTGTTATTTATTTGCCTTACGCGTTTCGACGTAACGTCATCGTCAGAGGCTAACATAGCAGTTAGCTCCACCCCTTGGCAACGCGCCATCTTGGTTCCACACATGTTGTTGCTAAGCATTACATATGCTGATTCTGCCACTTGTTTGGCTACACAAGTGATCAGAATATCTGCAATAAAACTATATTTTATTGCTACGTTTCTTATGACGACCCAAAATTAATTTCAAAAGAAGAAAATGATTTAAATTCTTCCTAACAACGGCTGTGTGGAACCTAGATGGCTCTTCACTAAGGAAGTGACGTTTCTTCGTGCGAAGTCCATAGCTTTGATGGCCTTTGTACACGAAAAATTACATATTTAAAAAATAAATTACCATCTAAGTCTATTGCCATGTGTGCCGCGCTACAAATGGCGCTTGTATAGAAACTTGTTAATAAAGGTAAAACAGCTTTGCGTTTTTCGAGAATTTGTTAAATTAACATCCTATTGCCATCCAATAAGAAACTTATAAAATCACAATGTTGTCCTTCCTTTTTCGGAAATCCTGTATTACATGAACATAGCATTGAAAATTTCCAGTAAGTAATATCTGGCAACGAAATATTACCATTGTTGCAAGATGGCTCTCATTTGTTGAGTTGATAAATTGTACCTCACTCGTAGCCTGCGAAAAAGATAGCCCGGCACTGATGAGTTACCTAACCGATATAAATTGGTTCTCAAGATGAAAACAAAGGTTACCTAACCGATTAACATTGTTGGTAGACCTATTTTGGACCTAATTTTCAGTGCCGGAG
>JAHWFO010035981.1:0-19916 GCA_023313115.1 Rhysida immarginata | reverse complement strand
GTTGGAGAAATTTCCTATCTCCTTTCCCAGCAGATGGCTTTTGGATGTGAGCGATGAAACAGGTCTACTTCATGATAGCTCGACCAATCATGCCTGGCAACCCTAAGTTGTTCTTTCTCTTGATGCTTTCCGATTTTTATAGTTTTTTTCTTTGGTCAAGGGTGGTTGTTTTTTGTTCCTCATAAAATCTTCTATATACAGGGTATTCATAATTAAAAGACCTTATTGCAAACCTTCCTACAGGCGAAACCACTCATCAGAAAAGTGTGAATTCTTGTGGAGGACGTAATGAAGGGATGGGAATTTGATTGAGCTACAAAAATAGGTTACGAATTCGCCACCAGAGGGCGTTTTAATAACTAATTACAATTTAGCCACACGCGTACACTAGTTTAACAAGTTCAAGATGTGTAAAACACAACAAATTATAAAGTAACATGATCCACATGATGGCCATCATTTTCAGATACCATCCGAAATCGCAAAATGGCATGTTCCACAGATGTTTCACACGTCTCCAAGGCCAATATTCGCATGGAGTGAGGTCACACAAGACGGACGGAATGCCAATGACACGTTCTTCTGTAAAATGTTGTCTAAAATCATCCTTAACACACGTTGAGCACAGGATCTGCGCGAAAACGCCCTCTGGTGGCGAAATTTGTAACTAATTGTTTTTCCGCTGAAACAAATTCCCAGTCCATTATTACGCCCTTCACAAAATTTCACACTCTTCTGATGACTGGTTTCCACTGTAGGCAGCTTTACAATTAGGTCCTTTAATTGTGGACACCAGAAACTCTCAATAAGAATACATGTTATTTACTTAATTTGGTGTAATACGGACTCTTAGGTGTTTCATTGGATATGTTCAGATGGCGCTGTAACGACGACGACGACGTCATAGTTTCGATTATAAGTTTCGCTAGATGTTCAAAGTTTAGCAAAGATCAAATCGACGAGCGAAAACCATCATAGAACTTGTCAGATTGTTTTACTAAGGCATGTCTGATCAGCGGTGTGCTGCAAAATTTTGTGCCCAACGTCGTCGTGTAAAGCACCTTTCGTTCTTTAGATTTCAAACGGAGCCTGAGAGGTACGTTTCTTTACAGTAAATATCTTATTTATAAATTGTTAACTTCCATAGTGCCTAACAACAATCCAGCCTTCATTTTTTCTAACAAACGAAAACACACCGATTGTTAAAATCCAATATATTGTTAAAAGCCAAAAATGTCATCAGAATTTTTTACTATAGTAGCTATATTGATTATATTAGGAAAATCAAATTAAATCCTAAATAAGCAAGTTCACCTATTATAAATTATGAAATTCATTCCATTATGTTTATGATTCTTATTTTTTAATTTTAATAAAGATAGTAAATATCCAAATAAAAATCTTTTGAAATTGATTAATGAAATTTTTCAAAAATAAATCAATTGGTGTTTTTTCATTTTATGATATTCATTACATATGCATAATTATATTTTCTTAGTTAATTGCTGTCGTTAACTTAAAGTTTTTATATTTTTGACATTGTTAGGTGCAAAATATGGTTAACAGCCTATGGAAGAAGCAACCTGCTTACTGAAACTTTTGAAATAGTAAAAATTCCATACTATGTGCAGCACATTTCACAAATGAAAAATTTTATAACGCCAGCAAAAGAAGCCGTCTGTTAAACCAGCAGTTCCCACCATTTTTACAAGAACATGGAAAACATCAACTCATGGTGCTCCATCCACTTTACGAGTACAGTACCATGAACCTTCACCATCCGCTTCACAATACCAAGAACAGATCATCATTGCCTCTTCCGCTCTTTGTGCATCAGAAGCGCACTATGAATCATTCTAAGATGACCCCAAAGAGTCACTTCAGGAAGAAAAGACTGCAAGTGCCAAAAGAAAATTACCATTTCTCAACACACCACCACCAAAAAAGCAGAAAAAAACAAACAACAAGAGAACTAGCTGCCACCCCGAAAAAAGCGACTACGAATAAAGCTAAATAAGTTTGCAAAGAGCCAGAAAACAATTAACTGAAATGCAGGTAATGTTTATATAACAGTGTTATAATTATCTATAGTTGATATTCGAGATTTCTGTAATGATTACATTTTCACTGTTCGCACTTCTTCCTGATCGATTGTTTGTCTTTTATAAATTTGTACATGCGAGATTTAGTAGATTTGCATATTTCATTTTTCGCATAGTTTAATTTTATCATCTTTAGATTCTGATAATGGGAATTATAAAATACACATTAGGAACTATGTGGATATTTTTGCATGATAAATGCACATAAAGCAATATTTATAAAATCTATTTAGCAATTTAAGTTTTAACAGAAATAGATGAGTTTGTATTTTTGTGAAAATTATTTTCAAAACAAAATAAAATTGCTTTAAATTTAAAATGTCTTTTTTGCCGTTTCTGTTTAAATATAAGATGTCCAGAAAATATTTTTAAAATTAAAAACATAAGTAAAAAAAATTTTTAAACTGAAAAAAATTTAACTGGACACGCCCAGGTTTTACTGTGACGTTAATAATGCCTTGCCTCAACGTCACTACTTGCGTCATTCATGGATGGCCTGAATGTTTCATTGCAAATGTTCAGAGGGCGCCTGTTAACAGCATATTACATTTTTTCTATGGGAAAATAATGAAATGGCATGTCTCTCTATTGAAAGTCTCTGGTGGACACACTGTATATAAAGAAGAGGGTTTGTTTCAGGGTTACCAACTTACCGGTTTTTAGATGGGAATATTTATTGTTGGATATTGTTATAATACAAGCTAAACAATGCACAAATGTAAGCTGGTTTGTTTGTGTGTTTGTTTGTATCTTGTACAAATCTACAGTTTTATTCTGAACTTGATGAAAATTTGCACACTTGATCTTCAAAGCAAGAGGAAAGTCACTGTCTACCTGAGATTTCGAAAATATAATAATTGTCAATAATCATCCATATTCATAATGGTGACAGGGCATACAAATAAGATGTATGTCAAGACCAACAATGCAAGACAAAATTTGTACGGCAATAAGCCCGTCGTGTTTGTTTCAAACTTCGCTTTCTTAACCTCGTTAAGCGAATATTGGACATGGTCGTTCCATTAAGCTTGGAGTCAATCACAACTTATAATTTTTAACCCACTCAAGCTTCCTACCATATAGCATGAGGGGCCTGGAAGATTTTTGCATTTGTGTGATGAACATGGCTTTACACTTCTTAACATTCAGCTATAAGCCCCACTTGAAGAACCAGCTCTCACACTGGTGTAACCAGTTCTGTAGACGGCTGATGATGTGGACTGGATTACGTGCCCAAGTCATGATGGACCCATCGTCAGCAAACAAAAAAAGATTACACTTTGCAAACTTAGGAAAGTCGTAGATAAAGAAATTGAACGAGGCAGGCCCCAAGACAGAGCCTTGGGGAACACCAGCATTAACATCGCATAACAGAATCTAGCATAAATGACAATCGACAATCGAACAGTGTAGAGCATCGGTATTCGTGTGGAACTTGAAGCATAGCCTCCATAATCTCATCCTTCATAATCATATTTCAAAGAAAATACACTGAACTAGAAAAGAAGCCTGATGTACCCACAAAGGTCATCCAAAGTATGAAAGAAGAAAATTGCCTCCTCTTGGTGGAGGGAAATTTGATTGACGATTGTCTGAACTAGGAGTATATCACATAGTAAGCCACAAAAAACTAAAAACTTTTGAAACCCAGTAATCTGTCGAGAATGTTTTAGAATGCCGGAGACTATATCATTATTAGGATTTACCCTAATAGGCAGCACGGTTTTCATGAGCTCTAGCATGACAATCGACAATCGAACAGTGCAGTGAAAACGAAACGAGTGGTCCGTCCGAAAGCAACGCCTTCACTTCCACACTCGTCCAGAAGGTAACCACGGGAAGTACACTGAACTAGGCAAGAAGCCAGATGAAGCCTAGTTAAGTCATCCAGAGGATAAGATGGAGTCCTTTCCTATCAAGACCATAGTGTTGATTGTTGATTGACGAGGGACAAGGGACATGAGGAGCTAGGAGATCCAATATTCGGGAAATATGAACTTTTGGATGTCATCGAAATTGATGTCCAGGATGTGACGTGGCCTGCGATGTCTAAGGAGGTTTCTGATGGTGAGCGGATGCTCAAGAATACCTACAACCAGAGAATTGGGATGGTCCTTCATCTTTGGAAGTAGCTTTTTCGGCAATTCTTGGACGTGATTCCCAATGGGAGGTATCTCAAAATCGTCGGCAATAGTAGTATTTGTTGCAACCCTCGTGTCAAGTTGGGCAATGGTTCTCAAGGTAACGTTTTGGAAGGTTTGGAGGTCATTCCATTTAGACTTACATATTGTAGCCCATACAGGCATACCATAAAGCTAGATGGTTCGGATTTACCGTCCTGTACAGCATTAGTTTGCAGTCCAATCCAAGCGTGCTGTTTCGCTCCACGAGAGCTACCAGACTGAATTTTGCCTTCTTTACCTTGTTGATGGCGTAGGAGACATGTTCGCCCCAATTTAGCTTGGCATCTATTACCACTCCGAGGTATTTGTAATGTTTTACCAAATCGAGCTCTTTACCAGAAAGGAAGAGAGGACTCGGGGGTTTCCGAAGTTTCTTTGTAATGAACATCGCCTTGCATTTGTCAACATTTAGATTCAGTCTCCACTTAGCAAACCATTTCTCGCACTTATGTAAGGCATTCTGCAATCGAGATATGACATGAGCGGGAATGCGAGCAGTGGTCATGATGGACGCGACGTCAGCGAACAGATACAGCTTGCTTTTTGTAAATGTTAGGAAGTCATGGATGAAAAAGTTGAAGAGTGCAGGGCCAAGAACAGAACCCTGGGGAACACCAGCTTTGACGTCACACGGGTTAGACATGGAGCAGCTAAATTTGAACAGGATCGCACGGAAATCCACAAGTAATCATTTTATATATCAGGCCCTCGTGCCAAACCTGATCAAAAGCTTTTCGGTCATCCAAAAACATAAGACCACCATATTTAGCGCAGTTAAGAGTGTTTAGATCTGCAACAAGCCTCCAGATCTGGATTTGGCAGGAATGACCTGGGCGAGAGCCGATTTGCTCATCACGAACAAGATTGTTAGCCACACAGAAGTCATTATATCTCTTAAAAATGACGCGTTCAAACACTTTTGATAGCATAGGTAACAAGTTTATAGGCCTATAGCTGACAGGGAGAGCAGAGTATAGACCAGGCTTCTGCATGGTAACGATAACAGACTCTTTCCACTTGATAGGAAATAACCACGTCTCCAGCAGTCATTCATGGCCCTGGTAATAGTCGCAACGACATTAGGAGGCAAATTTTTGAGAGTACTATTTGTGATGGAATCAATACCTGCTGCTTTCCTGGTTTTAAGATGCTTGATGACATCGGAGATTTCGTGAACACCAATAATGTACTCACAGGTAGAAAGACGATGAGTGAGCTCATATGCGATACATCCATCGTTGACAAGACAAATATTTGTGAAATTATCTGAGTTGTCCTCACCAGGAGTGGTAAATTGTTTTACCAGGGAGTCAGCGATCAGTTGAGCGTTTGTCTTGATTACTGGTGACAGTATTGTCATCTGTGGTAAGCAGCGGCGGCAAATTGATAGGCCTGTTTCCTTTTAGAGCCCTTACAGTACCCCAGAGCGAGTTGTCCTGGACTGACAGGAACTTTAGCTTTTCGCTCCATCTTTACTTAGTAAAGATTTAACCTCTTCCTGGACCTCCATCAACAGTGGAAGCACTGGAAGCTGTAGCATTATTGATAACACGAGTAATAGAACTGATATTGGTATTGATATCCTCGTTGTCAATAACCTCCTTATATGCTGTTTTCTCTTATGATATCCCTGAAGAGTTTCCAGTCTTGTTTGAAGCGTAGCCCAATCTTAACATCGATGTTTAAATATAAATAACTCAATAGAGAGAATAGACTTACCTTAAAAACTCTGTGGATACTTGAATACATAATGAAGAAAGGAAACTGCACTTGTCCACAAACATAAATTTAATACACCATAAATGTATACATTTCGGTCACTAAGTGACCTTCTTCAGTATGATTCCGGTTGACTTGTTCAGAGTCAATATTTATAACAAGGAGGTACCAATCAGGGAGCAGAGCACCTTGATTTGGTTTACAAAAGCGGGTTAATTAAGAGGATTAGAGGAGAGTCAAACCACTCTACAAAATTATACAAAATTATACAAAAAAATTATACAAAAAGTTTTGCAGAAAACAGAAATCTCTAAAATAAATACATACAATAACTACATTAGAAGGAACCAAAAAACAAATTCTTATAAACGCAGCTCTTATATCCGGCATACTTATTGATGTTTAAGCCTTTAAAGATAAGCATCACAGGACGGTAGTCGGAGAATATACTCAATCTCGTTTAGAGTATATCCATAGAGGATATTGCCATTTTGGTTTGAGCATTTGTAATTCCATGTAGGGTGCTTAGCATTAAAGTCTCCCGCCATAAGCACTGGAACGGGTCCAGAAAGCAGCTCATTAAGCTCGCACGGTCCTAACTTATGCCTAGGTGAATTATACAGAGAGGTAAATTTAATTGGTGATTCGTTTTTCATATAATCGGCAGTGTAGTCCAGTGTTGCCAGATGTAGCATTTTTGATGCTACGGTCGCATGTTTGAGGTCTAAAAAAAGTTCGTAGCATAATCCGTGGCATAATTGAAATCTTTGCACTTTGTAGCAGATTTGGTGATTTTGTACCACTTCTGTAGCACTTTTGACAAAATCCAGATACATGATAGGTCACCAATCATGATCATGAGTCACCATTGGTACAATACTTGCATATTACAAAGCTCTTAAGCCAATGAGCTCTTTAAGCGAAATTCATATTGCATTGATTAGTCAATGATGACTGATAATAACTGGTTACTTTCTGGGCGAGTATGGCGGTGAAAGCATTGCTTCCGGGCCGCTCGTTACATTTCCCCCCTGAGCTGTTCGACTGTCGATTGTCGGAAATCTCTGCATGAAATTCAATCGGGGCCCCCTGCTGCTACTGTACCGCACGACGGCTTCACTCGACGGATGATTCAGGCAGTAATTTTATACTTTTGGCACTGACCTCTCGGATTTTAATGAAATTTGGTATACCCAATTGCCCTAGGGAGTTGGTAATGAATGCCAAATGTTATTATTTATTTTTCATTTTTATGGAAGTTACAGACATTTAAAATTTGCGAAATTTGAGTGGGGGCTTTATCTGTGAAGTACTCTAACTTCGATTGTATTTTACTTAGAAAGATGTGATTGGTAACATATGAAAGGTCTTTAACTGTAGATTTTATATGAAATTTTTAAAATTATATTACGCATGCGCAAATATACAATACTCATTTCCAAAAAAAGTTGGGACAGTGCAAAATATATAGAAAAAACAAAAAGGGGGTGATGCAACAAAACTTTCTCGCGAATACAAAATAGCAGATACGTTTATGAAATGACATAAATATACTGTGTCCACCAAAACATTTTGTATCGTGGCCGGGACGTTCATTTTCAATGGGGGTGTTACAACACGTTCCAAAATAGTAGGGACATACGTTGTAGAAAGCGCCGTTAGTAGTGGAACCTTCCGAATAGTTCGGGAATAATCTAGAATGATGACGTCGTACTACATTCCGTATAAATAACAGTTGCCATCCGTCGTTCAGGTAATTTATTCGGAACGATGGGTCGAGGCAAGCCAGTTAGCGAAGATCTTCGTGTTCGAATCATTCAAGAATTCACAAACAACGTTTCTCAGCGTGCAATAGCCAGAAGATTAACCTGTCATCATCTACAGTACATAATATTATCAAGCGCTACCGAGATAGTGGTGAGATCACAGTTCGGAAAGGCCAAGGTAGAAAACCTATTCTGAATGATCGAGCTCTTCGGATCCTCCGACGTCACTGCGTCACGCATAGGCATGCTGCGATTACGGACATAGCCACGTGGGCCCGCGATTTCTTCGGGAAGCCATTGTCGTTGAATGCAAACTTAAGTTATACTGTGCACAACGGAAGCCATACATCAACAAACGACAGCAACGTCGCCGTCTGATATGGGCTCGAGCCCATCGCAATTGGTCCCAAGCACGCTGGAAGAACATATTGTGGTCCGATGAATCAACCTTTACGATTGTTTACGGAAATGATGGACGCCGTACACTCCGGACCAAAGACGAAAAGGATATTCCCGCGTGCTACAGGCGTTCGGTACAGAAATCACCGTCTGTCATGGTCTGGGGCTGTAGTAGTGGCCATGGAATGGGAGACTTGCACATCTGCAATGGCACCGTCAATGCTGAGGCGTATATACAGATCCTGGAACAAGCTATGGTGCCATCTAAGAGGCGCCTGTTTGGACGACGTCAGTGTATATTTCAACAAGACAACGCCAGACCGCAAGCAGCGCGCATAACTTCTGCATGGCTACGTCGGCAGCGCATTCGTATGTTGGATTGGCCCCCTTGCAGCCCGGATCTGTCGCCTATAGAAAACGTTTGGCGTATTATTAAACGAAAACTACGACAGCGACGACCCCGGACAGTTGAACAGTTGAAAACTTATATCCAACAGGAATGGGACAGAATTCCGGTTACGGTGTTAGAAAGATTGGTGTCATCGATGCCCAGAAGATTACAGCGTGTCATCAAGAGGAGAGGTGACGCCACACCGTGGTAAACGCCGTGCTGTCCCAACTTTTTTGGGAGTGTGTTGCACGTGCCAAACAGGAAAACCACCTGTATCTTTCTTTAAGCATATAAGATATTTGATCCCATACCTAGTTTATCGTTTAAGTATTGTAATGCGTTGAAATAAACGGCAATACAATAATCCAAACAAATGTGTTGGAGTTCTTCTTATATGTTGCACTGTCCCAACTTTTTTGGAAATGAGTATTGTAAATTTAATAAAAATTTTTTATTTATGCAAATATCTCAAAAGGTGGGTATTTTTTTTTCGTTAAAAATTATTAATATCTTAGACATACTTTCATAAAAACAATACAAAAAATTCAAAACTGATTTGCTCCGTTTTTTGAAGATATTAATTTTTTAAGCTCGAGTTCCAAGCTATAATACATCCGTTTATAAGTTACCGTTCTTCAGATGGACAAGGCATCCTAAGAAATATAAATTTTGTGGTAATATCCGATTGTCTTAAACATTCTACAGCTGTTTTTTATTCCTTTCAATGTGAACTCATTAAGTTTTTAAAAGAAAATTCAATAAATCTATAGAAGATACGAGGGTTGATCGAAAAGTAATGCCTCCATGGCTTTTACTTTTGTAATTGTTAACCGATTTTCAAAATTCTTTTTCTATCTGATACTTACATTTGTCCTCTATGTAATGCACTATTCAGTTTTCGACATTATCCTCATCCCTTTCCACGCACTGCACCAACGTGTGACCACTCGGGTGAACCCGTCGGAGAGGAAGTCCGGGGTATTTGTTGACACCAGGATTGAATGGCAGCTTTGGACCATCATCTGCAGCATGATAACGCTCGCCCGTAAACAATCGCCACACACAAGACCTTCACGAGAAGTATTGTTGCAGCGCCTATACGAGGCCTGTGAGAGAAGTATCCGATCTTCGGCCGGAAAAAAAAATTACACACCTGGAGCATTGGAAACCTAATCACCTTCTACACCCTGCTCCCAGCGGTGCCGCCATTGTTGAAAGCATTCCTGGAAAGCGTCTTTCGGAATGGAGTTTAGCTCGGCTGTCGTTGCAGCCATAATGTCTTCTCTTGTCTGAAATCGCGTTCCTTTCAATGGCATCTTGAGTTTGGGTTAACAGCCAAAAGTCGCAGGGGGCCAGGTCAGGAGAGTAAGGAGCCTGTTGTATCACGGGAGTCTGGTTTTTCGCCAAAAAAGTCTGAATCAAGTTTGTTTTTTGAGGCGCCAATTGCCTCTTGACCACAACTGCGATCTCTTACGCCGCACTGCATTACGTAGGCGACGGAGGACATCCCTGTAGTGCTCTTTGGTGATTGTTTGACCCTGTGGTGCGTACTCGTGGTGTACCACACCGCGAGAGTCAAAGAAAGCAGTCAGTGTCACGGAATTTTAATGATTCCGATGGCATAGTCGATCGTTTTCGCTCTAGAGTTTTTTATAATTCGGAGCGAAAGCGAAATCGACATCGACAGCGTCATCATCAGCATCAGCTCGCAGCAACCAATGAGGGAGGAGCGAGCCTCTCCACTGGGAGCTCGACGCGAGAACAGCGACGCAGGAGGAGAAGGAATTTTGCGTCTACCGAGGGAGGACGGAGCAGAAAGAAACTCCTGGCGACAAACGACGGAAGTCAGCGTGTTTGCCTGGTATTCATTTCGCCGGAGGAGAGGGCTCGTCCTCAAGTCACCGCAACGGAGACAACTACGGAGGCGGCGAGTGCCTTATCGTGTATTCCCCTGCTGTGCGGAGAAGCCCCGTTGGCGGAGAATATTTGCGTGGCAAAATGCGAGGCTCCGCGGCTTGAAAAGTGCCCGACAACGCCGTTCGACGTGCTGCCTCGTGTGCCGAGTGTCACGGTCGCCGACCAGTGTTTCAGCTTGGTGAGTGCGGCCGATATTGTCAGAAAATCCTTCCCTGAGTTAAGTCGCCGGGATATACATTTTATTACGCAGGTGTGTGGTCTTTGGCCCGGAGGCATGCGGGCCTACTTCGGGAGCCATTTCGGCTTTGTCATCATCAAAGTCTGAGTGAAATGTGTTCTACCGTTTGTGAAGTATCATATTGTGTCAGGCCACGTTCTTTAGCCTAAAATTCTCGTCTGGTGATTTAATGTCAACGTTCAACGTAAATTGTCATTTAACCAGTTTTTATGTCTACCACTTTCCGCAGGTTTCTCTTGTATCCTGAAATCGTCGATGTGAAAAGATTCTCAATTAGTGTATATTTGCCTGTAATCTTTTCTAGTTGTAATACTTTATTTTTAATGGACTTCCCCGGACTTGGAACTTTACCGTTAGAGACTTTTTGATAAAATTTATTTGTCTAATTATTTTTCTCGCTATTTGGACAGTTTTATTTCGCGAGTGCGCCGTTCCCAACTTTCGTTTGCTCTTGTGTTCGCCGCAAAGTTTGGTGAACTGTTGCTGTAAAATTGTGCATTTACTTTATTGAATTTCAATTCACATATTTATATTTAAGCCTTTGTATGCCGTAATGTTTATTAAATGTTTTTCTCATTAGCGGAGAGGTTGGTCCTTATGTAATCGTTTTTAAAAACCGACCCAGTTAACTTGCTGTTTTTCTATTTAGCATATGTCTAGTATCTAGTTTTAAGCAATTTAACTTTTTGGCTATTCGGCTTTTGTTATTTAGTTTATAGCAGCTCAGCTGCCTATTTTTCCTTTATAGTGCTATTTCTTTGAAGTCATTTAAACCTGTAGCTTTGTCTGCTTTTGTTTAGCTCTTAAGCTTTGTTTTAAGTAATCTGACTGAATTGTAATGTAAGGGCTTACGTTTTAGGCCTATGATGTAATTTACTGCTAGCTTAAGTGTGCCTTGTAGCATCGGTTTATGTTGCAAGCCTAATCTTTAAGCTTAGGTTATTTCGCACTGAGGTGCAGGTAAAGTTAACCTGTTTGTATTTAAGTTAAGTCATTATTTAACTGCATTTGTGTGATCTGTTTTCATAATTTTATTTTTGCAAGGAGGTGCCTTTTTTTTTTTTGGTTCCTCATTGCGTTGGCAACTTTACGTTATTTATAATAAACTTTTTTTCTTTTATTTACTCTATTCTTGTGTGCTGTTGCATGATATTAAATTTCCACTGCGATACTCCTAATTTAGTCTTTAATACATGTGACAGTCAGCATCACTTTCACATTGCTGCGCACTTGTCGGGCCTTCTTTGGTCGTGGTGACGAGGAATGCTTCCACTGTGACGACTGATGGTTTCCACCCGGCTGTCGCCCAGTTTCTGGCAAAATTTGATGCAGTAACGCTGCTCCAGTCGTTCCGTCATTTTCCTTCAAATCAAAAACCGACGAGAGAACAACGCACTACCTCCCTCTCATGCTGATTGCCAGCAACTGACGCTATTGAGAAGCGGAAAAAAATTCACGCATAGGCACAAAGGTTCAAGGTCGGCTCATGCAAGCGCGCGTGATCCAAATCCATCAGGTTTTCGCAAAAAAAAAAAAAAATTAGGTCGGATACTTTTCTCACAGGCCTCATAGTTCAAATATGAAAAACTGCAGTTCAAAGATGAAAGATCTTGCACCTTGCGACTTTCACCACTTTCCAAAGAAGAAAAAGCACCTTCAGAGACATTCAATCCCTGATGACGATCTAAAAGTTCATTCAATCCCTGCATGACGACGCAGTTGCACGTTGTGAGATTTCCTCCTTCAGTTCAGGCAAAGTGTGCGGATTGTTTGTATACAATTTACCTTTCAAGGCACCCCAAAGGAAGAAATCGAGAGGTGTGTGGTCCGGCGAGCGTGCAGGTCAGATGCCACGCGAGATAATTCGATCAGCAAAGACGTCCTGCAGAAAGTATATTGTGTCGCGTACCCTTTTCGCTCCATGGTTCCATATTTCATTGGAACATTTTTTTTTGAAGCTCGATTAATCCCTCTCAATTGTTTGTCTTCATTAGTATTAAATGGGGATTTTCCGGGGACCTTTTCTTAAGCATGTGCTCTCATTCTGACTCGGAAGGCTTGAGATTTGTTATACACCCTTTATTTTTCTCGGTCAAATATCGGTATTGACCTCCAGATTTTTTTTGACACATGTGGTCTTCGTTTTTTTGTTAGCACCTTTTCTTGATCGCTGCGATAAACAGATTTTGTGGGCTACCGGTCAGTTATAAGGAGGTTACTGTATTCCCCCTCCTTTAAGGCAATTTAAAGGGTTCACGTGACGCGTTCTGGTTGCGTTACATTAATTCCGCGTGGGCGGAGAAAAATTCTCATAATTTTTTTTTATTAAAAAACGCGGTTAGCTTCACAAATTTATCACGTGATCTTTGTGCTTTCGATTTAACGTTTTCTACTGTCAATTATCAGTTTATTTTATTTGCAATGATTCTC
This sequence comes from Rhysida immarginata, assembly GCA_023313115.1. Lineage (NCBI taxonomy): Eukaryota > Metazoa > Arthropoda > Chilopoda > Scolopendromorpha > Scolopendridae > Rhysida > Rhysida immarginata. The sequence goes on along the minus strand of JAHWFO010035981.1, from coordinate 6,771 downwards.
AAAGGAAGACGGAAAGGGAGTGTAGGAAATTTTATTTAATATTAAATTAATTAAAATCTTTTTAGATTATTTATAATTCCTTCATTTTGAAGTCACTTGATTGTTAGCCTGTTGAGTCATTTGTTTGCTTAGCATTGTTGACGGCTAATTACCTTTTGTTGTTGAGGCTTAAACTTTTGGAGCGTCACGTTCCGCACGCGTCAGCGCGAGTTACGCGATCGCGTGGCGTTGAGTTAATTAAGAAATTTGAATTTTTTTAACAAAACGAAATGAGGGTAGCAAAAGAAGCATTAAGGCACCTGACACCCAACCGATTCGGATGGTCTCCTCAAGTCTCTCTCCACTTCTAAAGTGGATGGTCTCCTCAAGTCTCATGGCCTGAGAAAGAATAATCTCATGATGTAAGCGTCTGTCGCCTCATTTTCTATTTTGGACTTAGCCAAAAATGCAATTCACTTATCCGGAAGGATTTTCAAAGGTCTGTTACGACCGCTCGGATAAGCTCATTCGTCTAGGACTTTTTTAAGATGTTATGGGTTAACGATGAGACTTAAATTATCTCCCTCCAGTCATATTTATCGTCAAAGACTTCGCTCGGTCATCTAAGAATTCATCGTTGCGTTCTTTTTCTTTATCACAATTATGCCGCTAGTTTTATTCCGTTCGTTCCGAAGGCTAATGGATGGAAGATTGCTCGCCCAAGTAAGACTGTTCTTTAATTCAAGTTTATTCTACGGGAAACTTGTTCTTTAGTCGTCATGCTCATTGAGAACCCAATGAAGCTATAGCAACTCGTGCGTTGCTCTTTCCTTTTGTTTATTACTCACATATTTCGTTTCGCCGTAGTGTAAGCATTTCGTCACCTGGAAATGACTTTCTCCATCGTTCGTTTTCCTTCTGACGCCTGATCGTTTCTTCAGGATTCTACAAACAAGCCTTTTTTCACGATGTGATTATTGAAGCGCAGCATGAATAATTCGACGCCGTCGGGGTAATAAGCCTACTCCATTATTGTGGCTCCAACGCAAGCCGTTTCTTAACCTCAATAGTTCTTATTCACTTGTCATCAAACCATTGTAGTCTGTGAAGAATCTTCTAGAAAACTAATTCCTTTTTCAATAATTTAACCTCCGGATACATTTATACTTTGCCTTAATTTTTTTTTACTTTCTTTACTTGTTTTCCTCTTTTTTTTTTTTTTTTATTTTTCAGGGTCGTGTTTGTCATACTTTTCGTCTACCTGTGGTGTTGTTGCTTGTGTGCGTTCGTCCCTTAGCCTTCATCTGCCTTTACCCTTGTGTGAGAGGTTTCGTTGTAATTATGTAATATAATTCGGTGTCCTGTAACACCTTTATCATTTTTTTTCCTTCTTTATTCTGTGTTTATTTTTGCCCTGATCTTAATTTTTTTTTATTTCTTTTAATTTTCTTTAGTTTTCTTTATTTTTTCTGTGTATATTTTTTGTTGAGAATTAGTTGAGTTTTGTTGCTCTAAGTTTTTTTTTGTTTTTTTTTTTGACCGCCTGTTGTTTTTATTTTTTTCTTTTATTTCCAAACAGTTATTTTTTTGGTGAACTTGCATTAGAATATATAAGCTCCATTTCGACGCAGTTAAACCTTCATTCAACTTCCTCCGAGTGTATTTGAAAGCTTCAACCAAAGTAGTTCCTTCGGTTATTCTTCAACTTTTCACCCCGACGGACTGACTTTGGGAACTTTCTTACCAAATCCCTCAGGACATTTCCCTTGTTCTCGGAGCGGTTTTTCAACAAGTTTTGTCGTCTCCTCTCGGCGGAAGTTTATCTCCAATCTTTATCTTGTTCACCAATTTCTTTTTTGTTTCTTTATGTAATAAGAGTTAATTTGTTTGGAGTTTTGTGGTATCCTCTTTTTCTTATCTTTGCCATTTATTATTCCGGTCTGCTTAAATAATTTCCTTGAGAGGTTTAAAATTTTTTTTGTATACTTTCTGTAACTTGAAGTATCGTACCGCGATCCTTCAAGATCTTATTTATTCCCTCATTTTAAGATTTTTGGTAAGTCGCGTTAATTTTTGATTTTAAATCTTGTCTGGGTTAACGTTGATGTTTGAGTTATAGAGTCTACGTAGGGTCGCGGAGTTCTGGAATCTTCAATTTGGGGGTTGTTTTAAGAATTTTGGGAGGCGAACGTCTCTTGCTAAAGCAACCGTTCATATTTGGCTGTGTGTGACAAAACCACCTCCAGGGTTTTTTGGCACGTTACAATTGATGTGTGCTGTACACGCTTCCATGCACTACTGCACACTAACTTTTGAATCACCCTGTATAATGAAGTCTGTATCTAGTTTAACTGCCTCTGCAATTATTCTCGTCCTTCAGGGTAACTCAGAAGTGACTTGACTCTGAGGAAATGTAAAGTATATACTTTCTTTATTACTAAAAATTCGACATCGTAATGCAAATTTATATTTTCTTACTAAATCGTCTTCTTATTTAACAGGTGCTCAAAACTTTTGTCTTTTGAAAAAAAAAATCTGAAGTTCTAAGAAACATATAATTATTATTGTAATGCTACTATTGATTTTATTTTTTCGTGTAATTATAATTAATAATACTATTTATATAAATAATAAAACGTAAATAAATCAATGGTCCCAAGGTTACTTGCTTTCTCTTCCCTGTACGAGTAGTCAAGTCCTACTACCTGACTCCCGCTGCTTGGAGCTCAAGCTTTAAAAATTAATATCTTCAAAACTGAGCAAAACACATTTTTGAATTTTTGTATTGTTTTTATGAAAGCATGTGTAAGATATTAATAATTTTTTAACGAAAAAAACCCCACCTTTTGAGATAATTGCATAAATAAAATATTTTTATTAAATTCAAATATTTGCGAATGCGTAATATATTTTTAGAAATTTCATATGGAATCTACAGTTAAAGAGCTTTCAGATGTCACCAATCGCATCTTTATAAGTAAAATACAACCGAAGTTATAGTACTTCATAGATAAGGCCCCCACTCAAATTTCGCAAATTTTAAATGTCCGTAACTTCCATAAAAACGAAAAAAAAAACACTAATATTTGGCATTCATTACCAACTCCCTAAGGCAATTGTGTATATACCATATTTCATTAAAATCCGAGAGGTCAGTGCCAATGCCTGCCTGAACTGACGTGGAATTACCCAAAAGTAAGATCATGCCATCATGTGATTATTTATTTATATATTTTTGAGAGACTATTTTTGTCCTTTCTCACTTAACAAAAATAACAATGACCACGTGCTTTCCATTCCAGTATCAAATGCAAATTGTGAAAGGATATTTTCATCTGTGGCATTGATAAAAAATAAAAAAACGCAATAGACATTCTGCAGAAGCCATGGCACCCCTTATAACAGTAAAGCAAGGGTTAAGTTCATGCACATCATTTACCCTGAAATTTTATCACGTTTTAATAAGGATATGTATCAAAATATTAGTGAGAATGAAACTTTTGAATGTATGAATGCAAATATTTGGATGTATATATAAAACTTTGTTATTATTAAAAGTTTACGTTGTTTGTAGTGGTTTATTTCTTTTGTGTTTGGCAATCACAGTTGTAATTTATGATACGCTTATATGTAGCATGAGGCGTAGAATAATTGAGATGGGTTTGTAGCATAAAGTAGCATAATTGAGAAGTCATTGTAGCATTTTCCGGTTTCAAAACCTGGCAACACTAGTGTAGTCCTGCTTCTTTGTAGTCGTTTCATAGTTCTGATGATGAGATTAGACCTCGAAACGCGTTGACTTCGCAATACACGCTACCGTATTGCTATTCTTGGGCCATATTTTTAATGGGAGATAAATCATTCCCTCATATTCTCCTCATATTCACTGAACCGGATATCTCTCCTCGGTGATCAATGAGTTTACGAATGCGCCCGAAGTGTTCCGTCCGATGTATGTTTTTCACTAAATTCCCGTTTGTTTTTACAGTGTGTTTGGTGACATTAAAAATTATAAGGAAATTAGTTGGCTTGCGGCAAGTTATATTACAACATTGCTATAAATCAGAAAGTAATGGAAAAGTTAAAAATTAATATTTCAGCGTTAAAAAATAAACATTTCTTTAAAAAACAATTATGATATACACTACCCTAACAAAAGTCATGGGATACCATCACTTTAGTAGAAACACTCAAAATATGTACATATTTTATTATCTTGTTGGTCCACTTTTGCTGTTATCACAGCTTCTATTCACACGTTTTTGATACGTTTCGACAGGTAATTTTCGCCATTCTGCCATTAGTATCTTGGACAGTTCGGTCACGGATTTCGGGCTCCCGTACATGCGCGCAGTCGACGTTTCAACACATCCCACAGATGTTCGATAGAGTTCAGAACGGGGCTCTGTGCAGGCCAATCAAGTTCTCGAACCCCCTTTTCATCAAACCATGTGCCTACAGCCCTTGCTTTATGGCTATGTGCGTTATCGTGCTGAAATGGAAAAGGGCCATTGCGAAAGCGCTGCTAGAGAAATGGGAGTGCTGCAATGTCCGAAATGTCTTGGTAAAACTCTGCGTTTAGATGTCCGTCCACAGAAACGATTGTACCCAACCCTTATGATGAAATGCACCCCCACACTATCGCCGACCCTCCGTCGAACTTCACCGTGGGCACAACACAGCTTGGCAGATTACATTCGCCATACCCAAACCCGTCCATCCGATTGCCAGATGGTGTAGCGGGACTCATCACTCCATTCAACTATTCGCCATTGATCTAGAGTCCAATGTCGTCGCTCTTTGCACAATTGCAATCTCCTCGCTGCTTTGCTGATGCTGATGTGAGGTTTATGAGCTGCCTCTCTGCCATAAAAACCCATTGCATGCAGTTCCCTGCGAACAGTCAAAGTGCTCACAGGTGTTCCCGTCGACTCTATGAACGATCTTGTCAGTCCATCAAGCGATGTGAGACGGTTTACAGTGACCACATTACGAAGAGCCCTTTGGTCTCTGACCGACATGATCTTGGGTCTTACAGTCCTAGGCGGAACACTTGTGGTGCCTTTCTCTTTCCATGTCCGGGGGACGTTGTGAACAGTCGATTTCGGGATGTTGACGTCTCTAAAATTTTGCCTGCGAGATAGCACCCAACAATTGTGCCTCTTTGGAAGGCTGAAAGCTCTTCTCTTTGAGACATTCTTACAGCATTCACGCAAGCATCATCTCATAATAGTATACTCTCTGTTATGTAGTACTGGGAAGGATGCCAACAGTGAAATTGCAAAGGAATGTCCCATTTTCATGCAAATTAGGGTTGTCCCATGACTTTTGATAGGGTAATGTATTATTATATTAACACATATAAGTTTGCATCCCTTCCCATATACCGTCCGATTTTCAAGTTGAAATATCTGGTTAACTTCTTTCAATCTCCAAAGAAATATATTAGGACCGTGGAATTCTGTCCCATTTCATAGAATTAGGCGCATTCGGTGGCGCTCAGATCTGAGAGAGCAGCGTTCGGCGAGCACTTTGGTACTTCCGCCTGAGTAGAAAACGTGTTCGGCACGCAACGAATCTGTCAGATTCTGAGCTCAGACGCTCAGCAAGCTTTTCTTTTTCTGAGTGCTCGAAGCTATCAAAAAAGCTACGAGAGCCAAATCATAGCGATGTCCAGTGTACCCTTTCCTCACTGGCCTTATGGTATACTCTTCTCGCGATCGAATATTAATCATGCTGAGTTGTTCATTTGATGCAGATTTTTATTTCATGTACACTAAAATTAGTTAGACCGCCGTTTCTTCTCAATATTTGTAAAGTCGGTAAAGCCATTTCTTTCTGAGATAAAAGCGCGTTCGGCAACAGTCACTCAGACGCTCAGAAAAGCAGTCAGATACCACGTGACAGTTCTCTCAGATCTGAGCCAGATCTGAGTGCCGCCAAATGCGCCTATTATCTATTATCTTTCCATCTATCTTTGATTGGCTGCTTTTGTTACAAAAATGGAAGAGGAAGCGCCGTAGAAGTCCGAAACCGAAAGTTCCCGATAGGCTTCGCGGCGGAGCTTCGGCGCGAGCGTTGAAGAGGAGAGAGAGAAGGGAAGGAGGCAAGACAACGATCGAGACGGACGGTAAGAAGCGTAGCATTCGGAGGAGCAGTAGCCAACGTCCATGGCATCGTTCCCGTGGCATTGAAGGGAATTCGACGGCTAGGAACGTCGGGGAAGACGGCGTTGGACCGAACACACGGCGGGAGCCGAGAGACGAGAGCTCAGCGGAACGGTTATCGTTCGAGAAGCTGACAGCGAGCGAGCTAGCGAGCGGCGGCGACCCGGCAAAAGTTTCCCGAGCGCACATGGCCGAATGCATTTTGAATGCATCGTTTATGTTCCGCCCACGATACAAACCAGCCACTGTCGCAGTTTGACGAGGATTGAATTAGATACTTGGACAGAGCAGAGCCACGTCGAAGAAGGTCTACACGTTTTGGAACTGTCAAAATACAAAGTAGCAGGTATTTTTCCTTCAAGCGTCTATGCTTTCAATTATGGGGGAGCAATTGAAAGAGGCGGCAGCTATTTCAAGCGCCGTTAAATTATCGAGAAATACGAGTTATTCAATTGTATTTGTTAGTGTGAATTCTCGCGAGGTTTTTGGCCTTAAGCATGTTTTTTTTGCATGGCAACTCTGACTCTGTTGGTGTTATTTCTCCCATTAAAGTTTTTGTGAACATTTACGGAGTAACGTTTGTCATTTTAACTAGCGTTCTTCGTTTTCTTTACTTTCTAGTATT
>JAHWFO010035974.1:184699-200671 GCA_023313115.1 Rhysida immarginata | reverse complement strand
AATGAACAAGATGGGCGACAGTACGCACCCTTGGCGGAGTCCAACACCCACGGTGAACGGTCTTGACTTAATGCCATTTATCCGGACATACATCTCAGAGCTTTCGTACAGAGACATGATAACAACCAGTAATTGCCCATCCACTCCATACTCTTGCAACACTTGCCAGAGCTTCTTCCGAGGAACTCTGTCATATGCTTGTTCGAGGTCCACAAAGCAAGCGTAGACCTCTTTTGCATACTCCCAGGTTTTCTCAATATTTGCCTTAGTGCAAAGATGTGATCCGTCGTGCTTCGGCCAGGTCGGAAACTACACTGCTTCCCCAACAGTTTGAAGTCGACTATTTACCGACTTCTCGTCTCCAGACACTTAGCGTACACTTTCCCAGGAATGCTGAGCAATGAGATGCCTCGATAGTATTTGCAATATCTCTGATCTCCCTTTTTGAGGATAGGGATCACAATTACTGTCTGCCATTGCTTAGGGGCCTGTCCAGATATCCAAGCAACCTGACACACTCAAGTCAGCCACAGGATACCATCCTCATTTAAGGCTTTTAAGATCTCGGACCGGATTTCATCATCACCTCCAGCTTTGCCAGTCTTCAGGGACTTAATTGCCCATCTGACTTCTGTTTTAGTGATACTACCGTGACTATTCTCCGCTCCAAGGTGCACCTCGTAAGAGTCAGTTGCTGTTGTCACTGGATTAGGAAGAGATGCAAAGTATTCATTCTACCTATGCAAATACGCTCTCCTCCGTTTTCATAAGCCTCCCATCTGAACTCTTAATAGTGTGTGTTGAAAGAGACTTCTTTCCACAGAGATGGCGCAAGATCTGCCAGAACACTTTGTTTGCCGAACCATAGTCTGCCTCCAATTTCTCCCCGAACTTCTCCCAGGCCTTGGCTTTAGCTGTTGATACTGTCTTTGCGGCTGCTTTTTGCGCCTCAGTGTACCGCACTCGACTCGAAGTCGACTTACTTGCAATCCATAGCAAATAGGCTTCCTTCTTTGCCCTGACAGCTTCTTGGACTTCACCGTTCCACCATGCAGTCCTTTTCTCACCGCCCTGCGCCACACTCAGCCGCTTACGACCACAGCACAATGCAGCCGAAGTAATCACAGCAGTTTTAAACAACTGCCACTCCTCTTCAACAGTACCACGATCACTGGGTAGTTCTTTGAAACTAGAAGATATGCTCTCTGCAAAGGTCTTCCTCACAGCTCTATCCTACAGTGCCTCCCATTTGATGCGCCAAGTTTGTCTGAACCTCGTATTTCGCTTGGCTGGCATGGATTCAGAGAACCGCAAAGTGCAGACAAACAGGTGGCGATCAGTTGATAGTTCTGCCCCTCTTCTCACACGAGTATCCAACACTGATCGAAATAAGTTAGCTGAAACAATTACAAAATCAATCAGTGACTTCTGGTCCATTATATCCGTGTACCAGGTATACTTATGGACATCGCTGTGCTGGAAGAAGGTGTTTGTGATGGAAAGTCCATTGTTGCAACACAGATCCAACAAGCACCTCCAATTTGCATTTAAATCGGGGTCTCCATTCCTCCCAATCACGCCCCTCCACGTTTGGTCATCAGCCCCTACGTGTGCATTGCCGTCGCCCATCAGGATGACAGAATCTGCTATCCCCCTCCTGCTATGAGTAGCATTAACTTCATCTAGAAAAAGTGCGTACTATGTGACTGCATTCGGAGCATATGCAACGAATAGAGAGATACCGTTTCCCTTTATGAAGCCTCAGGAGACACAGTCTTCCACCATGGGGTCCAATCTGCCACATAATCTGCCAGCTGGGGACTTGTGAGTAACCCCACTTCCGCCTGGGCAGTCATGTTAGGGTCGACACCAGAGTAGAAAAACTTCCACCCTCCTTCTAAGTCCACAGTTCCAGAACCCGGACGTTTCGTAGAGGTAATACCTATGATATCCAGTCGATACCGTTTGGCTTCCTCCACTAACTCTGATTCCTTTCCTGTCATGGAGAATACGTTCCAAGTGCCGATTGACAGCACCCGATCCCGTTGTGGCTTAACCTGTTTCTCTTCCTGGGTAAAGGCATGCGCTGCCCCCGATCGTTTCCCCAAGCGCATAGCGAGTGCACTGGTGGGTCTTCTCGGAGGCATTGCTCCGAGATAACAGCCAGGAGACTGTTGACTATTTTTCGAACGAGAGCCTCTGCCTAACTCCCGAACGCGGGTGACTTTAACCTGCGCCACACACGATGCAGTATGAATTCTCTCATTTGTCAACATCATGAGATATATGTTTGTTTGGATACTCTTCGTCTCACTTCTCAACCATGACGTTTCTGGTAAGTGTGACACTAAAGTAGCCGTTCTACAACCAGCATAGCTCACAGAATCCCTGAAGCACCCAAACCCCTGACCCACGGTAAGGGGGCATCCATTCAGGGGTTTTACTATTCATGTAGGTTTAAAGGGTCCGCGTTATACATGAGTGCGCGTTATAGTCGAATTTTTTGACAATTCATATAGGTTTATAAGGTGCGCGTTATAATTGATAGCGCGACATATTCGAAAAATTAAGGTACATGCAATAACTTAGGAATAAAAGTTCCTACAGTACCATATGGTACTAAATGATACTACTAGAGCACGTGCTACTAAATCAATAACTGTTGTCATTATTTACTTGTTATATTCACATATTGCACGTTGTTACGAGTTGTTTGATATATTACTTGCCATATAATAGAATTAAATGTTCCAAAGGTATAACATATGGTATCATATGACATAATTAGGGCACGTGCTCAATATACCAATAACCTATATCAATTTAAAGTCGTTTTATTCGCTCATAGCACGTTGTTACGAGTTGCTTGATATTATTTGCCATATAATAATGATGAAAGTTCCAATGGTATAACATAGGGTATCACATGACCCAATTAGGGCATATTACTAATCCAGAAACTATTATCATTATTTACTCATTATATTCTCTCATAAGATATTGTTACGAGTTGTTTGTTATATTACATGCTATATCTTAGGTTCTGAAAGTTCTCACAGTACCATATAGTACCACATAGTAACATTAGGGCAAGTGCTAAAAAATCAATAACCATTATCATTACTTACTCATCATATTCACTTTTGACACATTGTTTTGAGTGTTTTGATATTCTACATACCATATATTATAATTAAAAGTTCTTTTTACACGTTGCTATGAGCTGCTTGTTATATTTTTTTCTATATCTTAGCATAGAAAATTTCAATGGTACTATATGGTACTATATGGTACCATTAGGGCACGTTCTTTTAAACCAATGACGATTATCATTATATTCACTTATATTCATGTTGTTACGAGTTGTTTGATGTTATACATGTCATATCTTAGCATTGAAAGTTCCAATGGTAACATATGGTACTGTATGACACCAGTAAGACATGTGCAACAAAACTAATCACCATTATCATAATTTGCTCGTTAGATTCATCCATTACATGAGGTTACGAGTTGTTTGATATAATACCCTAATTTCTCGAATATAACGCTCACTAATGTGCGGTCAAAAACAGTTACAAGAAGCCCTGCACGTTGCACGCGGATGTGCGTTATACTCGGATTCACATTTTTAAAGCTGCATCGGCGATTAGAAAAGGCGTTTTTAAAATCGATAATGTCTTCGGATCCAATAATCAGATTTGAATGAAAGTTTGCATGATGATTATACATGCCAAATCTCTTCGAAAGATGCCAACATTAACCCTTTATCCCCATTGCATAGCAGAAGATTCATGTAAATACGATTGTGAGTGGGTTACGAAAGCAAAGCTTTTGCCTCCAGAAAAAGAAGCGATCGAACAAGTTGAGTCGCCAGCTTAAGAACAGACTCGATGCAAGAGTCTGCATTTCAAGAACCACCACCGCAAGTTGCTGCGCAATCAGCTGAATGGATGGAACTATTTCATTCCGATGGTGAAGAAGAAGACTTTATTGCTTTTTAATTGTTAGTAGGTATATTATTTGAATTTTTAATTTGTAATATTTGTAAAAATTTATTTTAGAAAAACCATTTTGTATCATTTTTTTTACCATTAGGCAAATCAAAAGGGCAATTATCATAACTTAAACAAGTGGTGGCCTTACAGTATAACAGAAGGACATCAGGAGGGACAAGCCTTTATATACAGAACAGTGGTACAAATTATGCATATACATAAACCAATAAGATACAAAAGAATTAAAGAATAAATAATGGCCTGCATGCCTCTTGACAAAGCCGGAAATAAATAGCGAAACTAGTTGGAACTCCTGATGTCCCTCTGTTATACTGTAAGGCCACCACTTGTTTAAGTTATGATAATTAGTTTTAGCCACACTAATCTTCAACCCAGCTTCTTCACATTTGGCTGCAAACCGGTCTAGTGCATGCTGAAGGTTTGTGCAAGAAGACCCAAGCAGGAAAAGGTCGTCCGCGAAGAGAAATCTCTCTACCAAGCAGTCCCCAAACACTAACACGCTCATTACCTCGGCTGCCCTTGTCTATCCAGTCCATAAAGATAATGAACAAGATGGGCGACAGTACGCACCCTTGGCGGAGTCCAACACCCACGGTGAACGGTCTTGACTTAATGCCATTTATCCGGACATACATCTCAGAGCTTTCGTACAGAGACATGATAGCAACCAGCAATTGCCCATCCACTCCATACTCTTGCAACACTTGCCAGAGCTTCTTCCAAGGAACTCAGTCATATGCTTGTTCGAGGTCCACAAAGCAAGCATAGACCCCTTTTGCATACTCCCAGGATTTCTCAATATTTGCCTTAGTGCAAAGATGTGATCCGTCGTGCTTCGGCCAGGTCGGAAACCACACTGCTTCCCCGACAGTTTGGAGTCGACTATTTACCGACTTCTCGTCTCCAGACACTTAGCGTACACTTTCCCAAGAATGCTGAGCAATGAGATGCCTCGATAGTTGTTGCAATCTCTCTGATCTCCCTTTTTGAAGATAGGGATCACAATCACTGTCTGCCATTGCTTTAAGGGCGTGTCCAGATATCCAAGCAACCTGACACACTCCAGTCAGCCACAGGATACCATCCTCATTTAATATCTCGGACCGGATTTCATCATCACCTGCAGCTTTGCCAGTCTTCAGGGACTTAATTGCCCAACTGACTTCTGTTTTAGTGATACTACCGTGACTATTCTCCGCTCCAAGGTGCACCTCGTAAGCCTCAGTTGCTGTTGTCACTGGATTAGGAAGAGATGAAAAGTATTCATTCTACCTATGCAATACGCTCTCCTCCGTTTTCCGAAGCCTCCCATCTGAACTCTTAATAGTGTGTGATGAAAGAGACTTTTTTCCACAGAGATGGCGCAAGGTCTGCCAAAACACCTTGTTTGCCGAACCATAGTCTGCCTCCAATTTCTCTCCGAACTTCTCCCAGGCCTTGGCTTTAGCTGTTGATACTGTCTTTGCGGCTGCTTTTAGCGCCTCAGTGTACCGCACTCGACTCGAAGTCGACTTACTTGCAAGCCATAGCAAATAGGCTTCCTTCTTTGCCCTGACAGCTTCTTGGACTTCACCGTTCCACCATGCAGTCCTTTTCTCACCGTCCTGCGCCACACTCAGCTGCTTACGACTACAGCACAATGCAGCCGAAGTAATCACAGCATTTTTAAACAACTGCCACTCCTCTTCAACAGTACCACGATCACTGGGTAGTTTATTGAAACTAGAAGATATGCTCTCTGCAAAGGTCTTCCTCACAGCTCTATCCTACAGTGCCACCCATTTGATGCGCCAAGTTTGTCTGAACCTAGTATTTCGCTTGGTTGGCCTGGATTCAGAGAACCGCAAAGTGCAGACAAAAAGGTGGTGATTAGTTGATAGTTCTGCCCCTCTTCTCACACGAGTATCCAACACTGATCGAAATAAGTTAGCTGAAACAATTACAAAATCAATCAGTGACTTCTGGTCCATTATAATCCTGTACCAGGTATACTTATGGACATCCCTGTGCAGGATGAAGGTGTTTGTGATGGAAAGTCCACTGTTGCAACAGAGATCCCATAAGCACCTCCCATTCGCAGTTAAATGAGAGTCACCATTCCTCCCAATCACGCCCCTCCACGTTTGGTCATCAGCCCCTACGTGTGCAGAATCTGCACTCCCTCTCCTGCTATGAGCAACATCAACTTCAGCTAGAAAAAGTGCGTACTATGTGACTGCATTCGGAGCATATGGAATGAATAGAGAGATACCGTTTCCCCATCTGATGCCTCAGGAGACACAGTCTTCCACCATGGGGTTCAATCTGCCACATAATCTGCAAGCTGGGGACTTGTGAGTAACCCCACTCCCGCCTGGGCAGTCATGTTAGGGTCGACACCAGAGTAGAAAAGCTTCCTCCCTCCTTCTAAGTCCACAGTTCCAGAACCCGGACGTTTCGTAGAGGTAATACCTATGATATCCAGTCGATACCGTTTGGCTTCCTCCACTAACTCTGATTCCTTTCCTGTCATGGAGAATACGTTCCAAGTGCCTTTTGACAGCACCCGATCCCGTTGTCGCTTAACCTGTTTCTCCTCCTGGGTAAAGGCATGCGCTGCCCCCGACCGTTTCCCCAAGCGCATAGCGAGTGCACTGGTGGGTCTTCTCAGAGGCATTGCTCCGAGATAACAGCCAGGAGACTGTTGACTATTTTTCGAACGAGAGCCTCTGCCTAACTCCCAAACGCGGGTGACTTTAACCTGCGCCACACTCGATGCATTATGAATTCTCTCGTTTGTCAACATCATGAGATATATGTTTTCATGAGTGCACGTGCTACGAAACTAATAACCATTTTCGTTATTTACTCGTTATATTCACTCACGGCACTTTATTACAAGTGGATTGATATTTCACATGCCTTATCTTAGCATTGAAAGATTCAATGGTACTATAAGATATGATATGGAACCATTAGTGCACGTGCTAATAAATCAATAACCATTATCATTATTTACTCGTTAAGAGTCACTCATTGCACGTAGTTACAAGTTGTTTGATATATTACATGCTAGATAACAGAAATAAAAATTCAAATGGTACCAAATCGTATGATATAACACAATTATGGCACATGCTACTATACCAAAAACCTATTTCATTATATACTCGCTATATTCACTCACAGCACGTTGTAACGAGTTGTTTGATATATTACTTGCAATACAATAGAATGAAAGTTCCAATTATAAAACATATGGTATCATATCACACAGTTAGAGCACGTGCTGCTAAACCAATAACTAATATCATTATCTACTCGCTATAAAAACTAATAGTACGCTGTTACGAGTAGTTTGATATATTATTTGCCATATCTTAACATTGTAAGTTCAAATGGTACCATATGGTATCATATGAAACCATTGGGGCATGTGCCCTTAAACAAATAATCATTATTATTTACTCGTTATGGTCAGTAATGGCACTTTGTTACGAGTGGATTGATATATTAGATGTCATATCTTAGCATTGAAAGTTCCAATGGTGACATGTGGTACCACATAGCCTTATTGCAGCTTGTGCTACTAAACCAATAACCATTATCATTACTTACTCGTTATATTAACTTATGGCACGATTTTACGAGTGGTTTGATATATTACATGTCATATGTTAGCATTGAAAGTTCCAATAGTAACATGTGGTACAGGATAATACCATTAGAACACGTGCTACTAAACCAATAACCGTTATCATTATGACTAAATATATTCATTCGTAGAACGTTGTTACGAGTAGTTTGATATAAAACATGCCATATCTTTGCATTGAAAGTTCCATTAGTAACATAAAGTATGACATGACACCATTAGAAAACGTGCTACTAAATCAATAACCATTATCATTATTTACTCAATATATTCACTCATGGAACGTTTTTACGAGTAGTTTGATATATTACATGAAATATCTTAGCATTGAAAGTTTTAGTAGTTCCATAAAGTATGACATGACACCATTAGCGCATGTACTATTAAACCAATAACCATTATTATTATTTACTCCATATAGTCACTAATAGCACGTTGTTACAAGTGATTTGATATATTACATGTCATATCTTAGCATTGAAATTTACAAGGTACCATAAGGTATTACACGTTAGCAAGAGTGCAAATGCTACTAAACTAATAACCATTATCATAATTTACTCGTTATAATCACTAATGGCACGTTGATACGAGTGGTTTGATATATTATATGCCATATCTTAGCATTGAAAGTTCTAATGGTACCTTAAGGAACAACATTGTAACATAAATGCACGTGCTACTAAACTAATAATCTTTATTAACATTTTCACGTTATATTCACTCTTTGCATGTTGTTACGAAGTGGCTGATAAATTACATACCATATCTTAGGACTGAAAGTTCCATTAGTACCATAAGGTACGACATGGTAACATGAGTGCAAATGCTCCCTAACTAATAACCATTATCATTATTTACTCGTTATATTGACTCACAGCACGTTGTTACGAGTTGTTTGATATACTACAAGCAATATCTTAGAACTGAAAGTTCCAATTGTATCATATGGTACAACATTCCACCTTTAGAACAAGAGCTTTTTAACATATAAAAATTATCATAATTTACTCGTTAAATTCACAAATAATTACGAGTTATTTGATATGTTATTTCACATATATTAGTATTAAAATTTCCAAATGTACAATAACTTTCAACATGGTACCATTAGGGCACGTGCTACTAAACCAATAACCATTCACACATAACAAGTTGTTGCGAGTTATTTAATATAAAACATGCCATGTCGTAGGATTGAAAGTTCCAATAGTACTATATAGTATCATTCGAAACCACTAAGACACATGCTTCTAATTTAATAACCATTAATATTATTTACTCGTTAGAGTCAATAATAGTACGTTGTTATGATAAGTTTGGTATACACTACTGTTTATAAAAATCGCAACACCCTGATGGAATGGTCTAATCCATATGCAATTTGCAATATTTGCATACAATGGGTCAGAGTATAAATGATTAGATTTTCAGAGTAGTTGCTTGAAAGAACACCATGCCTCGACGAAGACGAAGGGTACCATATCAACACCTGACAGACTTTGAAAGACGACGCATAATTGGTCTGCGTGAAGCGGGATGGTCGTATCGTGACATTGCTGCTCGTGTAGGACGTAATGCAACGACAATTATGCGTGCATGGAGGCAGATGAGCGAAGAGAACAATGCACACCGAAGACCAGGCTCAGGAAGAGCCAGCACGACGACACTGCGAGATGACAGTCACCTCTACCGCATGTGTGTAGCAGATCGTACAGCTACTTCCACAGTGTTAGCAGAACAGTGGGGTGCTACAGTAGGCAGGACAATGTCTGATAGCACTGTACGACGCCGTTTGATTTCCAGAGGATTGATGGCACGAGTACCGTTGTTGCGGATTCCTTTGACTCAAAACCACCGCCGCCTCTGGTTGCAATGGGCCGATCAACGCCAACAGTGGCAAACTGAATGGCAACAAGTGGGTGCTGAATGGCACCAGAAACCAGGTACGTAGAATTCAATAGGCCCGTCTTGGCTGATGATTGCTGTTGGCTGGTACCCCATGACATGTCGCTTTTCCTGTTGACTGCACGTGTGAGGTATAGAAAAAATGTCGAGATCGCTGTTGAGACATTCAGTGCTCAGTTGGTTTATCATTGATGCCATGATTACGTATGTATAAGGCGAAAACTGATGATAAAGGACGTATGTTTAAAATCGCCCTAGAACGTGATTTTGTTGGTCTTTTTGTTGACTTCTTCTGATTCTTCCTCTTCTTCTTCTGTTTGTTCTGCTTGTTTTTCAGCTTTTTTGAATGCTGCGCACGACTTCTTTATCTGTATTCACTCTTTAGAAAGGTCTCCGCGCTGTTGCCTTTGGGCCTTTTTACATGTGAATGAGTAGGAAATGCTGGATTTCGTCTTTTAACAAGGCCTTTACCTCTCTGAATTCTAACACCCATTTCCTGCATGGCATTAACTCCAGCTTCTTTCATTCGTGATGACAGCGATTGTTTAAAATTTTGACCATGTATCACATCATTTAAAACGGAAACACCGACCTTTAGTGCATGCCGACCGAGATTCTTACCCATGGATTTGAGTAAAGGTGTTGCCAAGCGAAACAGATTTGAAAATACTGAACCAATCCCATTGTCTCTCTGGTAAACTGACCCTCTAAACACAGGTAAACCATTCCCTCTCTGGTTTAAATAGTAACGCAAAATGACTTCTTGGTTCGGCAGATAGGGGATAAGCATCTTGAAGTAATTGAGGAGGAGAGAAAAAAGAAATCAACTTCGCACTACAGTTGTTTCTTACGAAATGTAATTTCACTATGGTTTTGCCTGTTAAAAAAGCGAGCAAATCCCCGTGGTCAGAATGAACCGCAATTTCAATCGTTTCAATGACATTTTTACTTAAGGGAATGAAAAGTGAATGAAAAGTGTGATAAATCACTTCTCGTCTGGCATGTGAAACGGGTATGAATCGTAGGAGCGGTGCGAATGTGTTACCCACAACCTGCGCCTGTTTGATGTCTGTATACAGATAATCACAACACCTGCCACATGTAAGATCTACTGGGATTGAACCCTAACCGATAACGAGTTCCAGATCGGAAAGTTCAGCTTGCAAACCCAATGTATAACATAAACCCTCGCTAAAACTAATATTGCGGCCTTCTGTGCATTTGAAATGAAACCATTTGTTAGGTGTGAAATTGATTTTGTAAAAAGCCTGTTCTTTCAATGGAATCAACTTAACAAGCGCCTCAACAACGTCCCTACGACTATCATAATACCCTTCGGGAATTTTTAAGATGCACTGTTCTGGAGTGTCAGGTGGATCAAAAATAACACAACTGATAAATCCGTCATTTGTGTCGTTTAAGGGTATAGTAATAGGCGTTTTCAATTTCTTGTTCAGAACCCTATCAGGTATAAATCCAATGTTGAAAGCTGTTGGGAATTCGATGAACTGTTTTGAGGACCCCGTAAACAATACAGGATCATTAACTATCTTTGTCTCGATACACGTCGTTCTAAAACAATCTTTTAAAAACACAATTGCAGCAATCTTACTTTGCAATTTGGTACTCTTAAATTCAACATTTTTTTTGAATAGAGGTCCCGATTTGAGATACTATAACGTAACAGAAAAATCGGACACCCACTTAAACGGCAGTTTGTAATCCGGAGTTAGAGAGAAACGGTCCTCGTAGAAAATATTTGGCGAAACATTGAACACCTTACAGATATCGGGAGTGTTAAAGGGAAATCCCGACATTCAGAGGCAAACTCATGATGACGTTTTGGTCTAAGGAAGTGTTATGGTAAAAGAGAACATATTTTAAATAGGTTTGTAACACCAATTCAACTTCGATTCTGAAGGACTGGAGTGTCGGAATTTCTGCTGGTGAAACAATGTTAAAATCGATTTGTTCATCTATGAGAATCAGCCTTGAAACCTATTTCGAAAGTGTTGTTTACAGTTGTTATGTTCTTGAAGAGGGCTGGGAAATGTGTTTCCGATAAACAAACCTCCCATCGCCCCTGTAAACGTAGCGTCCTCGGCAGTCTTGTAATAAAATAGGCTGTTGTATTGGAATGAATTTGTTCACCAGTATGTGTGTTTGATGGTAGCGTAACTAAAAAATCCGTGTCTTCATACATGGTGGCTGTACTCGGACCCGACTGCTGTCAATCGCCTCTTGTCAAGCATTTAAAAGATCTATCTCTCGTACCCAGCTGTTCATGCTGGCCGTGTAACCTTGCCATTTCACAAAAGCTTCGCGAACACCCCGCCTCGTGCGCCAGCGCATAATCTGTTTAATGTTAAAAACTTCAGGTTTTTTCACCTTTTGTAATTCCTGATCGTAGAATACACCTGAGATCTCGCTGCCATCGTAATCTTTAATTTTATACACAACAGGTTTTCTATAAATGATTTTTGAAGCCTCAAACACCTCCTCGGTCCAGTTTGGAAGATAGCCTTTATCAAATATGTTTTTCACTTTCGAAATACCTACGTAATCTCCAATTTGCAATCTTGGATTTGTTTGTGGTGCTGCTGTATAATAACTCTGTTGTTTCAGCCATAGAGCTGGGACATTTCGTTCATTGACATCAGCTGGTGCCATACCGAGGGCTCTGTGATTGCGGTGGTTGTAGCTTAACACGACATCCGGTAAGACGTCAATGTATCTGTGTTTGTTGGAAAATGTAGAAAACTTAAACATCCTCGTTTTTAACGTACGGTTGAATCGTTCGATCGTAACGGCTTTCAAATTGGATTCTGTGTTGAAGAAATCGATGTCAAGTTTTTTAAAATAATCTTGAACATATTTGTTTAAAAACTCCAACCTTTTATCGCTGTTTACTTTTACAGGAACACTGCTGAGTGTGAAAATCTTTTGGAAGGCTTTTTGAAGTTCAAGCCCCTTCTTCGTTTTTAGAGGAATGACCCAAGCATAGCGCGAGAAAACATCGATGCAGGTAAGTAGAAATTTATAACCATCATTCTGTTTTGACAGACAGGTTAGATCAACCAAGTCCACTTGAAATTGCTCAAATGGCGCATATACACGCATGCGATTACGGGGGTAATAATGACGCACCGGTTTATGTAGCGTATAAGCTCTCACACCCCTTAACCATTCACTTGTCTCTTTTCCAGAATTATTTGTTTGTTTAGCTAAACCATTCACACCACCAAAACACCCAGCGGCGTACACCCATTCACACCCAATCCCAGCAGCTTTCAACATTGGATTTATACCTGGTAGGTTTCTGAACAAGAAATTGAAAACGCCTATTACTATACCCTTAAACGACACAAATGACGGATTTATCAGTTGTGTTATTTTTGATCCACCTGACACTCCAGAACAGTGCATCTTAAAAATTCCCGAAGGGTATTATGATAGTCCCTTGTTGTTGAGGCGCTTGTTAAGTTGATTCCATTGAAAGAAGAGGCTTTTTACAAAATCAATTTCACACCTAACAAATGGTTTCATTTCAAATGCACAGAAGGCCGCAATATTAGTTTTAGCGAGGGTTTATGTTATACATTGGGTTTGCAAGCTGAACTTTCCGATCTGGAACTCGTTATCGGTGCGGGTTCAATCCCAGAAGATCTTACACGTGGCATACGTTGTGATTATCTGTATACAGACATCAAACAGGCGCAGGTTGTGGGTAACACATTCGCAACGCTCTTACGATTTATACCCGTTTCACATGCCAGACGAGAAGTGATTTATCACACTTTTCATTCACTTTTCATTCCGTTAAGTAAAAATGTCATTGACACGATTGAAATTGCGGTTCATTCAGACCACGGGGATTTGTCGCGTTTATAACAGGCAAAACCATAGTGAAATTACATTTTCGTAAGAAACAACTGTAGTGCGAAGTTGATTTCTTTTTCTCTCCTCCTCAATTACTTCAAGATGCTTATCCCCTATCAGCCGAACCAAGAAGTAATTTCGCGTTACTATTTATACCAGAGAGGGAATGGTTTACCTGTGTTTAAAGGGTCAGTTTACCAGAGAGGCAATGGGATTGATTCAGTATTTTCAAATCTGTTTCACTTGGCAACACCTTTACTCAAATCCATGGGTAAGAATCTCGGTCAACATGCACTAAAGGGCGGTGTTTCCGTTTTTAATGATGTGATACATGGTCAAAATTTAAAACAGTCGCTGTCATCACAAATGAAAGAAGCTGGAGGTAATGCCATGCAGGAAATGGGTGTTAGAGTTCAGAGAGGTAAAGGCCTTGTTAAAAGACGAAATTCAGCATTTCCTACTCATTCACATGTAAAAAGGCCCAAAGGCAACAGCGCGGAAACCTTTCTAAACAGTGAATACAGATAAAGAAGTCGTGCGCAGCATTCAAAAAAGCTGAAAAACAAGCAGAACAAACAGAAGAAGAAGAGGAAGAAACAGAAGAAGTCAAAAAAAAGACCAACAAAATTACGTTCTAGGGCGATTTTAAACATACGTCCTTTATCATCAGTTTTCCCATTATACATACGTACTCATGGCATCAATGATACGCCAACTGAGCACTGAATGTCTCAACAGCGATCTCGACATTCTTTCTATACCTCTTACGTGCAGTCAACAGGAAAAGCGACATGTCATGGGGTACCAGCCAACAGCAATCATCAGCCAAGACGGGCCTATTGAATTCTACTTACCTGGTTTGGCAGATTTTTACACGGATCTCGATCAATCTACATTAAACTTAGAAGTCGTTATCAACAAAGGTGATGGACCGTTACCAGCTGGTAATAAAACAGGACCTGTGAACCTTTTCTTACATTCGCTATTCTCACAAGTCGATTGCTATGTAGGTGATACATTAGTTAGTCATAGTAATAACTTATATCCATACAGAGCTTATTTTGAAACTCTTTTGAACTATGGTC
This sequence comes from Rhysida immarginata, assembly GCA_023313115.1. NCBI lineage: Eukaryota > Metazoa > Arthropoda > Chilopoda > Scolopendromorpha > Scolopendridae > Rhysida > Rhysida immarginata. The sequence continues at coordinate 186,146 of JAHWFO010035974.1, read as the reverse complement.
AGACTTCTAAACAAAGTCAACTCACAACAGCCGGGTTTTGTAAAGACACGAGCGGTAAAATGGACAATGCTAACGATACAAACAATGGGTTTAAGTTACGTAAAAAGCTCGCACGAAACAGCGTTTACTACATGGAAGGTCCGCTCCATTTAGACATCTTTCGGCAGGGTCGATTGCTACTAAACTCTACGGATTTTCGTCTGAGGTTTTACAGAAGTAAACCCTCCTTTGCTCTGATGTCTGATGTAGCTAATCCCAATTATCAGATTACAATCCGAAAAGCAACGCTGAATGTTGAGAGAGTTAAAGTTAACACTGCCACGCTATTAGCACATGCAAAGACTCTGCAAACGACTAACGCGTCTTACCCTATCGGACGGGTTGAAATGAGGTCAATGAGTATTGCTACGGGAACTAGAAATCACGTCATACAGAACTTAATTACTGGTCAGATTCCCTCCTGGTTGATTTTTGCATTTACATCGAGTGAAGCCCAGAATGGTTTTTTTACTTATAATCCATTCGACTTGCAACATTTCAATCTATCTTTCTTCCCCCTCTCATTGGATACTCATGCAATACATCTAAACCCTCTGACGCCGAATTTTTCCTCTGGGTCATACTTGAGAGAGTTGTTCATTCCATGAAAGCACTTGGGATTTGGAAAGAAGACAGAGAAGTTGACATCAGTCAGTTCAATTACGGTTCTAGTTACACATTTCTGGCCTTTGAACTTTCGAGGGACAGGAATTATTATACAGATAGAGATATAACCTTATACGTAATGGTACGTTAAGCGTTGAAGTTCAGTTTTCCGGACCTTTAGCTAATTCGGTGAATCTGATTGCTTATTGTCAATATCAGAATCTCCTGGAAATCAATAAAGACAGAACCGTGAGTTTCAATTACACAAATTAATTTCAATGGATACGCAAGAGGTATGGAGGGCTCTTGAGAGAGATCCATTCACATATACTATGGCAAGAGGTGTTTTCTCGGCGAATTTAGTGCTTCAACCCAAACCTCTTCATCCCTCTTTAATCATTGCTAATACGGATGATTCCAGCAAGCCGGGCTCGCATTGGGTGGCTTTCTTTATACCGTCCTGCAAACAAGCATACATCATTGATTCTTCCGGAATGTTTCCTCAAAAGCAATCCCACTCGTTCATGTTTATGCACGCGGAAAAATGGATCTACAACACGAGAATAGTGCAACATCAAACGTCTGACACATGCGGTCATCACTGTCTACATTACCTGAAATTAGCAGCCAGGGGTTATTCTATGGCATACATCTTGAACAACACTTATACAAAAGAACTGCTTTTAAACGACTTACTCGTGAAATGTGAAATCATCCAGGACGAATATACTAGCAGCTCTGAATTTAATATCTGTCTAAAGGCCAAATGGAACCAATGTTGCAAACCTTTAAATTACTCTGT
>JAHWFO010035974.1:167737-179533 GCA_023313115.1 Rhysida immarginata | reverse complement strand
CCCACGTACACGTTTCATAGAGACACTACGAAAGAGATCTGATGTTATCACATGGAATATAAAAAGAACTGTGTCAATCGGAGGTTTAATCAATAAGAGGTTCGAACATTAATAGTTTAATACAAGACGTATAATCACTCATCCCCGACCTGAAGAAACCTCTTCTTGGGAAAACCCTGTTTACCGATGTGATACATCATGTCAATATCCCTGAAGAATTAATCGTGAATCCTGTGTACCGCCCTGTGCATGCATCTGACACGCCAAAGCTCCCCTGGTTACGTTATGATAAATAACAATTTAACGTATAAATATTAGGTTGTATTGCAAAAGATAAAATTTATTTAAACATCTGTAAAAAAAAATTTAATAAAATATAATTCAATGTATGAAAACCATTGATTGTGTAATTATTTATTTATTTGATTATTTATTTATTTATTTATTTATTTATTTATTTATTTATTTATTTATTTATTTGATTATTTATTTATTTATTTATTTATTCAAAGTAACTACAAACAAAACACAAATTACATCTGAATACGAAAAGTTTATTTGAACAAACGAATATCCAGAAACTCAATAAAACAGATAATTATAATGATTAAAATAATTAAACAGACTAATTTTAAGGTTTGCAACATTGGTTCCATTTGGCCTTTTGGCAGATATTAAATTCAGCGTTGCTAGTATATTTGTCTTGGATGATTTCACATTTCACGAGTAAGTCGTTCAAAAGCAGTTCATTTGTATAAGTGTTGTTCAAGATGTCTGAAGTAGAATAACCCCTGGCTGCTAATTTCAGGTAATGTAGACAGTGATGACCGCATGTGTCAGACGTCTGATGTTGCATTGATCTCGTGTTGTAGATCCATTTTCCGCGTGCATAAGCATGAACGAGTGGAATTGCGTTTGAGGAAACATTCCAAAAGAATTAAAGATGTATGCTTGTTTGCAAGACGGTATGAAAAAACCACCCAATGCGAGCCCGGCTTGCTGGAATCATCCATATTAGCAATGAGTAAAGAGGGATGAAGAGGTTTGGGTTGGAGCACCAAATCCGCTGGGAAAACCACTCTTGCCATAGTACATGTGAATGGATCTCTCTCAAGAGCCCTCCATAGCTCTTGCGTATCTATCGACCTTAATTTGTGAAATCGAAGCTCACGGTTCTGTCTTTATTGATTTCCAGAGATTCTGATATTGACAATAAGCAATCAGATTCACCGAATTAGCTAAAGTTTCGGAAAACTGAACTTCAACACTTAACGTACCGTTACGTATAAGGTTATATCTATCTGTATAACAATTACTGCCCCCCAAAAGATCAAAGACCAGAAATGTGTAACCAGAACCGTAATCAAACTGACTGATGTCAACATCTCTGTCTTCTTTCCAAATCCCAAGTGCTTTAATGGAATGAACAAACTCTCTCAAGTATGACCTAGAGGAAAAATTTGGCCTCAGAGGGTTTAGATGTATTGCATGAGTATCCAATGAGAGGGAGAAGAAAGATAGATTGAAATGTTGAAAGTTGAATGCATTCGAAGTAAAAGAACCATTCTCGGCTTCACTCGATGTAAATGCAAAAATCAACTTGACCAGTAATTAAGTTCTGTATGACGTGATTTCTAGTTCCTGTAGCAATACTCACTGACCTCATTTCAACCCGTCCGATAAGGTAAAACGCGTTAGTCGTTTGCAGAGTCTTTGCATGTGCTAATAGCGTGGCTGTGTTAACTTTAACTCTCTCAACATTCAGCGTTGCTTTTCGGATTGTAATCTGATAATTGGGATTAGCTACATCAGACATCAGAGCAAAGGAGGGTTTACTTCTGTAAAGCCTCAGACGAAAATCCGTAGAGTTTAGTAGCAATCGACCCTGCCGAAAGATGTCTAAATGGAGCGGACCATCCATGTAGTAGACGCTGTTTCGTGCGAGCTTTTTACGTAACTTAAACCCATTGTTTGTATCGTCAGCTTTGTCCATTTTACTGCTTGTGTCTTTACAAAAGCCGGCTGTTGTGAGTTGACTTTGTTTAGAAGTCTGACCATAGTACAAAAGAGTTTCAAAATAAGCTCTGTATAGATATAAGTTATTACTATGACTACTAACGTATAACCTAGATAGCAATCGACTTGTGAGAATAGCGAATGTAAGAAAAGGTTCACAGGTCCTTTTTTATCACCAGCTGGTAACGGTCCATCCCCTTTGTTTAACGACTTCTAAGTTTTATGTAGATTGATTGAGATCCGTGTAAAAATCTGCCAAACCATGTACGTAGAATTCAATAAGCCCATCTTGGCTGATTATGGCTGTTGGCTGGTACCCCGTGACATGTCGCTTTTCCTGTTGACTGCACGTGTGATGTATAGAAAAAATGTCGAGATCGCTGTTGGGACATTCAGTGCTCAGTTGGTATATCATTGATGTTATGATTACGTATGTATTAGGAGAAAACTGATGATAAAGGACGTATGTTTAAAAAAGGGCTTAGAACGTGATTTGTTGGTCTTTTTGTTGACTTCTTATGTTTCTTCCTTTTCTTCTTCTATTTCCTCTGCTTGCTTTTCAGCTTTTTTTAACGCTGCACACGACTTCCTTGTCTGTATTCACTCTTTAGAAAGGTCTCCACGCTGTTGCCTCTGGGCCTTTTTACATGTAGGAAATGCTCGATTTCTTCTATTAGCAAAGCCTCTACCCCTCTACCTCTCTCTAGCACCCATTTCCTGCATGGCATTATCTCTAGCTTCTTTCATTCGTGATGACAGCAACTGTTTAAAATTATGACCATGTATCACATCAGCAGCAGCAAAGACAGTATCAACAGCTAAAGCCAAGGCCTGGGAGAAGTTCGGGGAGAAATTGGAGGCAGACTATGGTTCGGCAAACAAGGTGTTCTGGCAGACCGTGCGCCGCCTCCGTGGAAAGAAGTCTCTTTCATCACAAACTATTAAGAGTTCAGATGGGAGGCTTCTGAAAACGGAGGAGAGCGTATTGCATAGGTGGAAGGAATACGTTGCATCTCTTCTTAATCCGGTGACAACAACAACTGAGGCATACGAGGTGCACCTTGGAGCGGAAAATAGTCACAGTAGTATCACTGAAACAGAAGTCAGATGGGCAATTAAGTCCTTGAAGACTGGCAAAGCTGCAGGTGATGAAGAAATCCGGTCCGAGATGTTGAAGGCTTAAATCAGGATGGTATCCTGTGGCTGACTCGAGTGTGTCAGGTAGCTTGGATATCTGGACAGGCCCCTAAGCAATGGCAGACAGGAATTGTGATCCCTATCTTCAAGAAGGGAGATCAGAGAGATTGCAACAACTATCGAGGCATCTCTTTGCTCAGCATTCCTCGGAAAGTGTACGCTAAGTGTCTGGAGAAGAGAAGTCGGGAAATAGTCGACTCCATACTGTCGGGGAAGCAGTGTGGTTTCCGACCTGGCCGAAGCACGACGGATCACATCTTTGCTCTAAGGCAAATCTTTGAGAAATCCTGGGAGTATGCAAACGAGGTCTATGCTTGCTTTGTGGACCTCGAAAAAACATATGACAGAGTTCCTCGGGAGAAGCTCTGGCAAATGTTGCAAGAGTATGGAGTGGATAGGCAATTATTGGTTGCTATCAAGTTTCTGTACGAAAGCTCTGAGATGTGTGTCTGGATAAATGGCATTAAGTCAAGACCGTTCACCGTGGGTGTTGGAATCCGCTAAGGGTGCGTACTGTCGCCCATCTTGTTCATTATCTTTATGGACTGGATAGACAGGGGCAGCCGAGGCGGTGAGCGTGTTTGTGTGGGCGACTGCCTGGTGGAGAGGTTGCTCTTTGCAGACGACCTTGTCCTGCTTGGGTGTTCTCGCACGAACCTTCAGCATGCACTAGAGCGGTTTGCAGCCAAATGTGAAGAAGCTGGGATGAAGATCAGTGTGGCTGAAACCGAGGTTCTGGTCCTTTCAAGACAGCCTGCTCAGTGCGCTCTCCATGTTAGGGGAGCCTCATTGAGACAGCTGGAGAAGTTCAAGTATCTCGGGATTGCATTCACGAGTGATGGACGGCAGGAGAAAGAATTAAATGCTCGGATCGGCGCAGCAAGCTGTGTCAGACGTGAACTATGGCGATCCGTGGTAACGAAAGGAGAGCTGGGTAACAAAGCCAAGCTCTCCGTCTTCAAATCTATCTTTGTCCCCATTCTCACCTATGGTCATGAGGCTTGGGTAATGACCGAAAGAGTGCGATCGCGGGTACAAGCGGCCGAAATGAGATTCCTGAGAGGTGTGGCAGGTGTTACCCTACTAGATAGAGTGCACAGCAGCACAATAAGGGAGTCTTTAGGTGTTGAGCCGCTACTTCTCCGCATTGAGAGATCTCAGTTGCGCTGGTATGGCCACGTGATACAGATGCAACAAACTAGTCATCCTAGGTAGTTGTTATTTTCCAAGCCAGTGGGTAAGAGACCAAGGGGTCGGCCTAGAACCAGGTGGCTAGACTACATGGAGAATCTGGGTTCGAGTCGCTTGGATATTACCAGGGAGGACATGTGCCTGATGGCAGAATATCGCGATCGCTAGAGATCCTCTATAGGGCTGCTGCCCCCGCGACCCTAACGGATAAGCGGGTTTGAAAAGTAAGTACTTAAGTAAGTATCACATCAATAAAAACGGAAACACCGTCCCTTAGGGCATGCCGACCGAGAATTTTACTCATGGATTTGAGTAAAAGTGTTGCCAAGAGAAACAGATTTGAAAATGCTGAACCAATTCCATTGCCTCTCTGGTAAACTGACCCTCTAAACACAGATAAACCATTTCCTGTCAGGTTTAAATAGTAACGCGAAATTACTTCTTGGCTCGGCTGATAGGGGATATGCATCTTGAAGTAATTGAGGAGGAGAGAAAAAGAAATCAATCTCGCACTACAGTTGTTTCTTACGAAAATGTAATTTCACTTTGGTTTTGCCTCTTAAAAACGCGAGAAAATCGCCGTGGTCTGAATGAACAGCGATTTCAATCGTGTCAATGACATTTTTAATTAAGGGATAGTAGTCGGTAAAATGAAAAGTCTCATAAATCGCTTCTCGTCTGGCATGTGAAACGGGTATGATTCGTAGGAGCGGTGCGAATGTGTTACCCACAACCTGCGCCTGTATGATGTCTGTATACAGATGATAACCATGTAGGCCACGTGTAAGATCTATTGGGATTGAACACTCACCGATAACGAGTTCCAGGTCGGAAAGTTCAGCTTGTAAACCCAATGTGAAACATAAACCCTCGCTAAAACTAATATAGCGGCCTTCTGTGCATTTGAAATGAAAACATTTGTTAGGTGTGAAATTGATTTTGTAAAAAACCTGTTCTTTCAATGGAATCAACTTACCGAGCGCCTCAACAACGTCCTTACGACTATCATAATACTCCTCGGGAATTTTAAGATGCACTGTTCTGGAGTGTCAGGTGGATAAAAAATAACACAACCGATAAATCCGTCATTTGTGTCGTTTAAGGATATAATAATAGGCGTTTAAATTTTCTTGTTCTGAAACCTATCAGGTATAAATCCAATGTTGACAGCAGCTGGGAATTAGATGAACTGTGTTGAGGACCCCGTAAACAATACAAGATCATTAACTATCATTGTTACGATACCTGCCATTCTAAAACTATCTTTTAGAAAATCAATAGCAGCAATCCTACTTTGCAATTTGCTACTCCTAAATTCAACAATTTTTTGAATAGAGGTCCCGATTTGGGATACCTTAACGTAACAGAAAAATAGGACATCCACTTAAACGGCAAGTTGTAATCCAGTTGTATTCCTTCAACTTCGATTCTGAAAGACTGGAGTGTCGGAATTTTTACCAGTGAAACAATGTTGAAATCGATTTGTTTATCTATGAGATCAGCCTGGAAACCTATTTCGAAAGTGTTGTTTACAGTCCTAATGTTCTTGAAGAGGGCTAGGAAATGTGTTTCCGATAAACCAACTTTCCATCGTCTCTGGAAACGTAGCGTCCTCGGCAGTATTGTAATGAAATGGGCTGTTGTATTGGAATGAATTTGTTCACCAGTATGTGTGTTTGATGGTAGCGTAACATAAAAATCCGTGTCTTCATACATGATGGCTGTACTCTGACCCAACTGCTGTCAATCGCCTCTTGTCAAGCATTTAAAAGATCTATCTCTCGTACCCAGCTGTTCATGCTGGCCGGGTAACCTTGCCATTTCACAAAAGCTTCGCGAACACCACGCCTCATGCGTCAGCGAATAATCTGTTCAATGTTAAAAACTTCAGGTTCTTTCACCTTTTTTAACTGCTGATCGTAGAATACACCTGAGATCTCGCTGCTATCGTAATCTTTAATTTTTTACACATCAGGTTTTCTATAAATGATTTTTGAAACCTCAAACACCTCCTCGGTCCTGTTTGGAAGATAGCCTTTATCAAATATGTTTTCACTTTCGAAATACGTATGTAATCTCCAATTTGCAACCTTAGATTTGTTTTTGGTGCTGCTGTATAATAACTCTGTTGTTTCAACTATAGAGCTGGGGCATTTCGTTCATTGACATCAGCTGGTGCCATACCCAGGGCTCTGTGATTGCGGTAGTTGTAGCTTAACACGAGATCCGGTAAGACATCGATGTATCTGTGTATGTCAGTAAACACTTAAACATCCTCGTTTTTAACGTACGGTTGAATCGTTAGATCGTAACGGCTTTCAAATCGGATTCTGTGGTGAGGAAATCTATGTCGAGTTCTTTAAAATAGTCTTGAACATGTTTGTTTAAAAACTCCTTCCCTTTATCGCTGTTCACTTTTACAGGAACACGGCTGAGTGTGAAAATTTTTTAAAAAGCTTTCTGAAGTTCAAGCCCCTTCTTCGTTTTTAGAGGAATGACCTACGTATAGCGCGAGAAAACATCGATGCAGGTAAGTAGAAATTTATAGCCATTGGTCTGTTTTGACAGACTGGTTAGATCAACCAAGTCCACTTGAAATTGCTCAAATGGCGCATATACACCCATGCGAATACAAGGGTAATGATGACGCACCGGTTTATGTAGCGTATAAGCTCTCACACTCATTAACCATTCACGTGTCTCTTTTTCAGAATGATTTGTTTGTTTAGCTAAACCTTTCACACCGCCAAAACCGGCAGCATTAGCGGGGTTAGAAAATGCTTCATCCATGACCAAAATTTAAATTAAGTTATGTAAAGAACACATCTGTATTTAATTTTTCGTTTATTTATGTATTTATAAACAGGTATATGATTTTTCATTCTCACCCTTTTAGAAAGCATTAGTCCCTACTCAGGTGCACACTTGTCATTTGAAACAATGTATCCATTAGTTGAAAATTAAAAACAAAAGAAAACACCTTGAAACAACATTCGTAGAAGAAACTGTAAAAGAGCTTGGAAAAAATTTGCTTACTTGAGAAACAATAGTGAATTAGTAATTAGGTAATCCGTTTTGAGGTGCCAGTACCCAAACCCCTAGCCAGATAGAGGTGTTCACTTGTAAGACAGAATCACCTAAGTGGATTTTGCTGAGAGCATTAGGACCCCTCTAATCTGCCACCCTGGTGCTAGGCACCAGCGGTATATCAGCAGATTGTAAAATTAATTTTATTTCAGCGTTAGGCCACATACAAATAAAAGACCAACGCCCAAATAAAAGACCCCCGCCCAAATAAAAGACCCACGCCTAAATAAAAGACCCACGCCCAAATAAAAGACCAACGCCTAATTAAGAGACCAACACCCAAATTAAAGACCCACGCCCAAATAAAGACTATCGCCCCAAAACAGGGAGGAGGAGGTGGTGGATCCTGTGCATCACCTTCTGTATGCGGATTGGTTGAACGCCTGTGACGTCAGGAAGGTGTAGGGGTGATGGGAGGTCACATGATGCGAATACTGTATGCTGATTGGCTGGATTAGGCCACGCCCACCTCATTAATATGCGTACCAACTAGGTAGTAATCTGCTCTTAGCATTGAAAGTTATAATAGTACCTTAAGATACAACATGGTACCAATAGGGCACGTGCTACTGACAAATACCTAAAATCATATTTACTCATTATACGAGGCATGTTTTTTAAGTAAGTACCGTTTTGCGATTCCGCCGCCGCAGCGCTACGGTCGGCGTTCTGCGCATGCGCGCTGGTTAACTACATCTCTTGTCTACGCACTGACGCCATTACAGTCTGATTCTTCATTGTATACGGTGTTTACTGAGTGTTTAAGATGCCTTCGACAATCGTGAGTCCCGCCGATTGTGAAGTACGGGCTGTTATACGATTTCTTAGTGCTAAAGGCGTAAAACCGATCGATATTCATCGTGAGATCTGTGAAGTGTACGGACAAAACATTATGAGTGATGGAATGGTAAGGAAATGGGTGAGAGCATTTAAAGATGGCCGCACAAATGTGCATGATGAAGAACGGAGTGGGCGTCCTTCGGTCGTTAATGAAGATTTGGTTGAGAAAGTGGACGAAAAGGTAGGAGAAAACACACGCTTTACAATTTCATCATTGTGCGACTGCTTTCCTCAATATTCTCGTAGTGTTTTGTATCGCATTGTGACCGAGAACTTGAATTACCGGAAATTGTGTTCACGTTGGGTTCCAAAAATGTTGACGGATTTGCACAAAACCCAACGTTTAGGCAGTGCATTGACTTTCCTTGAGCGGTACCACAATGAAGGTGAAGATTTTTTTGACCAAATTGTTACTGGTGACGAAACATGGTTGGCCTACATCACATCCATTGAATGGCGACATTCATCATCACCCAAAAAATTGAAGTTTAAGCAAACAATTTCGGCCCGGAAAATCATGTGCACAGTTTTTTGGGACAGAAAAGGAGTATTGCTAGTGGAGTTTCTGCCTCGTAATGAGAAAATCAATGCAGCGTCTTGTTGTGAGACATTGAACAATCTGCGTCGTGCAACCAGAACTAAAGACGTGGCAAGTTGGGTAAGGGTATCGTTTTGCTGCATGACAATGCCCGTCCACATGTGGCTAATCGGACCAAAGATCTCATCAAATCTTTTAAATGGGAAACTCTAGATCATTCTCCATACAGCCCTGATTTGGCGCCCAGCGACTACCGTTTGTTCCTGCACTTGAAGAAACACCTGGGTGGTCAGCGTCTTCAAGACGATAACGAAGTCAAAACATTTGTGATACAGTGGTTAACAAGTCAGGCGGCAGAATTTTATGAGGAGGGTATTCAAAAACTGGTGCCACGTTAAGACAAAGGCATCAATATTCACGGAAATTATGTAGAAAAGTAGATTAAGGTACAGGCTTACATGTAAAAAAAAAATTATTGCGATATCTTTGCACGTCTCTTTTTAATTCTAAAACGGTACTTACTTAAAAAACATGCCTCGTATTAAACCATTACATGTTCTCACGTGTTGTTTGATATATTACATGAAAAATATATTATCATTCAAAGTTCCAATGGTACCATAAGGTTCGACATAGTTCCATTAGTGCACGTGCTACTAAACCAATAACTATTATCATAATTTACTCGATATATTCACTCATGGCACGTTTTTACGAGTTGTTTGATATATTACATCACATATCTTCATAGCATAAGGAGTTCCAATAGTACCATATGGTAACATATGACACCATTAGGGCACGTGCTATTAAACAAATAACCATTATAAATATTTACTCATTATAGTCACCAATGGCACGTTGATACGTGTAAGTGATATATTAAATGTCATATCCTATATTTGAAATTTTCAATAGTAATATATAGTATTATCTTACACAATTAGGGCACGTGCTTCAAAAACAATAGCCATTGTCAATATTTACTGGTTATATTCACTCATAACATGCTCTTACGAGTTTTTAATACATAACTTGCCATACCTTAGCATTGAAAGTTCCAATGGTAACATATGGTACCACATGTCGTTATTAGAACACGTGCTAATAAATCAAACACCAATATCATCATTTACTCGTTATAGTCTCTAATAGCACGTTGTTACGAGTTGTTTGCTATAGTACATGCCATATCTTAGCATTAAAAGTTCCATTGGGAACATATGGTACAATACGGCATTATTAGAGTACGTGCTACTAAAGCAATAAATATTATCATTATTTACTCGTTCACGAGTAGGTTTATATATCACATGCCATATCTTAGCATTAAATATTTCTATGTTACCAGAGTGTACGACATAGTAATATTAGCGCACGCGCTACAAAACCAAAACCCATTATTATTATTTAGTCGTTACAGTCACTAACGGCTCGTTGTTACGAGTAGTTTGATTAATTACATGCCATATCTTAGCAATGAAAGTTCCAATGATATTATATGGTATAACATGGCACCATTAGAACACGTGCTACTAAATAAATAAACATAATTTACTCAATATATATTCAGTCATGGCACGTTGTTGCAAATTTTTTGATATAATACATGCCATATATTAGCATTCAAATTTCCATTACTACTATATGTTATAATATGACAACATTAGGGCATGTGATACTAAACAAATAACCATTATCATTATTTACTCGTTATTGTCACCAGTGGCACGTTGTTACGAATACTTTGATATAATACATGCCTTATAATAGATTTGAAAGTTCCAACGGTACAGTATTGTATCATATGATACAATTAGGGCAGGTGCTTCTAAACCAATATCCATTATCCTTATATTCTGGTTATATTCACTCATAACATGTTGTTACGAGTTGTTTGGTACAATAAATACCAAATCTTAGCGATCAAAGTTCCATTATTACCATATGGTATAATATGACACTATTAAGGCATGTGCTACTAATCCAATAACCATTCTCATTATTTACTCGTTTTATTCAATCAATGCACGTTTATTTGAATAGAAAGTTCTAATGGTACAATATGGTATCATATAACACAGTTAGGGCACGTGCTAATAAACCAATAACCCATATTATTATTTATTCGTTACAGTCACTATTGGCTCGTTGTTACGAGCAGCTTGATATCTTCCAACTTGGCACCTTTAGAACAGGAGCTACTAAACTAATTAATATTATCATAATTTACTCGATATATTCACTCATGGCACGTTGTTACAAATTATTTGATATATTACATCATAATATTATATATATTAGAATTGAAAGTTCCAATAGTAACTTATGATATAATATGATACATTTAGGGCACATGCTATTAACTGAAAACCTATATCATTACATTCTCTTTATATTCACTCATAGCATGTTGTTACGAGTGGTTTGATATATTACATGCTATATCTTACTATTCAAAGTTCCAATGGTAATATATGGTACCACATGGAACTGATAAAACACGTGCTACTTAACCAATAACTATTATCATAAACTTCTCGATATATTTACTCATGGTACATTGTTAGGAGTTGTTTGATATATCAGAAGCTATATTTTAGCAATCAAAGTTCTATTTTTACCATATAGTATAATATGACACTATTAAGGCATAGGCTACTGAACCAATAACCATTATCATTATTAGTCGTTTTATTCAATCAATGCACGTTGTTACGAGTTGTTTGATATATTAGATGCCATATCTTAGAAATGAAAGTTCCATTGATAACATATAGTAGCATTTAGCCCCAATAGAACACGTGATACTAAACCAATAACCGTTATTATAATTTACTCGATATATTTACTCATGGCACGTTGTTACAAATTGTTTTTTATATTAAATGCCATATCTTAGCATTCAAATTTCCATTACTACCATA
>JAHWFO010035974.1:153751-167727 GCA_023313115.1 Rhysida immarginata | reverse complement strand
CCAGTATCATTATCTACTCGTTATTGTCACCAGTGGCACGTTGTTACCATTAGTTTGATATATTACATGCCATATAATAGACTTAAAAATTCCAACGGTACCGTATGGTATCATATGATAATATTAGGGCATGTGCTTCTAAACCAATAACCATTATCCTTATATTCTGGTTATATTCACTCATAACATGCTGTTACGAGTTGTTTGATATATTAAATGCCAAATTATTGCAATCAAAGTTCCATTATTACCATATGGTATAATATGACACTATTAAGGCATGTGCTACTAATCCAATAACCATTTTCTTTATTTACTCGTTTTATTCAATCAATGCACGTTGTTACGAGTTGTTTGATATATTAGATGCAATATCTTATCATTTAATATTCCAATGGTACCACAAGGTACGACTTAGTACCATTAGCGCACGTGCTACTATATCAATAACCATTATTATTATTTACAAGCTACAGTCACTAATGACTCGTTGTTATGAGTAAATTGTTAGATTACATGTGATATTTTAGCCTTACTCGCCATATATTAGAATTGAAGTTCCAATGGTACCATATGGTATCATAAGGCACATTAAAGGCACGTGCTTTTAATATTAACCATTATCATGTTTTACTCGTTATATTTATTAATAGCACGTTGTTATGAGTTGCTTGATATATTACATGCTATCTCTTAGTATTGTAAGTTCCAATGGTACCTTAATCTACTAGAGTATCATTAGCGAACATGCTACTAATGTAATAACCATTATCATTATTTACTCATTACAGTCAGTAATGGCTGTAGTTACGAGTAGCTGGATATATTACATGCAACTTCTTGGCATTACAAGTTCCAATGATAACATATGGTACCACATATTACCATTAGAACACGTGCTACTAATCCAATAACCATTATCAAAATTTACTCGATATATTTACTCATTGCACGTTGTTACAAATTGTTCGATATAATACACGCCGTATCTTAGCATTGAAATTCACAATGACACCATACAGTATCATATGACTCAATTAGAGTACGTGCTACTAAAATAATAACCATAATCATTATTCACGCATTATATTCACTCATGGCACGTTCTTACGAGTTGTTTGATATATTACATGTTAGGTACGAGATGGTACCAATAGTGCACGTGCCTGTAAACCAATAACCATTATCATTATTTACTCGTTTACTCGTTATGGTCGCGAATGGCACGTTATTACGAGTAGTCTGATATATTATATGCCATATATTAGAATAGAAAGTTCTAACATATGGTAACATATAGTACCACATGGCACCGATAAAACACGTGCTACTAATCCAATAACCATTATCATTATTTACTCGTTTTATTCAATCAATGCACGTTGTTACGAGTTGTTTGATATATTAGATGCAATAACTTATCATTTAATATTCCAATGGTACCACAAGGTACGACTTAGTACCATTAGCGCACGTGCTACTGTATCAATAACCATTATTATTATTTACACGCTACAGTCACTAATGACTCGTTGTTATGAGTAAATTGTTAGATTACATGTGATATCTTAGCCTTAAAAGTTCCAATGACAACATATGGTACCACATGGCACCATTAGAACATGTGCTACTAAACCAATTATTATCATAAGTTACTCGATATATTCACTCATGTCACGTTGTTACAAGTTGTTTGCTATATTTAATGCCATATCTTAGCATTCAAATTTCCATTACTACCATATGTTATAATATGACAACATTAGGGCATGTGCTACTAAACCAATAACCATTATCATTATTTATTTCTTAATGTCACCATTGGGACGTTGTTACGAATAGTTTGATATATTACATGCCATATAATCGATGTGAATGTCCCAACAGTACCGTATGGTATCATATGATACAATTAGGGCAGGTGCTTCTAAACAAATAACCATTATCCTTATATTTTGGTTATATTCACACACGTTGTTTCGAGTTGTTTGATATATTAAATGCCACATCTTAGCAATCAAAGTTCCATTCATACCATATGGTATAATATGACACAATTAAGGCATGTGCTATTAAACCAATAACCATTATCATTATTTACTCGTTTTATTCATTCATGTCACGTTGTTACGTGTTGTTTGATAAAATAGATGCTATATATTAGCATTCAAAGTTCCATTATTGCCATATTTTATAATATGACAACATTAGGGTATGTGCTACTAAACCAATTACTATCATCATTATTTACATGTTATACTCACCAGTTGCACACTGTTACGAGTGGTTTGATATATTACTTGCCATATATTAGAATTGAAAGTTCCAATGGAAATGTATGGTATAATATGACACCATTAGGGCACGTGATGCTAAACTAATAACCATTCTCATTATTTATTCGTTATAATCATCAGTGGCACGTTGTTAGGAATAGTTGATATATTACACGCCATATATTAGAATTGAAGTTCCAATGGTACCATATGGTATCATAAGGCACATTAAAGGCACGTGCTTTTAATATTAACCATTATCATGTTTTACTCGTTATTTTTATTCATAGCACGTTGTTATGAGTTGCTTGATATATTACATGCTATATCTTAGTATTGTAAGTTCCAATGGTACCTTAATCTACTAGAGTATCATTAGCGAACATGCTACTAAAGTAATAACCATTATCATTATTTACTCATTACAGTTACTAATGGCTGTAGTTACGAGTAGCTGGATATATTACATGCAATTTCTTGGCATTAAAAGTTCCAATGATAACATATGGTACCACATATTACCATTAGAACACTTGCTACTAACCCAATAACCATTATCAAAATTTACTCGATATATTTACTCATTGCACGTTGTTACAAATTGTTCCATATAATACACGCCGTATCTTAGCATTGAAATTTACAATGATACCATACAGTATCATATGACTCCATTAGAGTACGTGCTACTAAAATAATAACCATAATCATTATTCACTCATTATATTCACGCATGGCACGTTCTTACGAGTTGTTTGATATATTACATGTCAGGTACGAGATGGTACACAATAGTGCACGTGCCTGTAAACCAATAACCATTATCATTATTTACCCGTTTACTCGTTATGGTCACGAATGGCACGTTATTACGAGTAGTTTGATATATTATATGCCATATATTAGAATAGAAAGTTCTAACATATGGTAACATATAGTACCACATGGCACCGATAAAACACGTGCTACTTAACAGATAACTATTATCATAAAGTACTCGATATATTTACTCATGGCACGTTGTTACGAGTTGTTTGATATATTAGATGCCACATCTTAGCAATGAAAGTTCCATTATTACCATATGGTATAATATGACAAAATTAGGGCACGTGCTGCTAAAAGAATAACCTATATTTAATCATAGCAAGTTGTTATGAGTCGTTTGATATAAAACATGCCATATTTTAGCATTGAAAGTTCCAATGTTACTATATGGTATCACATGACACCTTTAGGGCACGTGATGCTGAACTAATAACCATTATCATTATTTATTAGTTATAATCATCAGTGGCACGTTGTTACAAAAAGTTTGATATAATACATGCCATATATTAGAATTGAAAGTTCCAGTGGTATACAAAATAGTATCATATGACAATTAAGGAAGTGCTACTAAACCATTAACCATTATAATATTTTACTTTTTATAGTCACTAATGGCACGCTGTTAGAAATTGTTTGATATATTACATGCCATATCATAGCATCCAAAGTTCCATTACTACTATGTGGTATAATATTACATAATTAGGGCATGTGCTACTAAACCAATAGCCTATATCATTTTATACTCCTTATATTCACTCATTGCATGTTGTTACGCGTTGTTTGATATATTGCATGCCATAATTAGAATAGAAATTCCAATAGTACCATATTGTATAACATGACAACATTAGAGCATGTGCTACTGAAACAATAACGATTATCATTATTTACTCGTTATAGTCACCAATGCTATGTTGTTACGAATAGTTTGATATATTACAAGTCATACATTAAAATTGAAAGTTCCGATGGTACCATATGTTGTCATATGACACAATTAGGGCACGTGCTACTAAACCAATAACCATTATCATTATTATCTCGTAATATAAACTTATCGCACGTTGTTACGAGTTGTCTGATATACTACACGCTACACCTTAGAATTGATAGTTCCAATGGTAACATATAGTACCACACGGCACAATTAGAACACGTGCTACTACACAAATAAATTTTATGATTATTTACTCGTTATATTCACCCATTAAATGTTGTTACAAGTTGTTAGACATATTTCATGCCATAACTTAGCATTGAATTTTCCTATAGTAAAATAAGTTACGAAATAGTACCATTAGTGCACGTGCTACTAAATCATTAACTATTATCATTATCTACTCGTTGATTTCACATATAGCACGTTGTTTCGAGTTTTTTGATATTTTACATTCCATTAATTAGAATTGAAAGTTCCAGTGGTACAGTATGGTATCATATAGCATAAAAAGGGTATGTGCTACTAAGATAATAGCTAATATCATCCCTGTCTCGTTACATTCAATCATTAAATGTTGTAACGATATGTTTGATATATTAAATGCCATATCTTAGCATTTAAAGTTCCATTATTTCCATATGGTATGACATGACATGTGCTCCTGAATGAATAACCATTATCATTATATACTCGTTATTGTGACTAATTGCACGTTGTTCTGAGTAGTTTGATATAATTCATGCCGTATAGTAGAATTGAAAGTTCCTCTGGTACCAAATTGTATCATATGACAAAATTAGGGTACGTGCTACAAAACTAATAACCTACATCAATCTATACTCATTATATGCACTCATGGCATGTTGTTACGTGTTGTTTGATATAATACATGCCATATTTTAGCATTGAAATTTTCTATAATACCATAAGGTACGACAAGGTACCATTAGTGCACGTGCTACTAAACCAATTACCAATATTTTTTACTCGTTATAGTCACTAATGGCACGTTTTCACTACTAATTGATATATTACATGCCATTTATTATAATTGAAAGTTCCAATGGTATAACATATGGTATCATATAACACAATTATGGCACATGCTACTAACCAATAACCATTATCATTTTTTACTCATGGTACGTGGTTTCGAGTTGTTTGATGTATTACATGTTTTGTCTTAGCATTGACAGTTTCAATGGTACCTAATGGTATGACATGATACCATTTGCGCACGTGCTACTAAACCAACAACCATTATCACTAAATACCAGTTATATTCATACATAGCATGTTGTTGCAAGTTTTTTGATATACTACATGAATTATCTTCTTAGCATTTTGTTACGAGTAGTTTGATATATTACATGTCATATCTTAGCATTGAACGTTCTAATGATAACATATGGTACCACATGGCACGATAAGAACATGTGATACTAAGCCAATAACTATTCTCATAATTTTCTCGGTATATCCACTTACAGCAGCTTGTTACGAGTAGCTTGACATATTACATGTGATATCTTAGCTTCGTAAGTTCCAATGATAACATATAGTACCATATTGTACTATTAGAAAACGTGCTACTAAACCAAACACTATTATTATAATTTACTCGATATATTCACTCATGGCACGTTGTTATGAGTTGTTTAATATATTATATACTATATCTTCGCCTGGAAAGTTTTAATGAGACCTATAAACTACGACATTATACCATTAGGGCAAGTGCGACTATAACAATAACCATTATTATTTACTCGTTATATTCACTCATGTCAAGTTGTTACAAGTTGTTTGATATATAACATGCCATACATAATCAATGGTCACAATAGTGCACGTGGTACTAAACCAATACCCATTAATATTATTTACTCGTTATACTCATAATGGCAGGTTGTTACGAGTAATTTGGTTTATTACATGTCATATCTTAGCATTGATATTTCCAATGGTATCATATTGTACAACACGGCATCATTAGAACACGTGCTTCTAAAACAATAATCGTTATCATTTTTTACTCGATATTTTCACTCAGAGCACGTTGTTACGAGTGGTTTGATATATTACATGCCATATCAATGCATTAAATTTTCCTACAGTACCATAAGATACGACAAGGCACATTTAGGGCACGTGTTACTAAACCAATAAAAATTATTATTTACTCGCTATAGTCACTAATTGCACGTTGATACGAATAGCTTGATATATTACATGCCACATCTTAGCATTGAAATTTTCAATGGCAATATGTGGTACTACATGACAACATTAGAACACGTGCAACTAAACCAATAACCATTATCGTTATTTACTCAATAAATTCACTCATTGCACGTTGTTACGAGTAGTTTGGTATATTATATGACATATCTTAGCATTGAAAGTTCCAATGGTACCATATGATATCATATGACACCCTTAGAACACGTGCTACTAAACCAATAACCATTATCATTATTTTTTCGTTATAATCACTAACAGCACGTCGTTACGAGTAATTTAAATATTACATGTCATATATTAGTATTGAAGGTTTCAATAGTACAATATGATATTATATGACACCGATAGAACACGTGCTACTAAACCATTAACCATTGTCATTATTTACACAATATATTCACTTATAGCACGTTGTTACGGATAGTTTGATATATTACATGCCATATCATAGCAATGAAAGTTCCAATGAACCACATGGTACAACATGACAACATCAGAACACGTGTTACTAAATTAATAACCATTATCATAATTTGCTCGATATATTCACTCATGGCACGTTGTTACGAATAGTTTTATATATTACATGTCATATCTTAGCATTGAAAGTTCCAATTGTACTATATGGTATCATATGACACCATTATGGCACGTGCTTGCATACCAATAAAAATTATCCTTATTTACTCGTTATATTCACACATAGCATGTTATTACGATATATTTGAAATTTTATATGCCATATCTTAGCATTAATTTTTCCAACGGTACCACATGGGTCTATATATTACCATTTGTCCCGTGGTACTAAACCAATATTTATCAATAATTACTCGTTATAAACGATCATAGCACGTTGTTACAAGTTGTTTGATAAATTACTTGCCATATTTCACCATTGATTATTCCAATTTTACTGATTGGTATCATATGACGCAATTAAGGTACGTTCATCTAATCCAACAACCAATAGTTATAATCACTAATGGCAGGTTGTTACAAATAGTTTGATATATTACATGACATATCCTTTTAGCATTGAAAGTTCCAATTGTACCATAAGTTATCATATGACACCATTAGGGTACGTTTTACTGAGCCAATAAACATTATTATTAATTACTCGTTATACTCACTTATTACGTGTTGTTACGGTATGTTTGATATTTTACATGCCGTTACTTAGCATCGAATGTTCTAATGTTAACATATGGTCCCACAATACAGCACTAGAGAACATAATACTGAACTAATAACCATTATCTATATTTACTCGTTATATTCTTTGATAGCACGTTCTTACGAGCTGTTTGATATATCACATGCCATATCTTAGTTTTGGAAGTTCCAATGGTACATTACAGTATCATGACAACATTAAAGCACATGCTACTCAACTAAACCCCTTTAACATTATTTACTCGTTATATTTACTCATGCCACGTTGTTACAAGTTGTTCGATATATTACATGCCATACCTTAGCATTGAGTGTTCTAATGGTAACATACTGTACCCTTGACACCATTAGAACACGTGCTACTAAATCAATAACCATTATCATAATTTACTCGTTATATTCACTCATAGCACGTTGTTACGAGTTGTTTGATATATTACTTGCCATATCTTGGCATAGAAAGTTCCAATGGTACTACATAGTATCATAAGGCTCCACAAAGGCACGTGCTTCTTAACAGTAACCACTATAAGTATTTACTCTTTATATTCAGCCATAGCACGTTTTGACAAGTTATTTTATGTACTACATGCCATATCTTAACTTTGGAAGTTCTAATAGTACCATAAGGTATTATATTGCACCATCAAGCCACGTACTACTAAGCCAAAAAAAACTATAATTATTTACTTTCTATATGCACTCATGGCACGTTGTTACGAGTTGTTTCATATAGTACATGCCATATATTAGAATTTAAAGTTCCAGTAGTACAATAAGGTATCATATTACACAATTAGGACATGTGCTACTAAACCTATATCCAATATCATTATTTACTCGTTATAGTCACTCACAGCACGTTGTTACGAGTTGCTTGATATATTACATGCCATGTCGTAGTATTGAAAGTTCCAATAGTACCATAGGGTATCATATGACACCATTAGGGCATGTGCTTTTATACCAATAACTTATCATTATTTACTCGTTATAGTCTTTATGGCACGTTGTTAAAGTTAGTTTGATATATTACATGCCATACATTACATTGAAAGTTCCATAAAAACACGTACTACTAAATCATAAACCATTGTCATTATTTTCCCGTTTTATTCACAATTGGCATGTTGTTTAGATATATTTGATACATTACATGCTATATATTATAATTGAAAGTTCTAATGGTACCAAACGGTATTATATGACACAATTAGGGCATGTGCTACTAAACCAATAGCAGTTAGCGGTATTTACTCGTTATAGTCACTAATAGCACATTGTTACGAGTAGTTTCATACACTACATGTCATATCTTAGCATCCATGTTTCCAATGGTACCATTTGGTATCTTATAGCACCAACAAAGGGCGTGCTACTAAGCCAATAGCTATTCTCATTATTTACTCGTTATAGTCACTCATTTTACTATAAATGGATCCATTTTACTTTATTATGCCGCCCAGCGTATATAATAATGGAAGATTGTGTTTCCTTAATAAGTGACCTTGATGACCCTGATACGCACATAGTGCTTGGTGACGTCAATTGTAACTTTCAAATTCTTTCTCATGATTGAAGAAGTTTAATAACTTCTACGAAGGCCCTTGGCCTGATGCAAATCCTCTCTAAACCGACTCGGGTCACAAAGACTAGCGAGACCTTAATAGACCATATATAATTACCAACTACAGTATACCATAAAGACGTAGTTTACTCAACAATACCACAACTCGATCACGCGGCAATTTTTGTTTCTTTAATTTTCTTGCAGTTACATCAAAAAAGTGATAAGTACAAAAAAATATTTCCTTCATACGTCTCCTTTAATAAACAAGAATTTCAGAGAAACCTGACCATGTTAAATATCGAGCCTCTGGAAAAAACTAACGACGTCGAGAATTCCTTAAGCAAGTTGATTTTCTGGTAATGAAGGCCGCCACGTCAGCTGGTTTATACTATAAACATTATGGAGAAATTGAAAGTTAAACAACAGACTTACCAGAATTATGTCCAAATTATGGATCACCGTACGCTACAAGAACATAAGAAAGTCTGTGTAAACTTAAAAAAGCAATTTGCCAGGCTAAAAGATCAATCGTTTCTCGATACATTAAATCTAATCGTCTTTGGCAAATGATACGCTGCAATTGCACTCATAGCAAACCAAAGTTGCCATTTGAAAAATATAAACAATATCTTGCTTGGATCAATAACCTTACCCATCTTCCTATACCTTCCAAAGTTGTAGAGCGAGATATGCATTCTGGTGATAAACATACCGAAATCTGTCCAGACCCTGGAATTCCTTTTGCCACATGTTGGTAAATAATATTTGCAAGGTCCGAATCAAGGGACCTTGTTATCCACTCATCATGACAGATAGGATTATCCAGAACTTTAATGTTGCTGGACATATTTTGATTTATGTCTTGTGTACAACGATAGTGAGAACCAAAAAATTCCCACGTGCACTTAAGGTAATAATAATTAACCCAATTTATAAGAAAGGTGACTCGACAGACATTTCCAACTACCGCCCGATTTCAGTAATGAATCCACTCTCTAAAATTGTGGAAAAAATCGGATACCGTCGTTTAAGTGATTATCTGTGATCTCAAATACCCAATCAACAGAGGGGTAGTAGGCCAGGTTGCAAGGTTACTTGGATACCATTATATATCTTTTTAAAGGCTCCCGAGGCTTATGAACGCGGTTATAATTTTATTTTTGCCCAAACTAAGGCCTTTGAAACTATCTCTAGAAACAAGTTTTTATGATTTGGCCTCTTTGGGGGTGTCAAAAGGTTATCTGGACTTATTAAAGGATTATTTTAGGGCTCGGGAAAATATTATCAGCCAACGACCCCTAATAAGCAATAAGTCTACTCAGGGAATTGTTCAGGGCTCGAGCACTGGTCCACTCCTGTTAGCTGTGGCTACTGCTTCGATATATAATCACCATTTCAGCACAGAAATCTGGAGTTACGTTGACGATAATTTCCTGTTTGCAACTTATCCCATTCGAGATCATAGCTTGGTTCAGGAATTTCTTCATCAAGACTTGACATGTTTATCAAACTGGTATGGTAGTTGAGGCTTGTGTCTCAGTACGACCAAGACCAATATAATGGCAGGTCCGAACATAGGAAATTCTACAAGTACAATTAAAATACTTGCAATTGTTTTTGACCCGCATCTTAGGTTCAATCACCACTTTGACAAACTCATTACTACTCTTCACTGTAAGACTTATTTGGTCAAAAGATTAAGATCATTATTGAATATTACCCAAACTTGTTCATCACAGCGGTTATTGTTTCAAAATTAGAGTATGGGGCCGTATTTTGGTCTTCATCAGCGACTGTGAATATTAAGAGGTTAATGGTAGCGTATAATCGTCTAATAAGGACTGCCTTCAAAATGAATAAGTTAGACTCTGTAGCGATGAAGGGTTCGAACCATCAATTACCGATTCTTGGTTCTATTAGTTAGGCGTCATTGACCATCGAATTATCTATAGCTTTATGAGAGGAAACTCATCTAGCAGCGTTTGTCAAGACATGGTTCACTTCTCAAAAAACTATTCGTGTAACCCGTCATTTTTTATTTCTTATACCCATCATAACATCTGCATATAGTTCCAAACGATTCCCTTATAATGCAAAAACTCTCTAGAATGACTTACCATTTGATTTACCAATTGAAATACCTTCATCAGTATATTCATGCGTTTCAACTCAATATACTGCTTCCTGCCGTCATCTAAACCGTCGCTTAAGAAATTACTATATTGAACAACAATAAAAACTTTTATTTTGTCTGTTTTTAAATGGTTTGCTGTGATCACCTGGTTTCTTTTTATAAGTGTTCCATTTGGTTGCAAGTCAAAGTAATTTTCCTTTTTTAATCTGTAGGATGTTGTTCCCTTATTTTTAGTCTCTCAGAAACTTTACTCTAATAGAGTGCTCGAAATTAATAATATTAAATAAATAATGATAAAAATATTATATGTCATATCTTAGCATTGAAGATTCCAGTTGTACCATATGGTTTCATATGGCACCATTAGGGCACGTGCTTCTAATGCAATAAAAATATCATTATTTACTCCTTATATACACATACAGCACACTGTCAGGAATTGTTTGATATATTACATGCCATATCTTAGCAATGTAGGTTCCAATAGAACACGTGCTACTAAACCAATAACCATTATCATTATGTACTCGTTATAATCGATCGTGGCAAATTATTACCAGTTGTTTGATATATTACATGTCATATCTTAGCATTGAAAGTACCAACTGTACCATATGGTATCATACGACGCCAGTAGGGCACGTGCTATTAAGCCACTAGCCAATATCATTATTTAATCGTTATAATCACTCATTACGTGTTACGAGCTGTTAGATGTATTACATGCCATATCTTAGCATTGAAGGCCTCACTGGTAACATAAAGTATGAAATGGTATCATTAGGACACGTGCTACTTACCAATAACCTCTATCATTATTTACTAGTTATATTCACTCATGGCACGTTGTTACGAGTTGTTTGATTCATTACATGCTATACCTTAGCATTAAATGTTTCAATGGTAATATATAGTATTATAAGGCACTATAAAGGCACGTGCTTTTAAACAATAACTACTATAATTATTTACTCCTTACACTCACTCATGGCATGTTGTGACAATTTTTTGATATATTACATGCCATAACTTCTTTGCATTGACATTCCAATGGTACCATAAGGTATCATATTACACCATTAGGGTATGTGCTACTAAACCAATAATGACACCTTGTTACGAGTAATTGATATATTATACGTCATACATCAGTATTGAAAGTTTCAATAGTAGTACATGGTATCATATAACAATATCATGGCACGTTCTTCTAAACTAATTTCTATTATAATGATTATTTGTTATATATACACATGGCAGTTGTTACGAGTTGTTTGATATATAATATGCCATAACTTAGCATTTAAAGTTCCAATAATACCATAAGGTATGACATGGTAACATTAGGGCACGTGCTACCAAACCAATAACTATCATTATGTACTCGTAATATTCACACATTACATGTAGTTACTAGTTGTTTGATATATTACATGCCATATCCTAGCATTGAAAGTTCCAATGGTACCATATTGTATGACATGTAACTATTAGTGCATGTGCTACTAAACCAATAGGAAGGGGGGGGGAGCAGACCCCCTCTAACGAACTGCTGTATACCCCCATTTTTATCTAGTCACAGTAAATGTCTAAGAAGATAATATTTTAATTGATAAAAATTTCATTCACTTAGTCGCATAATCATCGCGCGATGTGCAGACAGTGAAGACATAACGAATCTTTTTATTTCATATTTTCCATCCATTCTCGAATTCTCATAAAATTAGTTGCTATGCCTTATATCTCAAACCTCGTATTAAAAGAAATATATAATCTATAATCTTAATCTTACATATATATTTTATGTAAAACATGTGCATTAAAGTTATACAAAAACTGTAAGTTTACTGAAATATATATAATCAAACTGTTTAAATGAGCAAACATATAACATTTTTGCATTTTAAATGAGTTTTTTATCGTATCAAGGATTAAATCAGTAATTTTTGATCCAGAACAAAAGTTTAATCCAAACCCTTCGTAAACAGGCTGACCAAGTTTTATATGAGATGTTTGACATATTACTTGCCATATCTTAGCATTGAAAGTTCCAAAGATACAATATGGTATTACATGGTACCTTTCAGGCATATGCTACTAAACCAAAACCTTATATCATAATATATTTTTGGCATCATTATATATATTCACTAATAGCAGGTTTTTAGGAGTTGTTTGCTATAACAAATGTCATATCTTAGCATTGAAAGTTAAAATGGAACAATATGGTATCATATGGCACTTAAAGGCACGTACTACAAAACAATAACCACTATATATTATTTACTCTTTATATTCACTCATGGCACGTTGTAACTATTTATTTGATATGTTACTTGCCATATCTTCTTAGTATTGAAAGTTACAATGGTACCATAAAGTACGACATGATAATATTAGAACACGTGCTATTAAACCAATAACCATTATCACTATATACTCGTTATATTCACTCACGGCATGTTGTTACGAGTTGTTTGTTATAATAAAGGCCATTTTTTACCATACAGGCACGTACTAACAAACAATCTATATATATAAAGAAGGATGTTTGTGGGTCTGTCTGTGGGTCTGTTTTTTATACAAATCTACAGTTTTATTCCGATCTTGATGAAATTTCACATACATGACCTTCAAAGCATGAGGAAGGTCACTGTCTACTTCAGATTTCGAAAAAATAATAATTATTGATAAAAAATCGATATTCATGGTTATGGCAGGGCATATTAATGAGAAATATCGCATGACCAACAATGCAAGACAAAGTTTTTGCAACAATGGTATCAACACGCAATTCAC
>JAHWFO010035974.1:116050-138751 GCA_023313115.1 Rhysida immarginata | reverse complement strand
TGATACGGATGCCGCAAACTAGTCTTCCTAGGCAGTTGTTATTTTCCAAGCCAGTGGGTAAGAGACCAAGGGGTCGGCCTAGAACCAGGTGGCTAGACTACATGAAGAATCTGGGTTCGAGTCGCTTTGATATTACCAGGGAGGACATGCGCCTGATGGCGGGAGATCGCGATCGCTGGAGATCCTCCATAGGGCTGCTGCCCCCACGACCCTAACGGATAAGCGGGTTTGAAAAGTAAGTAAGTAAGTCAAACAAAAGATGAAAAAATCAAATGATGTAATAATACCTGTCAACAATATCTATTTAAACTTATATACTTATCTTTTACTGAAAGAAGATTTCAGTTATACTTTCAAAAAAGTTTTTATACCTGAAGAAGGTCTTTGAAATAAAATGACTGAAAGGCCTCGTATTAATTATTTTGTAATGTCTCTTTTATCATTCTCTTTTTATCTATTATACATCTCTTATTTTCTTTCTCGAGATAATTTTATGTTTTTATATATTTTTATATATCCTTTGTATTTAAATTTCTTTAAAAATATTAAAAACTGACAATCATAAAAAAATATTTGTATAGTATAAAAATAGATATTTGTATTTTAAAAAAAGAAGAAAAATTAGTGATTCAAAGTAGTATTATCATGTACATCTGTAATAATTTTCGTTTATAGAAGCAATTTCATTTTTCCCAATTATGTATTAATTTCGATGTATCTTGTCTCTTGAGAGCATTCATTACTCTTTCGAGATAAATCGATAAGCCTTATTATACCTAAATAAATATTAAAAAATAAAATTATTTACTCTTTTTATTCACTCATTGCAGGTTGTTGCGAGTTCTCTTATATATTACATTCCATATACTAGAATTGATAACATATGGTATTGTATGACACAACAATTGATGTGCTACTAAACCAATACCCTATCACATTATTTACTTGTTATAGTCACTAATAGCATGTTGTTATCAGTAGGCTATTTATAACATGTCATATCTTAGCACTGAAAGTTCCAATGGTACCATATGATATTATTTGATACCATTAGGACATGTGCTTTAAAATCAAATACTATTATCATTATTTACTTGTTAAAGTCACTAATGGCACGTTAATACGAGTATCTTGATATATTACGTGCCTTATCTTAGCATTGAAAGTTACAATAGTACAATACAGTATCATATAGCACCAACAGGGTACGTGCTACTAAGCCAATAGCTATTGTCATCATTTACTCGTTATATTCACTCGTGGCTTCGTTGTGACAACCCATGCCATATATTAGAATTTAAAGTTCCAATGGCATTATGCGGTATCATATTGTACGATTAGGGCACGTTGTACCAAATCATTACCCATTATCATTATATACTACTAATATTCTCTCATAGCACGTTGTTACGAGTTGACTGTATTATTACAAGCCATATCTTAGCACAGAAAGTTCGAATGGTACTATATGGTATCCTATAACACCACTAGGGCATGTGCTACTAAACCAATATTCCTTATCAATATTTATTTGATATAATCACGAATGGCACGTTGTTACGAGTAGCTTGATATACTTGCCATATCTTAGAATTTAAAGTTCTAATGATAACATATGGTACCATATGGCACCACTAGAACACGTGCTACTAAACAAATAACTATAATTATAATTTACTCGATACATTCACACATTACACGTTGCCATATCTTAGCATTGAAAGTTCCAATGGTGCCTTAAGGTATAACATTGTACCATTAATGCACGTGCTACTAAACCAATAACTATTATAGGTTTTCACTCGTTATAGTCACTAATGGCAAGTGGTTACGAGTAGCTTGTTATATTACTTGCCATATCTTAGCATTGATAGTTCCAATGGTACTATATTGTACAAGATGGTAACATTAGGGAACGTGCTACTAAACCAATAACCATTATCGATATTTTCACTTTATAGTCACTAATGGCACGTTGTTACGAGTAGTTTGATATATTACATGCAATATCTTAGCACTGAAAGTTCCAAGGTACCATATGGTATCATAAGGCACATAAAGGCACGTGCTTCTAAACGATAACCACTATAACTATTTATTAATTATATTCACTCATGGCACATTGTGACAAGTTATTTGATATATTACAAGCCAACAGTTGTGGGTTCTTTTACGTTCAATAAATTGAGTTCAACTTGCTTTGGCTTTCCTATTTGACCCCACGGATTTCGAAGAAATTTGGTTTTTTTGCTTGTAACTGATTAGTTGTGCTGGCCTTCATATTTTTGACTTCTTGTTGTGGAGGTTCATGGTCTTCATGATTATAAATGATTTCAGTATCTGGGTGTTCCTTTATTAAATCAGTGCAAATGGCCTTTTCAGTTTTAGAACGCACCTGGAACCAGTTTTCATCAACATACTCATGACCTTTACTATAAATGTGTTCATAACCTGAGACTTTCTCATTGAAAAATACATGCTTAGTCTCAATTATACCACCCTTGCCTTTGTTGGCCTTGGGATTCCAGAGTCTATAATCTTTAGTGTTTGATGCATATCCAACCATAACACATGGGGTACCTATATCATCTACTTTTCTCCTTCTTTGTTTAACTGTATAGGCATATGCTAAACAAGTATATCCGCAAGAAACTTTTTCTTTTAGTTTAGAGTAAGGGTGCTCTATTCTTCACATATGCAGCGCATGCGAGTGCTTCTGCCCAAAATTCTTGTGGAAGTATGGCAGATGATAGACTTGCACGTGTCATCTCGAGTAGGGTGTGATTAACTCTTTCTGCAATTGAATTCATTTGTAGCGATTTGATATTAGAGCGTCCATGGATAATTCCACGATCATCAAAAAATTTCTTCAGCTCCTCGTTGCAGTATTCTTGGCTATTGTCACTGCGAAATCTGATAGCTTTGTTTACGGTAAATCTTTCTGCACATGTAATATATTTCACAAAAGCATCGGTTACTTGAGATTTATTACGAATGCAGATTACTGTTAGCATATTTTAAAAATCGTCTACAAACGTGACAAAATATCTTGATTCTACAGGTAGAGGATCACAGACATCCGAATGTGTTAAATGTAATACTTCTTTAGTAGTACGTTTATTAATGTTCACTGAAGGGACCTTTGTAATTTTTCCAATTAAACAATCATCACAATTGATTGTATAGGTGTGAGTGTCCATGATTCCATGCATCATGTCTTTATAAGTTGTTGGAATTTAAATTTACCAATATGACAAAACCGATTATGCCAAATCTGAGAAACTTCTGTGACATGAGTGACAATATTATTGTTAGGATTAAGCACTTTCATTCTGGTCACATAGAAGTCTTCTCGTACCGAGTTTCTGCTTTAAATTTTGTCTGTTGAGTTGTCATAGATTCGAACAATACCGTTTTTAATAGATACTGATATCCCTTTCCTTTCCAGTTGATATAAGATGATAAGATATAAGATACTGATAGAAGATTTCTACGGCAATTTGGAATGTAGTCAAGATCTCGGAATGTACCAACTATGAATTAATTTTTGTTGTAATAAAATTTTATACTTATCTTCCACTCCGGTGCGTTTATTTCATACACCTAACATGAAATGCCACATCTGTTATCATATTTTTATGTTTCCCATTGATGTAACCAACTTTCTTTTATACTTCTGCTTCCGCTTCTGTTGGAGGTTTGAATTTTGACGAAAGTATTAAAATATCCTTTGGAAAAGTCAAAATAAGAGCCCTGACTTTTATTTCTTCTTCGATCAGTTGCATTCATAATTTGGTCGAATAATGTTTTCTTCTTAAAACTTCTGTAGATTATTGTAGCAAACATTTTTTTAGTAAAAAGTTCTAAATATATCTACTTTCCGGAAAAAATACCCACAGGCCAGTACTTCATTTTCCTTGCTGTACTGTAGATTGAATACATCTTTTAACTGTATGGAGCTCTCCTTTATTTGATTGTAATCCGTTATGGCTAAAGATTTATTAGTTCGCAGTGGCTACGTACAGTGCAACCTTGTACGCCTTCCGTTCAATGCAAAGAAAGTGGCAAGCTGTACCGCCATCTGCCGACAGAATCTAAACAGTATTGTATGGATAGCGACGTTAGAGGGCGTGTTTTGGCTAGCTGTTGTGATGGCAACCACACAATTGGCATGTCATGGTCGTGTGGATTTCAGATTCTTTTTTTTCTGCTTTCTGGATGATTAGCCATTGTCGAAAGGAACATGCCTTAAAGGTAAGCCAGCATTTTTTGAGCACCCGAAAATAAATTTGTATATGACTGTTGCTACTCTTGCGGTGCCACTGCTTTCAGTAAAAGGCTGAGTGTGTCGCTTGGTAAGCACGCCCAGCAACTAACTGAAATGACGTAGTGGCACAATGATATAAGAATACTTTCATGTCGTTCAAGTGAAATGACCGCGCTGAGCAGTTTCCCACAGTATGTAGCCAGAGAAAGTAGCATGCTCAATGCACAGATGAAATTGTTCATTTTCAAAAAAATCACACACCTTACTAATACTTGAAATGGGCATGAAAGAGAGCACTGGGGGCTTTTATCGGAAAATTATAAGTAAATAAAAGGTCACTCACACTGATGGCATCATCAAATTGAACAGAAAAATGTGTGGCTGCTTTGGCAGCAATACCTGTACTGGAGTCGTGACAAGAAGTGGCGGCCTTCCTCAATGCACTACATGAATAAAACGTTGCTCAAGTGGAGTTTAAGAAAACTTAACATGACTACAATTTCTGAAAAAATTTAAAGGTATATGATGGCTGCATAGTCATTCTCTATGACTGCGGAGAAAAGAAACCTCTCTCTTTCTTTTTATAAAACGCTAGTGAACAGAATCTCGTTGCCAAGACAATTTTATTTTAACAATTTACATCCGGGAGGCTCACAGCATCCTATCAGAAGTTTTGTCTGAGAAAACAATGCATGCCTGCCCCGGGCATTCAGAAAAAAAAATTTAATAACATTAACTTTCTACAAACCATAATGAAAGAACAAAAGTATTTATAAAGGAAAAGTTCGATCCGAGATCAAACATCATAATCACAAAACTTAATATCTATCGCGACACACAAGTCATATTCAATTCTCTTTTATAGTTTCGCTCGGAAATTGCTTTAGGAGAAATTTCAGAAGTTTTCTTTTCTATTCAATTCTTTGATAAATGTTCGACTTTGTCTGTAATTGCTTATTTGAAATCAAATTTAGTGCGTAAGGGGAGATAGGATGGAAAAAAAGTAAAGAAATAATCTAATAATACCAAGGAAAGAAAAGGATTCGAGAGAAAGTTGTGTTGTCAGTGGGAACTTACAACACTAAGGTAATCTTTGGCTTGGGTCGATCATTCTTCAAGGCATTAACACAGAAATTCATCGTTTTTCGTTCAACAAGGGTCTGCGGTTCAGAAATGCTCGACTTTCTTTTCTCGTCTAGTCCAATTGTTTCTGCTCTCTTGTTTATCGTCAAATCTCTGTAAATAGAACGTTTCAAATTTAATAAGCAGTCTGTGGCAAATACTTATGGCCCGAATGCATGGCCTAGTACCAGACAGCAGGAGTCTGTAGACAGTTCATTTGCTTTTGTTCCGTGGGAAGGCAATCGTTTTGTGTACACAATATTTAGCATTCATCGAACATGGCTCTAACTTCAGCGATCGTTCGGTTTCAGACGTATTCTCGCCTCATCGGCGGGCAAGAAAATTCTTTCTTCGGGAAATAAACCGGTAAGTAGTCTCCTTTTTTTTCATTGTAAGGATTAGGAAGAGTAGCCGCATTTTTGCGACGACTTCATCAAAAGACGCGATCCTTTTTTCTTTCTCGACATTCTCAATAGTCCAATCTTTTTCAGAAAAGCAAGCTTCTAAAACTTACTGTCGTCCACAGCAACCCGACTATGTCTCTCGACTGAACGTCGTTGTAAAGATTAATTGATATTTATTTCTTAGTCTTCATTGTTGCCTCAAAGCATTTTCTTCTTTTAAAACGCTCTAAGAATAACCATCCTTTATTGACGTCACTCGTGCTTATGAAATAAACAAAAGACGTGTCTGGTTAATGGCTTGTTGACAAATAAAAGAAACCATTTTACGAACGGGAGAGGCGGGAGAGACGCAAACGGAGAAGACCGCTTATACCTAGTGGGTGTTACAGTGCGTATGTATATATAATGTAATATAATATAATATAATATAATATAATATAATATAATATAATATAATAATATATAACTAGCTGTTAACCCGGCGTTGCTCGGGCTGATTTTTATGAAATGCTGCATTTTCTGTGTGTAAATATTCAGAAAAAGCACACGTGTAATAAGCTCAGAATTTATATAGAAAAAATACATGTTTTAGGTTCTACTAAACGGCCGTATTTGGAGACGCTATGCATTGGGATAGTTTTAAAAAGAATCTTTTTAAATTTTCACCATGAAATTTTTCTATTTAAATTGAAAGCTTTTTTCGTTGCTCGAGCTCATATTCGAAGAAATTTTGATTCATCTGAAAGTTAATACTCAGCCAAAATGAGCAGATGAAAAACGTTTAGGATTAATAAACCATTAAGTAATGACATAACCAAGCACCGAAAGGCTAAACTAAACCATTCGCGAAACCATAATTTTCAACTGCCCTATGTTAACATTGAAAGTTTCTAATGGGCCATAATGATACCATTAAACCACGTACCTTTGAACAAATTTTACTATAATTACTTAATGTTGTATTCACTATTACACATCATTCTAAGTTGTTTGATATATTGCATGCCATATCTTAGCTTTGAAAGTTCCAATGAACCATATTGGTTCACCTAAGCAGGTGCCTTTGATCGTATTTCTACTATCAATAATTTCGCGTTGTATTCATTCATGACACGTCATTCAAATTGTTTGGTATATTACATTCCATATCTTAGAATTGAGGGTTGCATTAAACCATAATGTTTCCACTAAACCAGGCACCTTTGATCCTATTTCGACTGTTCATAATTTGACGCTATATTCAATCATGATACATCATTCCAAGTTGTTTAATATAGTGCATGCCATATCGTAGCTTTGAAACTTCCAATGAACCATAATGGTTCCACTAAACCAAGTGCTTTAGAACCAATTACTACTATCATTAATTTATAGCTGTAATCATTCATTTCGCATCATTCCAAGTTTTTTCATATATTAAATGCCGTATGTTAGTATTAAAAGTATGCCACTTTTTCAAATGGACCATAGTGATACCATTAAACCACGTACCTTTGAACAAATTTGAATGATCATTAATTTTACGTTGTATTCATCTTTACACAACATTTCAAGTTGAAAATGACCATAGCAGTTGAAGAAGACATTAATACCAAACAAACCAAACCAATTAACCAATCAAGTTGTTTGATATAGTACATGCAATATTTTAGAATTGAAAGTTGCAATGAACCATAATAGTTTCACTAAATCAGGTACCTTTGATCCCATTTCCACTATCATCAACTTAACCATCATTCATGACACATCATTCCACGTTGTTGATATACAGGGTGGGGAACATAACTTCCAGATTTCAAAACGCAATAAAACCCATTTTGTTTTATATATTATATTTATAATTTAGGTACATATTTAAAGTTTTGTCTTGAAAATCATATGAGGTAGATGACGCCCTCATACACGGATTAAGCTAATTTCTGGCGTTGCTCATTGCATGGGGTATTCGGCAATTTCTGTCCGGTTGTTGGCTTTCAGGTTTTGCAGAGTCTTTGGAAGGTTAACATAACCGCGACATTTCAAATAAACCCCAAAAAAACCGCGAGGGGTCAAATAGGGGGAGCGGGTTGGCCATTCCCAATCGCCCCTTAATGAGATGAGGTTCTCCTAGAAATTTTCCATCAAAATAGCCATTGATGCCTTTGAAGTGTGAGCCGTTGCTACGTCCTGTTGGAACCAAACGTCCCCTAAGTTCAGTTCATGTAGTCGTGGGAAAAAATTTCCTCCAATATGTTCACATACAGGTCTGAATTCACTGTCACTGTTACCTTATTTTCTTCGACAAACCAGACCATTAACCCCAGCTGAAGAAATTGCACACACCACTGTGACTTTAGATGAATGCAAAGGCGTTTGATGCAATTCTCAGGAGTTATTTTCGGTCCGGTAGCGCATGTTCTGTTTGTTGACTCATCCAGTTAGGTTAAAATGGGCTTCATCACTGAAAAAAACAATTGTGTCATAAAGAATGTTTTGGAAAAGTGCCTCACATGATTTCCCTCGGAAATTGAAGTCGCATTCGGAGAGTTCCTGCACAATCGCCAGCTTGTAACGATAGTAATGAAGGTCATCGTGAAGAATTCGCCTCATTGAACGATCGGAAAGTCCAAAGGCAAACGCATGTTTGTGCGCAGAATGCCGTTGGGATCGCTAGACTGAAGCTCTTACTGCCTCAATGTTCACACGGGAGCTGTTTGGCCGAGGGAATCCAGATCTTCGGCTTGTCGTACTCGATGTTTGTCTGAACGTAATGACCCATGTAATAACTTATTTTCGGTCCGGAATACGGCCCAACGGGGTGTACTGAACCACCGTCGAAAGGCGCGCTGGGTTGCCATCACAGATGAACTGTTCGAAAACAGGCTCGATAGCAAACGCCCACGCTTCACTGCTTCGATGCATCATGGTGACTGAACTGGAAGGGAAAAAAAACTTTAGAACTACGCCTGAGGAATGAGACCACTTCTGTCCCGCTGCAGCCGCTATAGCCTGAATTTTGCACATTTCAAAAACATAAGATACATTGCCCCACCCAGTATTGCCTTTGAACCAATTTTAACTATCAAGAATGTTGCGTTATATTAATTCATAACACATCATTCCAAGGTGTTTGGTATATTACATGCAATATTTTAGCACTGAATGCTCTAATTACCCGTAATAGTTCCACTAAAGCAGATGCCGTTAAAGCAAGTTCAACTATCATTAATTTTACGTTATATTCATTTATGACACGTCGTTTTAAGTTGTTTGGTATATAATATGTCATATCTTAGCATTGAAAGTTTCAATGGACCATAATGATACCATTAAACTACGTAACATTGAACCAATTTGGATTATCATTGCGTTATATAAATTCATGACGCATCATTCGAAGTGTTTTGATATATTACATGCCACATATTAGCATAGAAAGTTTCAGTCAACCACAATTGTTCCACTAAATCCCAGGTGCTTTTGAACCACTTTAAACTATCAATAATTTTAGTTTATATTCATTCATGACAGGTCATTCCAAGTTGTTTGATATAAAGGGTGTCAAAAAGTCTGGTAACATGGCAGATATCTCGTAAATTAAGCATTGTACGAAAAAATGTCCATAATCAATAGTGATTTATTTCGTCGGGGAAATTCAGTAGTTGGGGAAGGGGGATACTTTGAAATTTTAAATTGTAACCCCTATTTTTAATTTTATATTCAGGTTGTACACAGTTTTCAAGAAATGTTTTATTCGTGGTGTTTTTTCAATTGATTTAACCGTTTAAGAGATAGAGGCTAATTTTATCGATGAAGTCAAAGAGATAGAGTGTGTGTCTTACAAATATTCCTATTCTAATTTTTCATGTGCTTAAGAATAAGACATCCTAGTTATCAGAAACCATGATTCACTGTCATTTAAAGTATACCGGAAGCCTACGAATGGTTTGAATTACATACCAAGTGATTCCAGCCACCCTTCGAATCAAAAAATGTCCACTTTCATTTCGATGATTGACAGAGCTCTTAATCTGCCACTAGCTTAATCCTCATTCAAAAAATAAATTCCCTTGATCCAGATTATTGCAGTTAAAAAAGGCTATAGCACACGTACCATCACCGATTTGGTCAGGAAGAGGAAGTTAAAGAAGTTCATGTACGAAATCACTACCCTCAACCGGACAAAAAATAGAGGGAGAGTCATATCCTTACCTTACAATAAATCATTAATCAAAGTTCTCAATTCTGTTTATAAATCTTTTAATATCTCGTTATCTTTTAGCAATCCAAACCGGACCAGGCATTTATTACCTAACCCAAAGGACCAGATCCCACTACCACAGAAATCAGGAATATACGAAGCCAGATGTTCCCAATGCCCCATGATGTACAAAGGACAGACTTTCCCTAATATTGAAACAAGATTCGAAGAACACATGAGACACACAAGATATGGTAGAGGGATTCAGTCATCTATAGCCAAACACTCTCTAGATACCGGGCATAAATTCTTATTTAACAATGTATAACTTACTGAGTCAATAAACAAGAAACACCTTCTGGACGCCTTCGAAAGCTTAGCCATTCAAAATACAGATAGAAAAATTGTTACTCAACTTAGATAGGGGCCCTATTGGCGAATCACCATTGATCAAATGGGCGACGCACTTACCCAATCAATAAATTTCAGTTGGATCTCTTGTCTTTATTAGCTTGCTTTCGTTGTAAATATTCAGCATGTTCTAGTTCAAGTCAGCATCGCCAATTAAAGTCTGAAAAAATGCTGAAATAAGTTGTCCGAAGTGTTGATATAGCGTATGATCTGGAAGACTTTGGCGACGACCTCAGGAAGGCTAACTATTTTCCGGAAAAAACAATCAGACTTAAAAAATCTGATGGTGCAGTCGAAATGCCAGTGGTTTTGGTATATTTTACAGAACAATGAACATAACAAGTCCTTCTTAGGATTAAAACGTATCGGTCCTCTAGCAATTATTGTGGAATTATTTAAAGGTACCAAAAAGCCCTTGTGCCACCCACGTGCGGGGGCGGGTCTCCCTTGTGACCCTTCGACAAATCTAAACCCGGGAACGTGGAGGCAAGGGAGGGTTGAACTCGATTAGGTCAAAAAAAAAGGCCAATCAGTGTGTTTTAAACAAAAATAGACATATTTAATCAAATGCTGAATTCTCAAAACGTTACACTGTTAAAATTCTAATTACCATTAAAAATTAAATATTAATCAACTCAGGGGCCCCCTAACAAATAAACTAATTGGTAATATCTAAACAACATATACACTAAATCCTTCTAATATTCTA
The DNA here is from genome assembly GCA_023313115.1 of Rhysida immarginata. Lineage (NCBI taxonomy): Eukaryota > Metazoa > Arthropoda > Chilopoda > Scolopendromorpha > Scolopendridae > Rhysida > Rhysida immarginata. The sequence continues at coordinate 127,658 of JAHWFO010035974.1, read as the reverse complement.
CGCAACTTTACATTTTCATAATATGCCTTAAACATATGGCATCTTGCCGACATAAGTGTCCCGGAACCATCCAAGGTAAACATACCCTATTACTCACGGCACTGTGTACCAGTCACTCCCTGTCCACATTAAACGAGATCAATGAGCTCCAAGATAAGGCCAACGCTAGAACGCGTCGCGTATCCCTTTTGTTTTCTTAGTAAGGGGAGGAATACAGTAACCCCTAAAAATCGTCCAATAGAGCAACTTCTATTGACGCAACACAAGACCTCTTGAGCTCAAACACACAAAATTAGCGTGAACAGATATGGGCGACTATTTACCATACACACCTATGCCCTCCTATTACTTCTTCATTCCAACTTAGTGCTCGGGAACGCTTATGTGAGCTCAGCTGTACAGCTTCTGGTTTTGTCTAATGAAATTGTGTTACTTTGTTGCAAATGATTTTCAACTTAAAGCAACACCATACATTTAGCCACTATATATTAGTGAAACTGTAAAAGACTTGTTTTTCTTGAAAACTAAACGCGAGCGTCCACGGCAATAAAATCAATTGTCACTATCGCTCAAATGCGTATACGTCAAGCATCGGGAAAGATACGGTAAGCAGGGCGACATGTTTTTTAGACTAACACCAGACTTGAGAAAGTTCTCTTAACCGACGTGGGACAAATTCTTCTAAAATAAAAAAAGAACGGTCTCACCAATCATGTGGGCATGATGTTTTCTCAACTTCGATGATTTCCGCACAATAGAAGAACATCACCAATGAACCAAGGCTTAGACATGGGCAGCGTTCGACTCAAAGCAGTTCTCTTGCAATTCTTTCCACAATTAATTAAAATAACAGCATGGCCGTTCGATTTATAGCGATTATAAAATTCCGTTGCACACTAATTATTTTAATTCAATTGCCACAAGAGCTACGTATAAGCTAAGTGCAAGCGCCATTTTCGAACTTTGCTTCGATGTGCACTTATTCCTCATTGCTTGCACTAGCGATTTCACATACGTCCATCCTCGTCAAAAATTTGAGAAGAACACAAAAATATTAAAATTTTAAAACATTTATTTTTAACAATAACAAAGCATAAAGAAAAACTGCAATTCTTTTCAGAATCTCTCTTCGCTGCAACAGAGCCCAGCGCTGCTGCTGAAGCTATTGTTGCCGCGAACAGAAATTTCAAACTACTCCCAACAATTACGTTAAACACAATTTATTATTTCGGTTATAACAACGTTATGCAACACACTCAGTTTCATATAACGACCGCATCCCACGAAAACAAAAATTATCTATGGACAGACGCCCTTAGAGAAAGATCACTCACGGGAAACTTCGTTGCAACATATGGAATTCAAGAGGAATCCATCGAAAGCGCATCAAATTTTACAACTTCCTTATCAATTAGAATGTCGACATCGCCTTTGTGTGCGATACACACTTGAATTTATCTCAAATTTTCTGTTTGCCTGGTTTTCATGTCTATCGCAAGGATCGGCCTCTCGGTAATAATGCTAGTAAAGCGTTTGGTGGAGCAGCGATCATTGTCAAGGACGGCATTGACCATCGCGAGATAGCTACCCCAAATTACGCAGGGATGAAATGAAATTTTCCTAATCATAAACGATGCTAACGCAGGCGAAATTGAGTTCACCTCCTTATATAATTCACCTAAGCACAAGCTTAGTTTGTGCGAGCTTGATGAGCTGCTGTCTGAGCCCATTCCAGTTATTATGGCGGGTGACTTGAATGCCAAGCACCCTGCATGGAATTCTAAATGCTCTAATGAAAACGGCAATATCCTATATGGATACACTGTGAACGAGAGTGATACCTTCGTTGCTGGTCCTCTTGATGACACATAATATTGTGAACACTCGCATGCTTGACATTGATGTTCTTAAAGGCTTCCTCAAGCCGTATAATATTTTGTGACACGCCCCCCATCTAATTAATATGCAAGGACCCGATCCCTCCCTTAAAGGGTTAAAGTCTTACTGGGGCGTGTGACAACAGAGTTCGGGACTGATATGAGAGGAGTGGCAAATAATTGTACAAATCACCCAGGTAGTTGACCAAATTTTAAGTTCAATATAATTTATTTCATTAAAGGTTAATCAGCTCAATATCAAAAAATATAAATGTAAACAAAAAAAGAAACAAACTACATAGATTCAATACGTCAATTTGTATTAGACTTAGTTTATGGTCTATTACTCTGGATGAACTACAGTAAGCGCGATACACTAAAGGGGCCCCATTGCGCGTTTACTGTTTAAGCGCCCCTTGGCGCGCGAGACCCATGCTGTCCCTCACAATTCCATAAATAATATACATAATTAATACGGTTGTGCACAGAGCATACGTTCAACCAGTGCTTCGCCCAGAAATAAGCAATTCTCGTTCAGTGAATGCTTAAGCATTCACAGACCGGGTCTGCAACGGGACGTCGACTCCATAGAAACAGTGGCTGTGGCGTGACGCCGGAGAGCGTCGGGTGATTCTTTTAGGGGTTTTTGTCCCAAAGAAGAGCGACAAGGGGGGAGAATCACGGAAACCCCCACCTACGACTCCCGTGCAGTTAGCTACTGGTATATAGTAGATGCCATCGGGCACTTATCATACGAATTGCCTCCTACTCACATTAATGAGAAACACGTACGAGGATTCGAAGCGCCCGCACACACTATAATTGCTTTCGCTACCCCAGAACTATAGTACTTTGGTTAGAACGTATCCCGCACAACTATTAATACTCAACTTAAGTAACTGTACTAGCTGTATATTCTACTGGTTACAGAAGTTCGGTTTTACAGTAAGAAAATACACTTTACTATCAGCCTGTTGTGCACTAGTGTCGTGTTCTTAACCATCAAAAGGAAGATATCGGTGGTGTCTATCAACATAACGTTCTAGTTTAAGTTGCTTTTAATTCTAATGCGTAATTAACCAACTGACTGTACTCAGACCTCCTCAGAAGAAGAACAAAAAAATAATGTCACTCACCAGTCGCTGCCAACATGTAATGTCTCTCAATTCTGGAATTACTTGCTTGCAATCCATACTTGAATTACCTTCCGGCTCTTATTAACTTGCTTTTTCACTTCGCCGCATATCGAACGCTGCCATGTGATCGCCATGATCAGCATCTAAAAGAAGAAACTTAAAAATCCATCATAAAACGATTTCTCAGCACGAACAAGATGCAATACTCATTCAAACTGCAAATTCGATATAGAAAAACTTATCCTTGGAGATTCCACGTTTGCCTTGCAAGAAGCAATATCTTGTCAACGGTGCCATGAAGCTCGCCAAAAAAGATCACGACGTAATTGTCCATTCTCAACAAACTTTCTCATGTATATATAAAAAACAACACCCGCTTCAAGCATCCAATTTTCAACAAGCGACTCGTAATAATAGAAAAAAAAAACAATCTCGGATGGTTAAAATTTTCATCTTCCTAGAAATCGCTCACAACAATCACACAACTTAACAATTAATCCTTCTGTTGCGTTTCGCTGGCAGCGCAGACGGAATGGAGTTAAAAAAATAAAAAAATATAATAAACAATTTCCTTTTATAATAAAAATTAATATTCTACTTTAAAAAAAACTGTATATTCACAAAAAAAAAATATCCATTATCTATCCGATATTGAGCTGATATACCGCAATTATTGAAAATTAGCATTTATTAAATAATTCCCCCAAAAAATACTAATCTAACAAAAAAATACAAATAATATTATAATATTACTTTTCCCTATATTACAAATGCTTAAAGAAAAATACGAGAGCAACACGTGACTTGCACAATTTTTACAGTATACGACTTAACCTCTGACCACCTCTTAAGGTCATGCTTATCTTCAAGGGCCTAAACATTGGCGTGATGCTAGGGCTGCGCTCCAAGCAAGACTGGAAGCTCTTTAAGGATATTCTTCGAGAAAATAGCATTCCATACCGGGAAGTTATTGATAACGGGGACATCGCGAAAATATCAGTGCAATCACTCGTCCTATAAATGATGCTACTACTTCAAGTACCTCAACTACTGATAGGAAGCGCCCCCAACACCTCGACCTCTCTCCTTACATCAGACAACTCATTCTTGGAAGGAATTCTTATAGAAGACTATGGCAGCGCAAGTGACTACTCTTTTTCAAGAAGTACAACAGGCTTTCTCGCAAGGTTCAGGAAGAGGTTAAACTTCTACGAGCACAAAGGTGAAGTGAAAAACTGAAATCTTTGTCTGTCCAGGACAACTCACTCTTGGGTACTGTAAGGGCCTTGAAGGGTGACAGGCCCATCCAATTGTCGCCGCTGCTTGCAGACAATGGCAACGTTGTCACCAGTGACGGGGAAAAGGCTCAACTGAGTGAGGATTCCCTGAAGATCCATTTTACCACGCCTACTGGGACCAACCTGGACAGTCTCTCAAACACTCAGCTTGTGAACAATGGCTGTATCGCTTACCAGTGCATTTATCGTGTTCCTACCCCTGAGGATGTCATTAGTATTCATGAAATCTCCGATATCATAAAGCGACTTAAATTCAAAAAAGCAGCAGGTTTTATTCTATCACCAATAGTGCTCTGAAGAACTTGCCTCCTAATTTTGTCTCAACTATTACCAAAGCCATAATTGACTGCTGGAAACTTGGTTACTTCCCCGACCAATGGAAAGAATCCGTTATCGTTACCGTATAAAAGCCAGGTCTTAACCCTGCTCTTGCTGTCAGTTACAGATCCATAAGTTTACTACCTATATTGTCCAAAGTCTTCGAACGCGTCATCCTAGAGAGATTTAATGCTTTCTGTGTGGCCAACAATCTTGTTCGTGAGAAGCAATTTGGTTTTCAACCTGGACACTCCTGCCAACTTCAGATCTGGAGGCCTGTTGCCGATCTAAACACTCCTCTAAATTGTGCAAAGTATGGTGGTCTTGTCTTCTTGGATGTCCGGAAAGCTTTTGATCAAGTTTGGCTTAACGGACTCATTTTCAAAATGATTACTTGTGGTTTCCCTGACGATCTGTTAGCTATGATTAGTTCCTTTCTAACGAACAGGAAATTTCGTGTTAAGGTTGGTTACTAAATGTCAAACCCTTGTGACGTCAATGCTGGTGTTCCCCAAGGCTCTGTCCTGGGCCCTGCATTGTTCAATTTCTTCATCCACGACTTCCTAATCTTTACTAAGTGTAAGCTTTATCTGTTTGCTGACGACGCGGCCATCATGACTACTGACTGCAATCCCGCTCACGTCACATCTCGGTTAGAAAATGCCTTACATCAGTGCGAGAAATGGTTTGCTTAGTGGAGACTCAAACTAAACTTTGACATTTGCAAAGCTATGTTTATTACTAAGAAACTTCGGAAACCCCCGAAGCCTCTCCTTGTTTCGGGTAGAGAGCTCGAATGGGTGAAGAATTTCAAATACCTTGGAGTGGTGATAGATGCCAAGCTAAATTGGAGTGACCACGTCTCCTATGCTATCAATAACGCTAAGAAGGCAAAGTTCAGCCTGAACGCCCTCCTGGGGCGAAACAGCGCTCTTAGAATAGATAGCAAACTTTTGCTATATAAAATGGACAGGTATGTTATATTCTGTTACATGGTATGCCTGCCTGGGCCACAATATGCAAGTCTAGATGGAAGAACCTGCAAACTTTTCAAAACATTACCCTGAGGACCATCGCCCAACTGGACAGGAGAGTTGCAACAAATACTTCCATTGCTGAAGATTTTGATATACTTCCTATTGGAAACTACGTACAGGAGTCGTTGAAGAAGCTTCTTCCGAAGATCAAGGACCACCCTAATCCTCTGGTTGCAGATATTCTGATCACCCGCTCACTTTTTGAAGTTTACTCAGGCATCGCGGGCCTCATCATCTCCTGGACGTCAACTTCGAAGACATCCAAAAGGCTATTTTTCCAGAATACTGGATCTCCTAGCTCATTCGTGTCCCTCGTCAATCAACAATCTGCTTCACTGTCCTAATAAGAAAAGACTCTTCTTTATCCTCTGGATAACTTAACAAGGTTCAACTGGCTTCTTTCCTAACTCAACGTACTTCCCTTGGACACTACTTGGTCGAGTTTGGTAGTGAAAGCATTGCTTACAGACTACTCGTTTTGTTTTTTCACTGCGCTGTTCGATTGTCGATTGTCGATTGTCGATTCCAAGTCAGTTCTCTCAAGTTCTCTCGACGGGCTCCTTGGCTGCTGAATGATGAAAGCAAAGCTTTCGAAAAAGTGTATCATGTCACTTTCAGTCTTTTTCTTTTTATGTTTTGTTAAATTCCTGTTTCGTTGCAGAAAATTTTTTATTATTCTTAAGTTAATCAATAAATTCATTAATGTCAGCAAGTAGCCGTCTAATGCGCTCATTTCGTAACAGTCATAGAGGGGGTAATCTCAACCTATCAATTCTCACTTTCTCGCGGCATCCATGACCCTCTTTCGAGTAGCATCTCTGCGGGTTAACTCTGATGGTAATAAGAAAATTTCTTTTAAAGGAATTTTAACAAAAACGCATATAAGGGACGTAATGCTGCATATTTCAGTTTTTTTAATAACTGATTATTATTTCGTAGTCTTCCACTACACATAAATGAAAACTTGGAATTTCTTTCTTATTCTTTATAAAGAATTAGTATGTCTCAATGAATCTTCAAATATTTAAATTCAATACGCACAATGTAGCGATTAATATTTCTCATTACAGTATTTTGCAAATTTTTTTATTCGAGAAATATTTTATTTTGCAATTGAGATCACAATGCCAATTCCTCAATTAAATCATATTGTACTGAATATTCTTTTGTACAGAATTTTTGTATTTCATAAATAAATATATCATCCTTAAACCAAAGAAAAATTTTTTTTAACGATCCACGTTTATTCTTATGTTTGGGAGTTGTTTTAAGTATCACCTCTTGAATTCTGTTCAATTTTTATTGCTTTCCTCTTTAAACAGTTTTCGTTATTCCTTTAATAACCTACATTAGACAAAGCTCCCACTGTTCAAATGTTTCTGACTCCTGGATAACTTTTATCTTCAATGAGCAATCCTCGTTGTTTCTTCCAGAGTATTTTGATATATATGAATTAACATGTATCTTTCGAATGCTTATTAAGAGCACAAAGAATATGCTTAGTAATTTGCAGAGTCAAGTTGACGCATGCTTTGTTATTGGTTATGCCATAAACTGTTGCTTTCGAGCGACCAGTGTCTTTATAAAATTAAGACACTAGAGGAGCAAATTGGTTCAACAGTTCCAAAACACAAATTTCAAGGGATCCAAACACAAATCTTCTGGAAAGGGCTGAACGGATACTGCCAAAAAAAACGTCTGAAGAGAAACTGCCACCTTTATATCATGCTAATATACTCGATGTCTGCACATTGTAAATAATCATATTTTCTATTGCCCAGGCAACTGATCATTTTTCTTGAACCATCTTAAAAAATTTTTTGCATCATCGCTACATTAGTTTCCATTGCAACAACATCTCGATGCCAAAGCAGTAATATATGGCAACAATAATTTCAATGAAAGAATTCAAAGAAAGGCTAACTACCTTTTTCTCCAGTTGTAACTAAACAGAAATAACTCAAAAAATTAAATGATAACTCAAAATACGTTTTCGGTAATTAAACAATTTCCAGCTGCAGATAAAAAAATGAATATCTTCTCAATGAATCATCTGTAAAATATTGTTCCTTCATCACCACATCGTTTTTCATGGCAACAGTATTCCCCGGCCTTATTATTATTATCAATGAGAGTGATGGTGTTTTTGCCTTGATTTTTATAGCTGAGTATTCTAGAATCTTAACAATAAGAATGGTTTTTGGTTGGTGTATGTTTCTACTCCTAAAAATCACCTATTTTTTGCTTCTATTAGCGTTTATTTGGGGACTACTGCGCGGTTTCATATGACAAAGTGATCTATATGGTATGATAATATTTATTGCAACTTTCTTTAATTTGAAATTATAATTTTTTTCTTGATTAATAAGGAAATCTTAAGCTTACAAAGATTTTTCTTTGGATGGCAGTGGATGTATATAACCTATTGTGGCTGGTTAAACGCCAAAACCAAAAATCAAAGTGATGTAATTCATTACTTGAGACTCTGTTATTGCAATTGCTCTGTACTTTCGATGTCTTGAAGAACAACATGGCCATTCATCACGTTGAGTGCTCTAGGGGTCACCATTATTTTCTTTGCAGAGGCGCACAGCATAGCCCGGGTTAAGTGTTATAGTAAATCAAATTGTTTTTCAGTAATCCTACAACTACTTGCTGTAGATGATGTTTCCGATGCCCAGACAACTTTGTTTCTTCTCTGATTATTACTGATTTATTACTTCACTGGCACACCGATAGATACATTTTATCAACATGTATACATCAAACAGTTATATAGAACATAGTATGCTTGCTGATTTTGCAGAGTCGAGTTGATGTATGGTTTCTTATTGGTTATGTTATCAACTGTCAGCTGAGCTAAAGGACTGCTTCCTCAATCGCCTTTCAATTCTTTCTCAATAGTCTGTAAACAGTGTATTATGTACATTTACTAAAGACGAGCAGAGGTACCCGATGTTACCTAAGATAATTACACATGTATTTTAAACCGAACAATCTAAAAAAATTAAATGATTACTCATAATTTGTTACATAATAACCCAGAAAAGCCTGAACAAAAGCAATTCTCTGTATTGTTTCGAATTCAGTTTTGTTTTAATATTCTCAGAAATTAAATGGAACATTTATATTTAATTAACCTAAAAAATAAAAATTAATTAACCTAAATAAAAAAATAAATTGGGCTCTTCGTGGTATCTGCGATAGCCCAATTGGTAGAGGTATCGGCAATGACAGTCAAAGTTCCTGTTTCGAATCCGGGTCGCAGATTTTTCCTTCCATTTTTAATTGAAAATTCATTACCTATGCTTGAAGAGCATCTCCAATTTATAATTATTATTATTTACTTGTGCGTTCATCAACTTTCTGATGGTTTGGAGTGGAGAAACTCTTGATCTGCGGGCCAGGCTCCCGTCTTCATTGGGTTTTCAACCATCACAACTTGGTTGTCTTTAAGACGCTTGAGACAGCTTGGCTGTCCGTAGTGTCTGCGATAGCCTAATTGGTAGTCGAGGTTCCAGATTCAAACCCGGGTCGCAGAATTTTTTTCTTCATTTCAATTGAAAAATCAATACCAAATTAATCTACTTATAATGCACATTTTACCTTGTGTGATTAGTCAAGAGTCAAATTGCATATACCTGTATGGTCCATGCAGAGTTTTAGTAAATTGTGTGTTATTATCGTTGTTGATAACTATTAGTAAACAAACTTCGCCTTGCATTGTTGGTCATGAGACACCTCTTATTAATAGGCTCTGACATCATCCTGCTGATCGATTTCTTTTCTATATTGAAAAGTTTTTCGAATCTTCTATCTATATAAAGAAGGATGTTTGTGGGTCTGTTTGTTTGTAGGTTTTTTATACAAATGTACAGTTTTGTTCCGATCTTAATGAAATTTCGCATACATGACCTTCAAAGCATGAGGAAGGTCACTGTCCACGTCAGATTTCGAAAAAATAATAATTATCGATAAGAAATCGATATTCATGGTTATGGCAGGGCATATTAATGAGAAATATCGCATGACCAATAATGCAAGACAAAGTTTTTGCAACAATGGTATCAACACGCAATTCACAAACACTCTGCACGGACCAACAATATATATCTCATGACCAACAATGCAAATAAAAGTTTGTGCAACAATAGGTATCAACAATGGTTTCAACACGCAATTCACCAATAACAATGAGCTCAAAATGATGATGCAATGATAAAGCAATCCTTTCCAAGAATTATAACAATGAACATAAAATGATGATGCAATATGGATAAGTTTCAATTTGTAACAATGCATAGAATTCCTGTTATTCAGGTTTTTCTTAGAATAGAGAGTTCTTAGTACTTAACAAGTTCTTGAAAATCTTTAAAAATGATCAGTAGCTGGAGATAATGAAGAGTTAGCAGACTATTGAGAAAAAGTGGAAAGACGACAGAGAAAGCAAACCTTTAGCTCCGTACTGTATTGAGCAAATGGGAATCAAGTAAATAGAAGAATTGGCGACCGCTAGACTACCCAAAGTGATGAAAGGCCAAATTTTGCTTTAACACAACGAGAGAAGAGTGGAAATTGCAACAACATCAAGTGTACATCTAAAGTAAGATTACCTGAGTAAGAAATTATTGGAGCGGTCCATCCATTATGAGCCTTTAAAAAGATTTTTTTCGAATTTTCATTAAGAATTTTTACTGTATTAATTCTAAGCATTTTCAGGTGTTTATTTTTAAGATATTGCAAAATTCAATTTAATTTTTTGAGATTGTTCTGTTTACATCCAAGTGTAATTATCCCGGGCAACGCCGGGTACCTTTGCTAGTCTGAGATATAGATTTTTCTCTTTCAGCTATGTGTTCTACAATCCCAACAATCTGAATTGGGTTATTTTCTACCAGGTAATCAGTTGCTAGGCAATTTCCACTCTATTCTTGATGTCTTGAAGGAATACTTGGCCATTCATCTGTTGGTGTCTTAGAGAAATAGCCGTTTCTTTTATTGATATACATGTGTTGTAGAGGGCCGCCTGAGAACATTGATTAGAACTTCATATCTCACAACTTTCTCAGTTCCTAAATAGTCTGCTAACACACTTTAATCTCCAAGTAGCGCTCATTTTTTAAGATTTTCAAAAGATAATGTTAATTTTTGAGAACTTTCAATTCTAAGAAAGCACAATCAACAGAAACGCTCAGCAATGTTGGAAACATAATCTTATTTATAAAGCAAAAAATTATTGCCTTCATTTTGATCATGAGATATAATGAATAAATATTATAGAAATAATAAAGAATTTATACGAGTAGAGGAAACGGCATTGCTTAAGAAATTACACACGTAGGTAAATTGAACACTTTCAAGAAGTTAAACTATAGCTCTAAATTGCATAATTAATAACCCTATTAATGCATCACAAAGCGAAGTTACTATCTATTCTATGAAAAATTCGAAAACCAGGAATTCTAAGCGTTATACTAGTATCTTATTTACACCTTTGCCTCCTCAATAGACGCAGCCTTATTTATGTGGTGATCGCTAAGTAGCCCCACATGTTTTGCTTCCCTCTTGTTTTTTTCAATGGATATTGCTTGTACTTAATTTTCTTAATTTTTTTTGTTTAGTAATTTCTTACCTTGAGCAAGTTTATTTAGTTACAATTGTATTTATTATTGCAGATAAAAGAATGCCCTGCCCAGGAGACATTATTGAAAGTGCATTGTTATGATTGGTTACTAGTCACAAAGCCTGTCCCTGCCAGGCAAAAAATATGTTTTAAAAAGTTTATACATTACATTGCATATATAGAGATGCAATCTTCAGATATCAGACGGCTTCAGAAAGCTCTGGAAAGAGAATTGGACAAAATAACAAAGCCACGCCTACTGCCCACAAACCGAAAATCAAAAATCTGGCCCCATCCTGCACCAACGGAACAAAAATAC
>JAHWFO010035974.1:91683-111297 GCA_023313115.1 Rhysida immarginata | reverse complement strand
CATAGAATTCCTGTTATTCAGGCTTTTCTTAGAAAAGAGAGTTCTTAGTACTTAACAATTTCTTGATAATCTGTAAAAATGATCAGTAACTGGAGATAATGGAGAGTTAGCAGACTATTGAGAAAGAGTGGAAAGACAACAGAGGAAGCACTCCTTTAGCTCCGTCATGTATTGAGCAAATGGGAAGCAAGTAAATAGAAGAATCGAGAGTTTTGCTTCAAAACATCGAGAGAAGAGTGGAAATTGCAACAACACTAAGTATACATCTGAGGTAAGATTACGTGAGTAAGAAATTATTTAAAAAAGGCAGTGGCATCCTTGGAGAGGTCCAGCCATTGTGAGCCTTTAAAAAGATTTTTTTCGAATTTTCATTAGGAATTTTTACTGTATTAATCTAAGAATTTTCATGTGTTTATTTTTAAGATATTGCAAAATTTAATTTAATTTTTTGAGATTGTTCTGTTTACATCCAAGTGCAATTATCCCGGGCAACGCCGGGTACCTTGGCTAGTGATCAATAACTGCAGATAACGAGTTAGCTGAGTATTGAAAAAGAGTGAAAGACGATAGAGGAAGCACTCCATTACTTCCGTGCTGTAGTCAGCAAGTTATTAGAAGAATCAGCGACTTCAAAACTACACAAAGTGATGAATGGCCAATTTTTGCTTCAAGACATCGAAAGAAGAAAGGAAATTACAACAACATCAAGTATACATCTAAAGTAAGATTACATGATTAAAAAAATACTTCGACTAGAAGGCATCTTCGGAAAGGTCTATCAATCGTAAGCCTTAAATATTTAGTGGATTTCTGCAAAAAAAAAAATCAATAAAAAAAAATAGTTCCAAAATTCGCTATAGTAGGCACTTATTTCAAGAAAACAAAGAATACATTTGCATGAGCGCGTTCCGTGTTGAGCAATCATGACAATGAAAAGCAAGGCTGAAGATTTCCCATCATTTACGAACGAATGGCGCTTATTCTACCTGACTGGGCCTTATTAGTCAAGTTGTTTTTAGTCAGAAGAGCGACAATGCAAGTGCTACCCTTCGTGAATTCCCGCGATTGAAAACGTTACGAAGTGGACCGATGAGCATGACTGACTTACTGATTTGAATCTGCCAGAAATCTAGGAGTGAATCCAGGCCGGGGACGCAAACTAATCAGGTAGCAACACGTTGAAGAAGTTGCAACTGCTGTTGTGGAACAGGAGATGACTACTGTGCAGGGTACCAGCAGTGCACACCCAATAGCACGCCAAACAAATATCCCATATTCGACGGGAAGGAAAATATTGCACAAGATTTTTCACATTTTATCCTTATAAACTAAACACCTGTTCAACAATTGCTTCCTAGAGATGGTCTACCCGAACTGACTTTTCGTTGAGATTTTTAGCACTTATGGAAGTGGATGATGCATGGTCATGACAAATTTTATAGAGTCATGAGGCACATTTTTATTTGAATGGTGTTATCAATACCCACAACTGCCGTATTTGGACTGCATCAAATCTACATGTGTGTCTGCCAACTTCTATGCACTCACCAAAAGTGTGGCTTTACTGCATCTTTCATCATCGGCTGGTACTTTTTTGAAGATATCCGTCCCCGTAGACCGGTTCCGTCAATTCTGTCAGGTATGCCGATATGCTTGAGAATTTTGTGATACCACGATTGCAGGAAAAGGGTTGTCTGGATTCTACCATTTTTATGCAGAATGGTGCGCCACCGCATATCAGACGTCAGGTGCAGCAGATCTTGCGAGAACGTTTTTCAGACAACAGAATAATTTGAAAGACAACAGAACGTTTTTCAGACAAAGTTTTTCAGACGTCGTGCATTTCCCATGGTATCGCTACCCAGGTCGCCTGATCTCAACCCTGGTGATTATTGGTTATCGGGATATTTGAAAAACCCTATGTATCAAGCACATGTTTCTGACCTCTCAACCTTACAGGATCAAATAACGTTACATATCAGACTAATTATTGCCGATATGCTGCGAGCTGCTATGGAAAATGTCATGTACCGCATGGAGTATTGGAACAGCACACTGGTGGTAATATTGAAACTCATTTGTAATTAAAAATAAAATATTGTTTATTGTTGTTACTAAATTTGGTTTGTACGGTATGTGTTCATTTGACAATTAGGAATTCATTGTTTTCTTGAGAAAATTTTTTATCCCAAATTTCAACCAAAAAAGTATTCTACGTTTGGAAATTCTCTACAGTTTATAATTATTTGGAGCTTTAGCATAAAAGCTACTTATAATAATACGCCCTTGGTCTGCACGTTTATCCGGCTGGCCGCCGTTTGCACGATTACTTGAAAACGAATTAACTTATTGAAATTCTGTTTTCAGAAACATGACCATTAAATTCTTATCTCAGCCGTATCAACTTTTTAGAATTTTTCGCGGACCACTTCAAGTCGAATTCCTGTGCTAAAACAGTGAGTGTAAAACATACAAAGATAATGGCATGTCATATAACAATCGATTTGTCAAGAAGGAATACATTGTTATTTTCTGTTCATTTTCCTTCCGTTCCTTTCCCTTATTAATTATTATTATTATTATTATAATTGTTTGGAGAAGCCAAACTCGGATCAAGTCCGGAACCCAATCCCAGAGGCGGACCCAAAAGAGGGATTCGGGTGCGACGGAGGGAAATTATGCACTCGTGAGAGTATTGATATTTGGGTGTAGGAATTTCCTTACTATGTGACAGGTGTTTAGAATTTGTTGCTTTCTTTAAGGTTTTGTATAAGTGTGGGTTTAAATTTAGTGTTGACAGGCTTTTGTGTGGGAGTGTGGAATAATCCCAGTGGCAGAAACAACGATAGGGACAATGTGTACTCTGTTAACTCCCCAAAGGCGTTTTATTTCATGTGCAAGATCCGTATATTTAGTGATTTTGTCAGTGTATGTCTTTTGTAAATTGTGTGTGTTGGGGATGGAGATATCAGTTATGTAAGTCACTTTGTTTTGCTTATCTACTAGTGTAATGTCTGGTCTGTTATGAGGGAAAGTTTTGTCAGTGATTATAGCTCTGTCAAAATGTAGTTTATGTGTGGTGTTCTCTAATACAGTGTTGGGGATACATTTATAGTAAGGAGTGTGAATGTTCCTTAGCTTGTGTATCTTAGCAAGATATTCATGTATGATGTTGGCTACCTGGTTATGTCTGTGTAAATAATCTGTCTGGGTGAGTATTTTGCAACTAGATATGACGTGTTGGATGGTTTCCTCTGCGATATGGCATTTCCTGCAAGACCCGTCAGTCGATTCTTTGATAATGTTTTCTGTAGCTTTAATGTTAATAACCTGGTTTTGTATGGCAATCATGGTTCCTTCAGTTTCCCCAAAGAAACTCCCTTCACTCAACCAAAAGTTCGAAGCTCTTTTGTCGCGCGTGTGGCTGGTTGAGGTCGGAAGGATGTCTACTGAGGAGTTGCTTTCCGAGCCATGATTGAAGTTTAGTGCATGTTGTAGGAATATTATGGGTGTTGTGCATGCTGTTCAGATTCAGAAGTGTGTATTTTCTATCAGCCATGCAGACTGTTTTGTGTAATAGTGATGTGTGTTGTTTAGAGTGAAAGAATTCTCTGAGTGACTGAGTCTGTTTCTGGTGTAGATCTGTTATGTCAATAAGACTTCTGCCTCCCTCTGAACGAGGCAGGGTGAGTCTTTCAATAGCTGTGTGTGGATGGTGCTTTCTGTGCTTTGTAAGCAGTTTACGTTGTTTCCTTTCAAGTCCCTGAAGATCTCTGTGTGTCCACTGTATGACTCCAAAGGAGTAGGAGAGTATTGGTGTGGCATAAGTTTTGATGGCCTTGATTAAATTTCTGGAATTTAAATGCGTTTGAAGTATTGTCTATAGCCTATGAAGATATTGTTTAGTGAGTGTATTCTTTATGTGTTCGTGCTCCAGAAGCTTGGTTTGCTTAAATCCTAGATATTTTTAAAATTCGTAATTTTCAATAGCAGCAATGTTATCTGGTTCATCAAAAGTGAAGCCCCCTTCCCTGAGTACACTATTTTCAATGTGAATGGTATTGCATTTGTCTAACCCAAATTCCATTTGTATGTCTTTTGTAAAGGTTTGTGTAATGTCAAGTAAATGATGCAAGTGTGTTTGTGTGGAGGCGTAGATTTTCATGTCGTCCATGTAGAGTAATTGTGAAAGCGTGTAGTGGCAATTGTGTAGCAGTAAGTTGTGCTGTTCAGTCTGTTGGAAAGTGCATTTAGTGCAAGACAAAACCAGAGTAGGCTCAGTGAGTCACCCTGGAAGATGCCCCGGTTTATCTGTATTTTGTCAGTCGTTATAGTTTTACTGTTGAGTATGAGGTGTAGTGTAGTTCTCCAATGCAGCATTGTACTTTCTAAAAATGTGATAAGTGTAGTGTTTATTTTATATAATCGTAGTGTATATAACAGCTGTGAGTGTGGGACACTATCAAAGGCCTTTTTGTAATCAATGTAGGCTGTAAATGTAGATGTTTATTGTGAGTTTGCCGTAGGACCACACTCTCTATCAAGAGTTGCTCCTTTCAACCCATGTTGTTTCTACGGCATCCCTGTTGATGCGCAGTGAGAATGTTGTTTGTGTCTATGTGTGTATGAATTTTGTTTGCAATACAGGCAGTTGTTATTTTGTAAAGTGTAGGCAGGCATGTGATAGGTCTATATTGTTTGGGATCTGTAGTGTTATGTGACTTTGCTACCATGTATGTTATTCCTTATGTGAGGAAATGTGGCAATGTCTGTGGTGTTTGCAAAGTGTTGGAGATCTGTCTCGCAAGAGCCAGATGCAAACAGGTGAAGCGCTTATACCAGAAGTTCTGAATCCTATCTACACCTGAAGCTTAGATAGGATTATTTGATATAGATAGGAGCGTATTATTATTATTATTTATTGACTGTAATTCAACACGTCCATCCAGGACTTGTATGGCCTGAGGCCGACGAGTTCGATCCCTGGATGAACCTGGATTAACGACTGCTGTATGCTAGTCACAGCAGCCGGGGGAGTGAAGATTGAGGATCACGGATGGTCACTCATCCAATAACTAGACGTGACTGATGTTGCTTAACTTCTGAAGTTGTGTTTCAGTGAAAGTCTACCAGGCCCTGCCCCCCCCCCCCCCCCCTCTTTGAAAGATTGTTGTTCGCACGTCTGCGTTTGCCTAATTTGTAGAGGCGTCGAACATGACAGCCGAGGTTTGAGGTTTGGATCCTATTCTTAGACTTTTCAGTTCTAATCTATAAATTATTACCTACATTTGTAGATTAACTTAAGTTTATAATTATTAATTTTTACTTCAAATTTCTTTAAAATTTCTGGTGTTTAAACAGAAGAAATTCTCGAACTGCCTGCCTTCCATTGGGCTTTCAACCGTGACAATTTCGTTGCCTCTAAAGCACACTGTGACAGCTTAGCAGTCTATGTACCTGTGACAGCCCAGTTATTACCTATGACTGGAGATTACCTCAAGTTTAAAATTATTATTATTTAAAATCATTATTATTAAGATAATTGATTTTCTTTAAGATACCTTGTGACAACTTGGATGTTCATGTGTCTGCAAATTGTCCAATTTGTAGAGGCGTCAACCATGTCAGTCGAGGTTTCTGGGCCGAATCCTATTCGCAGAATTTTTACTTCCAATTTGCAATTGATAAATTAATTCCTATGTTTGTAGATTATCTCAAATTTTCTGAGAGCTTGGAATGTTATTGATATTTACTTTTGAATTCCTCAAACTTTCTGATAGCTTGGATAGGAGAAATTCTCGAATGCACGAAACTGTATATTCACCCATTTTGGTGACATTCGCTGAAAATCATGAATGTTTGCTTAAAGTATGCACGAAACTTTATATCCACCTATTTAGGTGACTTTTGGTGAAAATCATGAAGGTTTGCCAAAAAGCGAGACATGCGCGTGCCTTCAATCGGGCTTTTATCCGTGACAACTTTGTTAAGTCTAAAACACATTGTGACAGCAAGGCAGTCTCTATGTCTGCGACGGCCCAACTGGTGTAAGCACCAACCATGACAGAATTTCCTGGTTTGAATATAGGTCACAGAATTTTTCTTTCCATTTATTAATAGTAAAATTTGTCTGTCTATCTATCTTCTTCTATATATAAAAAGAAGGATGTTTGTGGGTTTGTTTATGGGTTTGTATGTTTTTGTATTTGTTTTTTATACAATACTACAGTTTTTTTCTGATCTTGATGAAATTTTGCACACTTGAACCTCAAACCATGAGGTCACTGTTTATTCTGGATTTCGGAAAAATAAAAATTATCGATAAAAAAGCGCTCTTCTGGTTAATGAAAGGGCATGTTAATGAGAAATATCTCATGTAGAACAGTGCATAGAAAATGAAAAACCACCCATTTCGCTGACTTACGGTGAAAATCGTGAAACATAAAGAATTTTAACTGCATTAATTATAAGCGATTTCATGTGTGTTGTTTTTAAGATATTTCAAAATTTATCCCAAAAAAAATTTTAAGCCACGCTGGGATTATCACCTAGCATATTTGGTAGCACTGTGGGAAACTATATTATGGAAACCGAGATGCTGATAATGCCATGACTGAAAGTTCGTTTTCAAGAATGTTTGACAATGAGCATAAAGTGAAGATGCAATGACAGAACATTAATAAGGCAACGTCTATTTTTTAGGCATAGTAGTGATGCGAGTCTCCCTTGAGCTTCCTGTCAAACGTCTAGACGACTGGCAAAAATTTGTCTGTCTGGAAAAGAAAGAGAAAGACCGAGTTTTGGTTAGAGAAACTCTGCAAATATAACAAAAAAAGCTATACGGGCGTTTGAAACATCTAAAGTACGGCAGTATCGAATACAGCAACAGGTTATAAGAGCTTCTACGTCCGGCAAGGAAATCTTGGGTCTAAAGTATCTGGTGATGCTCCGCAGCGAAGCAAGTCAAGAATAGTTTAAATGCTCCGGTATATAACCTGGACTACCTGTTTTTGTATTTTTCAGAGAATGGATAGTCCCTTTGCTCTGTGTTGTATTGATTGAGTTATTATTTAACCAATTGAGAGTTAGAATTTAATTTTTTGAGATCTATTTACCAATAAGTGTAATTAATCCGGGGAATGCCGGCTACCTCTGCTAGTTTTCTATATATATAAAGAAGGATGTTTGTGGGTGGGTGGGTTTGTTTGTATGTTTTTTATACAAATCCGTTCTTTTATTACAAATCAGTTTTACTCCGATCTTGATAAAATTTCGCATACATGACCTTCAAAGCACGAGGAAGGTCACTGTCTACCTCAGATTTCGGAAAAATAATAAATATCAATAAAAAATCGATATTCATGGTTATGGCAAGGCATATTAATGAGAAATATGTCATGACCAACAATGCTAGGCAAAGTCTGTGCAACAATAGGCCCATTGTGTTTGCATCAACAATGGTATCAACGCGCAATTCACCAATAACAATGACCATAAAATGATGATGTAATATGGATAAGTTTCAATTTGTAACAATGCATAGAATTCCTGTTATTCAGGCTTTTCTTAGAAAAAAAAGTTCTTAGTACTTAACAATTTCTTGAAAATCTTTAAAAATGATCAGTAACTGGAGATAATGGATAGTTAGCAGACTATTGAGAAAGAGTAGAAAGACGACAGAGGAAGCACTCCTTTAGCTCCGTGATGTATTGAGCAAATGGGAAGCAAGTAAATAGAAGAATCGGCGACCGCTAGACGGCACAAAGGGATGAATGGCCAAGTTTTGCTTCAACACATCGAGAGAAGAGTGGAAATTGCAACAACTCTAAGTATATATCTGAGGTAAGATTACGTGAGTAAGAAATTATGTAGACTAGCAGTGGCATCTTTGGAGAGGTTTAGCCATTGTGAGCCTTTAAAAAGATTTTTTTCGAATTATCTTTATAATTTTTACTGTATTAATTCTAAGCATTTTCATGTGTTTATTTTTAAGATATTGCAAAATTTAATTTAATTTTTTGAGATTGTTCTGTTTACATCCAAGTGTAATTATCCCGGGCAACGCCGGGTACCTTTGCTAGTCTATCTATATATAGAGAGAAGGATGTTTGTTTCTTTGTTTGTTTCTCATACAATTCTACAGTTTTATTCTGATCTTGAAGAAATTTTGCATACTTTACCTTCAAATCATGAGGAAGGTCACTGTCTACCTTAGATTTCGAAAACAGAAAATTATTGATAAAAATCGATATTCATGGTAATGGCAGGGCATATTAAAGAGAAATGTCTCATGACCAACAATGCAAGGCAAAGTTTGTGCAACAATACTTATCAATTATGGTATTAACACACAAATCGCAAGCACTCTGCACGTACCAAAATATATTTCATGATCAATAATGTAAGGAATAGATTGTGCAACAATAGATATCAATGATTGTGTCATCACGCAATGCACCGAAACTGTGCTAAGATAAGCATTATATATCTCAGCACTAACGACGCATGGCAAAATTTTTGCAATTTAGCTAAGTTTCAATTGGTAACAACAGTGCATAGAATTCCTGTTATTCAGGCTTTTCTTCTTAATACTTCTTAATAGGAAAATAGACTTCTTAATACTTAAAAACTTTTTGAAAATTTTAAAACTGGAGATAATGGAGAGTCAGCATACTATTTAGAAAGAGTGGACAGATGACAGCTGAAGCAGTGTAATAGCTCTTTGCTATATAGACCAAATGGTAATCAAGTAAATAGAAGAATCTGCGACTGCTAGACTACACAAGGCGATGAATCGACGAGTTTTGCTTCAAAATAACGAGAGAAGATTTGTAATTGCAACAACATAAGGTGAGCGTGACAAAAGAAATTATTTAGAAAACCAGTGGCAAACTTAGAGAGGTCCGTCCATTATGAGCTTTAAAAATTTTTTTCCAATTTTCATTGGGAATTTTACTTGTATTTTTTCTAAGCTTTTTAATGTGTTTATTTTTAAGATATCTTAAAATTTAACCCAAAAATAAAAGTCTGAGCTATGCCAGGGTTATCGTTTAGCTTATTTGTTCGCACATCAGATCCGAACATTTCATAGAATTATATTCTGTGTGAATATGAATAGTTTGGCAACTGAGATGATGATAATGCTATGGCTGAACGTTTGTTTCCAATTATTAATAATGAAGATAAAACGATGATGCAGTAATAGGACATAAATAGGTAGCATATATTGAGTAAAAAAGTTGTCACACGTGTCTCCCTTGAGCTCCCTATCAAACATCCAGACGATTTACAAGTTTGTATGCCTGGAAAGGAAAGAGAAAGAACGAGGGTATTGGTCAGAAAAAACCTGCAGTTAAACTGAAACGTCTGTATGGGCATTGAAAACATCCGAACACCGGCAAGAAAAACTTGCGTCTAAAGTATATGGTGATGCTCCAAAGTATTGAGGCAAGTCAAGAAGAAGCAAAACCTAGTCTTCCTGTTTTCATATTTTTCGTAGAATGGAGAGTTTTTCTGCTCTACGTTGTAATGATTGAGTTATTATATAACCAATTGGGAAATGTAATCTAAATTTTTGAGATTATTCTCTTTAAACGCGGGGAAACGTGGGGTACCTCTGCAAGAGAGTTCTTAATACTTAACAATTTCTTGAAAATCTTTAAAATGATTAGTAACTAAAGAAAATGGAGAGTTAGCAGACTATTGAGAAAGAGTGGACAGACGTCAGATGAAGCACTTCTTTTGCTCTGTTCTGTATAGAGCAAATGGTAAGCAAGTAACTAGAAGAATCAGTGACTGCTAGAATACACAAATTGATGAATGGCCAAGTTTTGCTTCAAGACATCGACAGAAGAGTGAAAAATGACACAACATCAAGTGTACATGTGAAGTAAAATTACGTGAATAAGAAAATATTTCGACTCGCAGTGGCATCCTTAGAAAGGTCCGTCCATTTTGTGCCTTAAAAGTTTTGTTTTCGTTAACAATTTTTACTGTATTATTTGTAAACACTTTCATGTGTTTATTTTTAAGATATTGCAAAATATAATCAGAAAAACAAAGAGCGACGCCTGGGTTATCACCTAGTTTATTTGGTAGCACAGCAGACAAACATAGCATAAAAATACATTTTAACAATATTCTGAGATGTCGGTAATGTGGTGGATAAAGGTTCAAGATTTCTTATTGGAATCCATGTCACAGAAATTTTATTGTTAGTTTTCACTAGTAAAAATTATTAAATATGTATGGAAATTATCCACAATTTACAATAATTATTTACTTGTGGAGTCATCAAACTATCTGATAGTTTAGACAGGGGAAATTTTAGATCAGTGAGACAGATGCAGCCTCACATTGGGCTTTCAACCATGAAAACTTGTTTTTTTAAGAGACTATGTGTCAGCTTTGCCGTCTATGTGTCTGTGATAGCAAAGTGGGTAGAGATCTAGATCAGGACAGTGGATTTTCTTGGTAGGATTCCAGTTCAGAAATTTCTTTTCCAATTTTTCAACTGAAAAATTATTACCTACATTTGGAATTTCTCTATAGTTTATAAATATTATTTTTTACTTAGGACTTCATCAATACTTTCTGATGGTTTGGATTGAAGAAATTCTCGGTCAGTAAGCCAGGTGCTCGTCTTCCATTAGGCGTTCAAACATCGAATCCAGGTCGCAGAATTTTTTTATCCATATTACAATCAAAATATATTGGTAACTAGCTGATATACCCGGCGTTGCTCGGGCTCTTTTTTGATGAAAGTTTGCAATATCTGAATAGGAATATACAGTAAAAGTTAACACATAAAAACAGTAAAAAATTCCTATAGAAAAACGAAAAAAAAAACTTTTAAAATGTTCCTAATGGATGGCCCTGTAACAAACAGTTCTCTCTGGTTCCTGTTGTAATGTTTGTATATAGCTGAGCGAGTTTACCCATACTGCAGGAAAAACAATGTGTGGAACAACGTGTATGGCTAGGAAATTGGGAAGAAATAGAAAGAAAATGAAACAACAGTTTGATCTGATGTTTTTCCAGCCCTGGCTATGGCTATAGTTCTTCTATTTTATGTGACCTGACATTTAGAAATTAATTTGTTTATCTAAAAATTCAACAATTCCAAAATTCTCTTCTTGGGTGACCATGGATGTATTTGATCGTTTGTGTCTGTGTATTCCGCAATTCTAACACTTAATAAACTGTTAAGAAATAAAGAAATTAAATTTGCGCAAACTTCAATCATCAGGTAAATGATATTAATTAGAAAAATGGATAGAAAATTCTGCGACTTGGATTCGAACCAGGAACCTCGTTTGTCATGGTCGATGCCTCTACTAATTGGGCTATGGTAGAGATCTGAACAGCCATGCTATTACTAAGTGTCTTAAAAACAACCGAGTTGTCTTTACCTAATGTTTGGTGTTTGCTCCAGTTTAATTTCTTTATTTCTTACAGTGTGTTCATCAAACTTTCTGATCGTTTGGATAAAAGAAATTCACGATCTGTGAAACGGGGCTTTCCTTCTTGACAACTTGGTTGTCTTTACGACACTTAATGACAACATGGCTGTGATAGCCCAACTGATAGAGGCGTCGACCATGACAGTCAAGGTTCCTGGTTCGAATCCAGATCGCGGAATTTTTCCTTCAATTTTTTTAATGGTAAAATGTTGCAATTCACACTCTGTTCTCGAGGTCTTGAAGGAAATTTGGTGTGTTCATCACTTGGTCTGATCTTGTAGTTGCAGTTTCTTCTGTTGACACACTTGCATCGACGGGCAAAGGGTCACTCACCACTTGTTTATTTGAAGCAGTGTGCTGGAAAAATCGATACAGCACCGATTGAAGGGGCTGCTTTCTCTGCCGCCTTTCCACTATTTCTCAATAGCACACTATTTCTCAATAGCACACTAGCAAATATTTCCATTTACTGCTCATTTTTAAAGCTTTTCAAAAAAATGTTACATTCTAACAACTATCAATTGCAATAAATGCACAAAGGACAGGAATTATATGTAATGTTTAAATTTCCGACGCCTTCTTGCTAATTCTCAGAGGAAGGAGACCTTTCCAGCTGTATGCTGACGACCGAGGAAGACCCTACCAGCTGTACGCGAAACTTTCAATTATGGTCAGGAAATTAGAATGCCCGATAAATTTTATATTTTATAAAAGGGTGGTCCTCGATTTATGCGTGTCATGTGTCCTCAAAATATTTTTGTTAATGAAATTTACAAAATGATCAGTCTTGAGATTCATTTACATGTATTAATGAACATGTCTTACTTACATAAGTATTTGATTGTCTGAATCTAGTAAATTTTCTCAAATTTTTGTAATTAATGCCATATTATTTTTAGAATTCTGTGTTGCTATCACTACTGTTGAAACAAACAGAGCAGTCTATTGCTGCAAAAACTTTACCTTGCATTGTTCGTCAGGAGATATATATTTTTGCTGTATAATTTGAATTTAAATCTATGAATTATTATCGATAAATATTCTTTTTTGGAAGTTTCATGTAGACAGTGACCTTCTTCTTGCTTTGAAAATCGAGTTTGCAAATTTCACCAAGATTGGAAATAAACTATAAATTTATATAAGAAAGAAATACAAATGGACCCATCTGTTCGCTATGCATCTGAAAATGGCTAGACCAATCTTGATGAAAATTTTTCATGGTAATTCCGATGAACCCTGGGAAGGTTTTAGGTAGATCATGGTGGAGATATCACACTACCTGGATAGCACACTCTACAATTCGTTACTCCCTCCCTAAAAAAATTTATTATGGTTAGTTATGTAGTGCTACACCAGTAAATGTGTTATGTTTGTAGTGCCACATCAGTAAATGTGTTACGTTCGTAGTGCCACACCAGATAATGTATTACGTTTGTACTGCCACACCAGCTAATGTGGTAAGTATACAATGCAGCACCAGTTAATGTGTTAACAAAATTTCAATTCCCCTTTCCGCCCTTAGGGGTTGATTTTCCTTATTCTTATTGTTTCAAACCACCCCTGTATTAGAGGGAACAAAACAAAGAAAAATTATTCAAGTCGGTCAAGTCGTTTTTGAGTTTTAGCGAGAGTAACAAACAGCAAATCATTTTTATGTAGATAGATATGTGAAAATTATCTCAAGTTTATAACTAACATTATTTTCTTGTTATTTTATGAATTTTTTTTTGTTGGGATAGGAGAAATTCTATATCTGTGAGCCAGGTGCCCGCCTCCCAATGGGCTCTCAACCGACATAAATTTGTTGCTTTTAAGACCACGTGTGACACCTTGCCTGTACGCGGGTCTATGATAGCCCAATCGGTAGAGCGGTCGACCATGGCAGTGAAAGTTCCTGGTTCGAATCCTGGTCGCAGAATTTATTCTTCCATATTTCTATGGCAAAAGTATTATATATATATTTTGAAATTATCTCCAGTTTATTGTTTTTATCTACTCGTGAGTTAATCAAACATTCTAATGTTAAGATTCTCGAACAGTGAGCCAGTAAGAAATTGTCCCATTGGGCTTTCAATCGTGACAACTTGGTTGTCTTTAAGACACCTTGTGACTGCTTGGCAGTCCGATTGTCTGCAATAGCCCAATTACTAGAGGCGTCAACAATGTCATTCAAGAATACTTATTCGAGTATAGATCGCAGAATTTTATCTTTAACTTTGCACTTGAAAAAATATTAAATATGTTAGGAGGTGATCACCTGTGTATAATTATCATTTACTTGTAATTTCATTAAACATTGTGATGATTTCGGATATGAGATTACTCGTACTGTGATCCAGGTCTCTGCCTCCCATTGGGCTTTAAGATAAATTGTGACGGTCCGTATATATGTGATAGCCCAATTAGTTGATGCAGAATTTTTCTATAAATTTTCAATCAAAATTTATTACTTATGATTGGAGATTAACTCCTGTTTATAATTATTATTATTTACTTGCGAGTATATCAAAATTTCTAATGGTTTGGATAGGATAAATGCTCGAACTGTGAGCCATATACTGATCTCTCATTGGTTTTCAACAGTGATAACTTGGTTGTCTTTAAGACACCTTGTGAAAGCAAGACTGTCCAGGCGTTTGTGATAGCCCAAATGGTAAAGACATGGACCATATCAGTAAAAGATCCTAGTTCGAAATCAGGTGGAAAAATTTTCATTCCCTTTTTCAATCGAAAAATTATTATCTTTGTTTGGATAATTATTATTATTTACTTGTGAGTTCATCAAACTTTCTGATGGTTTTGATATGAGCCATTTGCTATCTTCCCATTGGGCTCTCAATTGTGACCAACTTGTTTTTTTTTACGACTCCTTGTGACATCTTGGATATGCATGCGTCTGCGATGGCCCAATTGGTAGAGACATCGAATATGACATTCCGATTTAAATAGTTAATTATTACCTAGGTTGGAGATTATCTCCAGATTATAATTGACATTATTTTCTTCTAAATTTCTCAAAATTTCTGATATTTTAGATAGCAGAAATTCTCGAACAGTTAGACATGTGCCTGATCAATTCAACTGGGCTTTTAACGGTGACAACTTTCTTGACTCTAAGACACATTGTGAGAGCGTGGCAGTCTCTGTGTCTCCAATTGATGTAGGCTTCGATCATGACAGAACTTTTCGAATACAAGCGACAGAATTTTTCCTTCCATTTATCAGTAGGAAAATCTATCTAGCTAAATATATAGAAGGCTGTTTGTGGGTGAGTTTGTGGATTTGTGGATTTGTTTGTTTGTTTTTTATACAAGTCTACTGTATTATTCCGATATAGAAGAAATTTCGCATACTTGACCTTCAAAGCATGAGGAAGGCCATTATCCATCTCAGATTTTGAAAGTATACATAATGATGGCATGGCATATTAAGAAAAAATATCTCATCACCAAAACTGCAGGGGCTATGTTTGTGCAAGAATAGGTATAAACAATGGTATCTACGCGCAATTCACAAACACTCTGCACGGACTAACAATATATATCTCTTGACCAACAATACAAAGGAAAGTCTGTGAGACATAATTATAGTTCAATTTGTAACAATGCATAGAATTCCTGTTATTCAGGCTATTATTCAGAAAAGAGTGTTCTTAGTACTTAACAATTTCTTGAAAATCTTTAAAAATGATCAGTAATTAGAGATAATGCAGTGCTAGCAGATTATTGAGAAAGAGTGGAAAGATGACAGAGGAAGCAAGAGAATTGCAAAAACATCAAGTGTACATCTAAAGTAAGATAATGTGACAATGAAATTATTTAGACTAGCAATAGCATATCTGCAGAGGTGCACCCATTGTAGGCCACAAAAAAATTTTTTTGAATTTTCATGTTATGATTAAGAATTTATACTGTTTGAATTCTGAACGATTTCATGTCTTTGTTTATAAGATATTTCAAAATTTAATCATCCAGCTTATTTGGTAGCACAGAAGATCCAAACATTTCATTAAAATACATTTGGACTATATTTTATGTGAATGTGAATATTTTCGAAAGTGAGACGATAATAATGCAATGATTGAATTTTCATTTCCGATAATCATTAATAATGATCTTAATGTGACGATGCAATGACAGGCCATAAATAAGGAGCGTCTGTTGAGGAGAAAAATGAGTCACACGTGTCTCTCTTGAACTCTCTATCAACTATCCCGACGACTAGCAAAAAATTGTGTGCTTGGAAAAGAAAGAGAAAGAATGAGTATTGGTATCTTACGAATAGAAACTCTGGAGCTAAAATAGTATCTAAAGAAACTCTGGAGCTAAAATAGAAAAATGTATACGAGCGTTGGAAACAACTAAGCATCAGGAGTTTCGAATACAGCAAGAGGGTATCAGAGCTTCTACATCAAGGGAAATTAAAACTTGGGTCTAAAATATCCAGTGATGCTCCACGGTGGTGTTGATCAAAATCAAGACGTAAAAAAAGTCCCATTATATCACCTAGAATTCCTGTTTTTCTTTTTTTCTTAGAATGTTTAGCCCCATTATATCCTGGACAACGGCGGGTTATCTGCAATTTATTATATATGTTTGGAGATTATCTCCAATTTATAATTATTATTTTTTACGTAGGAGTTCATTAGATTTTTTGATGGTTTGGATATATTATATTTTTTACATTTGAGCTAGTGGCTCGTCTCCGATTGGGCTCTCAGTTGTGACAACTTTGTTGCCTGTATGACACGATGTGACAGATTGGCTGTTCACGTGTCTGTGATAGCCCAATTAGTATAGGTGTCGAGCATGACAGAATTTCCGTGTTCGAATCCAGAATTTTCTCTTTATTTTTCAATTGTAATATTATTATGTATGCTTGGAGATACTCTCCAGTTTGTTTTTTTTATTTACTTGGAGATGATCAAACATTCTGATGGTTGCATAGGAGAAATTCTTGAAATGGGAGCAATGTGCTTATCTCTCATTGGGCTTTCAACCGTAATAACTTGGTTGTCTTTAAGACATTATGTGAATGCTTGGCTCTCTAGGCGTCGGTAATAGCTCACTTGGTAAAGGCGTCGACCGTGACTTTCGAGAAAAAGACTTAACCCATTTTTATAAGTTTAAAGTTCCCTCTAACAGTGTATTAGTTTTCTTCGGTTCTACATTTTGCCGTTTCAGAGTAGTTAGCTGCACAAAATTGTTTACATGATTCCTGGTTCGAATGCTAATCTCTGAATTTTTACTTCCAATTTGCAATCGATGAATTATTACCTATGTTTGTAGATTTTCTCAAGTTTACACTTATTAATATTTACTTATAAGTTCCTGAAACTTAATGATAATTTGGATCGGAGAAATTCGCGCCCTTAGAGACATGTGCCTGCTTTCCTCTGGACATTTAACTGTGACAACTGTGTTGACTCTAAGACATATTTTGACAGCATGGCAGTCTCTATGCCTGCAGTAGCTTAACTAGTGTTGCCTTCGAACATGACAGAAATTTCTGGTTCGAATCCAAGTCGCAAAACTTTTACTTCCATTTATCAATTAGAATATTATTACATATGTTTGGAGTTTATGCCAGTTTATATATATATATTTTTATTTACTTGTAAGTTCATCCAACTTTCAGATAGTTTGAACGGCAGAAATTCTCGAACTGTGAGCCAAGTACCCACCTCTCATTAGGCTTTCAATCGTGAGAGCTTGGTTTTCTTTTGGATAAATTGGTTTTACCTGTAATGGTGTCTGCAATAACCCACAGAACCCACAGAAACACCAAAAATGATATGTCGGGATTCCTGATTAGAATCTAGGTGGCAGAATTTTTCCTACCACTTTTCAGTCAAATACTTATTACCTATATTTGGAGATTATCTCCACCTTATAATTATTATTATTTACTTTTTTGTTTATTTATCTTTCTGATTGTTCGGAGGGTAATAGTTTTTAATCTATGGGCCAGTGCCCATCTCCCATCGAGCTTTCAACCGTGAACACATGGTTTTCTTTAAGATAATATGAGAAATCATGGCTGTCCAAATATCTGTGATAACTTAATTGGTTGAGGCGTCGACCATCCCTGTCGAGGTACTTGTTTCGAATCCAGGTCACAAAATTTTCACTTCTATTTTTAATAGATAAATTATTACTTATGAATAGAGATTATCTCCAGTTTATAATTATTATTATTATTATTGTTTATTTGTGGGTTCATATAAAAATTTTCTGATAGTTTTTATATAGGAAATTTTGTCTTTGAGCCAGGCGTTATCTTGTGACAGTTTGGCTGTCCATGTGTCTGCGATGACCCGATTGGTAGAGGCATCAATCATGGAAGTTGAATGTTTGCATGTCTGGTCCGAATCCTAATCGCGGAATTTTTCGATGTTTTGGGGTGGGCTTGTTTGTTCGTTTTTTTTAATAAAAACTTTTTTTTTCGAACTTGATGAAATTTTTCATACTTGACTTTCAAAGCATTAGGAAGGTCAATGTCTACTTCAGATTTTGAAAAAAAAAATTCTTGATAATAAATCGAAATTCATGGTTGTGGCAAGGCATATTAACGAGAAATATCTCATGA
Organism: Rhysida immarginata; assembly: GCA_023313115.1. Taxonomy (NCBI): domain Eukaryota; kingdom Metazoa; phylum Arthropoda; class Chilopoda; order Scolopendromorpha; family Scolopendridae; genus Rhysida; species Rhysida immarginata. The sequence continues at coordinate 93,247 of JAHWFO010035974.1, read as the reverse complement.
CCAACAATGCAAGGCAAGGTTTGTGTAACAATACTTACAAATTTACAAAAATACCTAATACGAAAAAAAATTTTTTAAAGGCGCACAATGGATGGACCTCCAGAGATAATTTGAAGTAGAACTCCTAACAGGGTTACCCGGCGATGCTCGGGATATTTACACTTGTAGGTAAAGAGAACAATCTCAAAAAATTAAATTATAACTCCCAATGGATTAAATAATAACTCAATCAATATAGAGAATATTCAAAATGTATGTTTAGGAAATGTTTGGATCTGATGTGCCTCCAAATAAGCTGTCTGATAACCCCGGCGTGGCTCAGACTTTTTTTGGATTAAATTTTGCAATATCTTATAAATAAACACATGAAAACGCTTAGAATTATAGAGTAAAAATTCTTAACGAAATTTTGAAGGCTTAAAATAGATGGTCCTATCCAAGGATGGCACTGCTAGTGTAAATAATTTCTTACTCACGTAATCTTACTTTAGATGTACACTTGATGTTGTTGAAATTCCACTCCTCTCTGGATGTCTTGAAGCAAAACTTGGCTATTCATCACTTGGTGTAGTCTAGGAGTCACTGATTCTTCTATTTACCTGCTTGCCATTTGCTCAGTATAGTGCTAAATGAGTGCTTCCTCTGTCGCCTTTGCACTCTTTCTCAATAATCTACTAAGTCTTCATTATCTGCAGTTACTGATCATTTTAAAGATTTTTTCAAGAAATTGTTAAGTACTAAGAACACTCTTTTCTGAATAAAAGCCTGAATAACAGGAATTCTATGCATTGTTACAAATTCTACCGTATCATTATTGAAAAAACTTTGCCTTTCATTTTTGGTCATGAGACATATACTGTTGATCCCTGCATAGTGTTCGTGCATTGCGTGTTGATACCATTATTGATACTTATTGTCGCACAAACTGTTAATTGCCATGTTAGCCTTGAGATGTATATTGTTGGTCTGTACAGAGTTTATGTGAATTGCGTGATGATACCGTTGTTGGTACCTATTGTTGCACAAACTTTGCCTTGCATTGTTAGTCATGAGATTTTTCTCAATAATATGCCTTGCTTAACCATGAGTATAACCATGAAAATAATGTTATCTATAAAATTCCTTGTAAAGAATGCAATGATCATTATATCGGACAAACAAAAAGAATTATGAAAAAAAGAATTGATGAACACAAAAAGGATATAAAAAAATGTAATGTAAATAATCAAGTATATCTACATAAGAAAAACAAAAATCATGAAATTGATTGGGAAAATACAAAAATTTTAGGAACTGAAGAACATTGGCAAAAAAGATTAATTAAAGAAAGCTACTATATAAACAAATCAAAAAATTGTATAGCCCATCAATCATATAAATTAGATAAGAAATGGGAAATATTTTGTATAAAAATTTTAAGTTTATAATAAATCTTTTTAATTACAACTTTATAATAATTCTTTTTAAATTACTATATTTTCACTTGTTAATTAAAAAAAATTGTTTAATTATATTCCTTTTTTATATTTTGTAAATATAATCATAATCAGTTTAATATAAAAAT
>JAHWFO010035974.1:73114-91283 GCA_023313115.1 Rhysida immarginata | reverse complement strand
TCGTCGTTTTTTATTATTATGAAGATATCATCCATGTAGCGTTTCCATAAAATTATTTTTTTGTTTAAGTCTGAGTGTAATAGCAATTTTTCAATGGTATCCATACAAATGTTAGCTAAAAATCCACATAGACAATTTCCCATTGTGAATATAAGTTATTGTTAAATTTCATTTGGTTTTCAGAAAAGACTAGTTGAAGAGCTGATAATAATAAATATATATCTTTGACTTTATAATTTATGCTATATAATTTTTCTTTAATAAATTTTTTAATTTCCTTAACTGGTACAAAGTCATACATTGATTTTATGTCTAGAGTATAGATTTTCCAATTTTTATTAATTTTAATTTTGTACAAGAAGTCTTTGATTATAACAATTTAAAATTTCAAACTAAAGACGTAAACAATCAATTGATGTAATAATACCTCTCAACAATGTATCTATTTAAACTTATATTCTTAATCTTTACTGAAAGAAGAAATCAGTTACATTTTCAAAAAATTTCTACCCTGAAGAAGGTCTTTGTAAATAAAATGACCGAAAGGCCTCGTATTATTTATTACCTATGTTATCTTGTGGTGTCTTTTTTACTATTCTCTTATTAACTGTTATACATCACTTATTTTCCATATAAAGAAGTTAAATTATATCTCTAAATTGGCTAAATAATAACCTAATCAATACAACAGAGCGAAGAGGCTATGCATTCTACGAATAATACGAAAGACAGGAATTCTAGGTTATATACCGGAGTTTTATTTACCTTATTTTAATTTGCCTCAGATTGAGATGATATCAATCTTTACCACCGGGGATATCACTGGACAATTTAGACCTAAGTTTTTCTGCTTTTGACGTAAAAACTCTTAAACCCTCTTGCTCTATTCGAAACTCCAGTTGTTTAAAAGTTTCCAATGGCTGGTTAGCTTTTTCTGTTTTAGCTGCAGGGTTTCTCTGAACTATACTCGTTTTTTCCCTCTCCTTTCCAGACACATATATTTTTGCTGGTCGTCGGGAGGTTTCATAGGGAACTCAAGAAAGAAACGCGTGACTTCTTTGCCTCAGCAATAGACGCTGGCTTATTAATGTTCTGTCACATCATCATTTTTTTATGCTCGATATCAATAATTCTTAGAAATGAAAAATCAGTTATTGCATTATCAACATCTCAGTTTCTAAACTATACACATTCCCACAAAATTTAGTCAACATATATTTTTATGATATGATTGGTTTGACGTGCTAACAAATAAGCTAGGTGATAACCCGGGCGTGGCTCGGACTTTCTCTTACGGAATAAATTTTGAAATATCTTAAAAATAAACACATGGAAACGCTGATAATTAAAACAGTCTAGTTCTCAATGAAAATTTGAAAACAATTTTGTTAAATGCTTACAATGGATGGACCTCTCCATTTATGCCACTGATAGTCTAATTAATATCTTACTCACGTAATATTACTATACATGTACACTTTAAAGATTTTCAAGAAATTTTAAGTACGAAGAACTCTACTTGCTAAGAAAAGCCTTAATAACAGAAATTCTATGCATTGTTTCAAATATATTGTTTGTCTGTGCAGAGTGGTTGTGAATTGCGTGTTGATACCATTGTTGTCAAGTATTGTTGCGCAAACCGTGCCTAGCATTGTTGGTCACGAGATATTTCTCATTAATATGCCTTGCTGTAACCATGAACATCGATTTTTTTATCAATAAAATTGTTTTTTCAAAATCTGAAATAGACAGTGGCCTTCCTCATGCTTTGAAGGTCAAGTTTACAAACTTTTAATAATATCGGAACAAAACTGCAGATTGCGCATAAGAAACAAACAAACAAACTCACAGACAAACAAAAAAACAAACCCACAAACCAACAAACAAACAAACCCACAAACGAACTCTTTCTTCTATCTATATAAATAAATTAGGATGTGTATTTGTGGGTTTGTTGTTTGTTTGTTTGTTTATTGTTTCTTATGCAAATCCACAGTTTCATTCGATCTTGATGAAATTTTGCATATTTGTCTTTCAAGGCATGAGGAAGGTAACTGATTTCAAAAAAATAAGAATTATTGATAAAAATTCGATATTCATGGTTATGGCAAGGCATATAAACGAGGAATATCTCATGACCAACAATGCAAGGCAAGCTTTGTGCAACAATACTTATCAACAATGGTATCTATACGCAATTCACAAACAGTCTGTACGGACCAACAATATATATTTTATGACGAACAATGTAAGAAAAAGTTACTGCAACAGTATGTATCCAGAATCGTGTCAACACGCAATGCACCAACAGTATGCAATGATCAACAATATATGTCTCATGACCGACAATGCAAGGGAAAGTTTGTGCAATATAAAATTCAATGCATAGAAATCCTCTCCTTCCGGCTGTTCATAGAAAAGAGAATTCTTAGTACTTAAGAATTTCTAGAAAATCTTTAAAAACAATCAGTAACTGGAGACAATAGAGAATTAGAAGACTATTGAGAAAGAGTGGAAAGACGAGAGAGAAAGCAATCCTTTAGCTCCGTGCTGTATTAAGCCAATAGTAATTATTAGAATCGGCGACTGCTAGACTACACAAAGAGATGAATGTCCAAGTTTTTGCAACAACATCAAGGGGAACATCTAAAATAAGATTACGTGACTAAGAAATTCTTTAGGTTAGCAGCGGCATACATTGTGACCATTTACAATTTTTTTTTCGGGTTTCATTATGAATTTTTACTATATTAATTCCAAGCGTTTTCATGTGTTTATTTTTAATATAATATAAAATTTAATCGTAAAAACAGTCCTATCTACGCGCGGGGTTATCAGATGTGTTATTTGGTACAACATAAAATCCAAACATGTCATAAAAATGAACTTTGACTATATTCTCTTGAAATGTGTATATTTTGGAAACTGAGATGTTGATAATGCCTTGACTGAACGTTCGTTTCCACGAACTATTAATAATATGCCTAAAATGAAGATGCAATAACAGAACATTAATAGAACAGCGTCTATTTATGATGCAAAGGAGTCATGCATGTCTGCCTTGAGTTCCATATGAAACGTCCAGACGACTAGCAAAAAGATATTTGCTGGGAAAGGAAAGAGAAAGAACGACTCTTGGTCAGAGAAACTCTGCAAGTAAAACACAGAAAGCTATATGGGCATTTGAAACAGCTGAGTAACGGAAGTTTTGAATACAACAAGTGATTCTACGTGAAGAGTAAGCAAAAATTTGGTCACGGTATAACACCTAGAAATCCTGTTTTTCGTATTATACGTAAAATGGATTGTCCCTTTGCTCTGTGTTGTATTGATTGACTTATTATTAAACAAATTTGGACGTTTAATTTAGGTTTTTGAGGTTGTTTTGTTTACTTACAAGCGTAATAATCCCGTGCAAGGCCAGGTACCTTTGCTATTTATCGATAAAAATTGATATTTATGATTATATCAGGGCAAATTAATAAGAAATACCTCATAACCAACAATGCAAGGAAAAGTTTATGCAACAATAGTTATCAACATTGGTGTCAACATGCTATGCACCAACACAAGGCAGGGATCAACCATATATATCTCATTACCAACAATGAAAGTCAAATTTACTTACTTACTTACTTTTCAAACCCGCTTATCCGTTAGGGTCGCGGGGGCAGCAGCCCTATGGTGGATCTCCAGCGATCGCGATCTTCCGCCATCAGGCGCATGTCCTCCCTGGTAATATCCAAGCGACTCGAACCCAGATTCTCCATGTAGTCTAGCCACCTGGTTCTAGGCCGACCCCTTGGTCTCTTACCCACCGGCTTGGAAAAGAACAACTGCCTAGGAAGACTAGATTGCGGCATCCGTATCACGTGGCCATACCAGCGCAACTGAGATCTCTCAATGCGGAGAAGTAGCGGCTCAACACCTAAAGATTCCCTTATTGTGCTGCTGTACACTCTATCTAGTAGGGTAACACCTGCCACACCTCTCAGGAATCTCATTTCGGCCGTTGTACCCGCGATCGCACTCTTTCGGTCATTACCCAAGCCTCATGACCATAGGTGAGAATGGGGACAAAGATAGATTTGAAGACGGAGAGCTTGGCTTTGTTACCCAGCTCTCGTTTCGTTACCACGGATCGCCACAGTTCACGTCTGACACAGCTTGCTGCACCGATCCGAGCATCCAATTCTTTCTCCTGCCGTCCATCACTCGTGAATGCAATCCCGAGATACTTGAACTTCTCCACCTGTCTCAATGAGGCTCCCCAAACATGTAGAGCACACTGAGCAGGCTGTCTTGAAAGAACCAGAACTTCGGTTTTAGCCACACTGATCTTCATCCCAGCTTCTTCACATTTGGCTGCAAACCGGTCTAGTGCATGCTGAAGGTTCGTGCGAGAAGACCCAAGCAGGACAAGGTCGTCCGCAAAGAGCAACCTCTCCACCAGGCAGTCGCCCACACAAACACGCTCATCGCCTCGGCTGCCCCTGTCTATCCAGTCCATAAAGATAATGAACAAGATGGGCGACAGTACGCACCCTTGGCGGAGTCCAACACCCACGGTGAACGGTCTTGACTTAATGCCATTTATCCGGACACACATCTCAGGGCTTTCGTACAGAGACACGATAGCAACCAGTAATTGCCCATCCACTCCATACTCTTGCAACACTTGCCAGAGCTTCTCCCGAGGAACTCTGTCATATGCTTTTTCGAGGTCCACAAAGCAAGCGTAGACCTCTTTTGCATACTCCCAGGATTTCTCAAAGATTTGCTTTAGAGCAAAGATGTGATCCGTCGTGCTTCGGCCAGGTCGGAAACCACACTGCTCCCCCGACAGTTTGGAGTCGACTATTTCCCGACTTCTCTTCTCCAGACACTTAGCGTACACTTTCCCAGGAATGCTGAGCAAAGAGATGCCTCGATAGTTGTTGCAATCTCTCTGATCTCCCTTTTTGAAGATAGGTATCACAATTCCTGTCTGCCATTGCTTAGGGGCCTGTCCAGATATCCAAGCAACTTGACACACTCGAGTCAGCCACAGGATACCATCCTGATTTAAGGCCTTTAACATCTCGGACCGGATTTCATCATCACCTGCAGCTTTGCCAGTCTTCAGGGACTTAATTTTGTGCAACATAGATAAGTTTCCTGTTATTCAGGCTTTTCTTAGAAAAGAGAGTTCTTAGTATCTAAGGATGTCTTGCAAATCTTTAAAAATGGTCAGTAACTGGAGATAATGAGGAGATAGCAGACTATTGAAAAAGACTGGAAAGACGACAGATGAAGCAATCATTTAGCTCCGTGCAATACTGAGCAAATGGTAAGCATGTCATTAGAAGAACCGGCGATCGCTTGATAACACAAGAAACTAATGGTCAAGTTTTGATTAAAGAAATCGTGAGAAGAAAGGGATTTGTAAAAACATCAAGTGTACAACTAAAGTAAGATTACGTGAGTAAGAAATTATTATTATTAGACTAGCAGTGGCATTAGGGTGAGGTCCATACATTATGAGCTTAAAATATTTTTTTCAAATTTTGATTAAGAATTTTACTGTAATAATTCCAGCGGTAGAATGACACATCCAAACATTTCCTAAAAATACAGTTTCAGGTATTGTCACCACGAATTGTCATCACTAATGGCTATTGAGTCGTATTCCCTTCTCATCTATTCATGCTATTACATATTAACATGTTTGATACCATCATTCTTTGTATGTCTTTGTTAAATGTGTTTGTGTATGTGGGTATATTCTGTGGGAAAGTGTAATTTTTAGAAAATGAGATGCTGACAATGCGATGAATGAACAGTCGTTTACAAGAGTTAATAATAATGAGCATAAAATGATGGTGCAATGACAGAACATTAATAAGGCAGTGTCTATTGATTAGGCATAAGAGTCACGCGTGTATCCTTTGAGCTCCCTATCAAACGTCCAGACGACTGGCAAAAATTTGTGTCTAGAACGGAAATAGAAAGTAGGAGTTATTCTCAGAGCATCTCTGCAACTAACACAGAAAAAGCTATACGGGCATTTCAACCATCTGAACAACTAAAGTTTTTAATAGAGCAACAGGGTATAAGAACTACGTCAAGGGCAAGAAAAAACTTGAGTCTAAAGTTGATGGTGATGTTCCGCAGTGGTGAGGCATGTCAGGAAGAGTTCAGATAAAGTCCCGGTATATCACTAGACCTCCTGTTTTTCGTATTTTTAGTAGAATGGATAATCTCTTTGCTCTGTGTTGTAAAGGCTTGAGTATATTTTTAACCAATTAAGAGTTATAAATTAACCTTTTGAGATTGTTCTCTTCACCTACAAGTGTTATTTTACTGGGCAACGCCAAGTAACTCTTCCAGTCTTTCTATATATATAACTAGCCGAGGACTCGGCTTTTCCCGGGATAATTATGCTTGTAAATAAACAGAACAACCTCAAAAAGCTAAAGTAAACCTCCAAATTAGTTAAATAGTAACTCAATCACTAAAATATACAGCGAAGGGCCCATTTATTCTAAGAAAAATCCGAAAGACTGGCGGTTACCTCTTCATTGAGTAAATCCATTCTAGGTGATATACCGGGACTTGATTTACCGAAAAAAAAAATTTTTAAAGGCTCACTATGGATGGACCTCTCCAAGGTTGCCTTCTAGTCTTAATAATTTTTTACTCACGTAATCTCACTTTAGATTTACACTTGATGTTTTTGCAATTTCCTTTTATCTTTCATCACTTTGTGTAGTCTAGCGGTCGCTGATTCTTCTATTTGTGTACTCAATGCAGCACGGAGCTAAAGGAGTGCTTCCTCTATCGTGTTTCACCCTTTCTCAATTGTCTGCTAACACATTATCTCCAGTTACTGAATATAAGGAATTCAATGCATTGAATTCAATATTGCACAACGATTACCTTGCATGGTCATGTTGGTCGTGAGCCATATATTGTTGATTCTTGCATTGTGTTGGTGTATTGCGTGTTGATAATATTGTTGATACCTATTATTGCACAAACTTTTATTTTCATTTTTGGTCTTGAGATATATATTGTTTGTCCGTGCAGAGTATTTTTGAATTGCGTGTTGATACCATTGTTTATACTTATTGTTGCGAAAACTTTGTCTTGCCTTGTTGGTCATCTTTTTCTTTATATAAAAAGAAGGATGTTTGTTTGTTTGTTTGTGCAAAAATAGGTATCAAACAATGGTATAAACACGCAATTTAAAAACACTGGGCAGAGATAAACAATATATATCTTAGGACCAACAATGAAAGTCAAAGTTTGTGCAACAACAAGTATCTACAATGGACATTGAATGAAGATGCAATGACAAAACATTCGTTTCCAAGAATTATAACAATGAACATTAAATGTTGATGCAATGATAGAAAATTCTTTTTCAAGAATTAGTAATATTGCACAGAAAATGGATATAATAGATGATATAGATAGGGCAGTCTCTTTCGATGACCAAAGGAGATACACATGTCTTCCTTCGGCTCCCTAACAAGCGTTCAGACGATTGGGAAAAGCGTGTATATATTTTTTTTTGTGTGTGAGTGTGTTTGTCTGTTTGGCACGTTTTAGCAGTGCATAACCTATTACAGTTTATTTTCAAAAAACACATCAGTTTATTTGAATTCTTGAGATTGTACTGTGTAATTTTCCCAGGCAATGCTGGGTCCTCTGCTAGTTTTATATATATAAAGAATGATGTTTGTTTGTGGGTTTGTGGGTTTGTGGGTTTGCTTGTTTGTTTCTTATGCAAATCTCTATTTCATTCTGATCTTAAAATTTTGCATACTTCACCTTCAATCGATGTCAGACTTCGGAAAAATAAGAATTATAGATCAAACGTCGATATTCATGGTTATGAGAAGGCATATTAATTAGAAATATCTCACGACCAGCAATGCAAGGCAAAGTTTGTGCAACAATAGGTGTTTCTACAATGGTGTCAACACGCAATTCACACTATGCTCGGACCAGCAATAGATATCTCTTGACTAACAATGCAAGGCAAAGTTTGTTAAACGATAGACCCGTCGTGTTCGCATCAACAATAGTCTGATTGCGCAATTCACTAAATAATAATGAGCGCAAATATTTTTAAAAGAATTTTAACAATGAACATAAAATGATGATGCAATGACAGAACATTCGTTTCCAAGAATTATTAGTAATGAAGAGAAAATGGATATAAATAGACGATATAGATAGTACAGTCTCTCTCAAAGAGGCAATGGAGGTACACGCATCTCCGTTCAGCTCCCTAACAAGCGTTCAGACGATTGGAAAAACTGTGTGTGTTACGTTGCTCAAGTGTGTGTGTTTAGTTACCAGCTTAATTATCCCGGGCAACGACGGATCCTCTGCTAGTGAGAAATATAGAAAGAAAAAGGATGTTTGTTTGTTTGTTTGTGGGTTTGTTTGTTTGTTTGTTTTTTATACAAAACTACAGTTTTATTCCGATCTTGATAAAATTTCTCATACATGACCTTCAAAGTATAACAAAGTTCAATGTCTACTTCAGATATTGAAAAAATATTAATATTTGATGAATTATCGATATTCATGGTTTTGGTAGGGCATAGTAATGAGAAATATCTCAAGACCAACAATAAAAGACAATATTTATGCAAAAATAAGTATCAACAATGGTATCAACACGCAAATCACAAACACTCGGCAAGGACCAACAATGCAAATAAAAGTGTGCAACAATAGGTATCAACAATGGTGCCAACACGCAATGCACCAACAATATGCAAGGCTCAACAACATATGTATCATGACCAGCAATGCTAAAATTATTATATATGTTTGGAGATTTTCTCTAGTTTATATTTATTTTTACTTGCTTGTTGAAATCATCAATCTTTCTGATTGTGTGGATAGGAGAAATTCTCGATCTGTGAGGCAGTTGCTCGCTCCTCAATGGGATTTCAACCATAACAACTTGGTTTTCTTTAACACATCTTGTGACAGCTTGGTTGCTCGTGTGTCTGTACTAGCCCAATGTATAGAGGAGTCGACCATGACAATCGAGGTTCATGTTTGAATCTTAATCGCAGAAATTTTTTCCAATATTGCAATCGAAATATTTTTACCTATTTTTTATTTACTTATGAGTTCATCAAACTTAAAGTTTGGATAAGAGAAATTCTCGAACTGTGACACATGAAGTTCTTCATTCGAATCTATGTCGAAGAATTTTTCGTTCCGCTTTTCAAAATAGATATTATTGCCTATTTTTGACCTGGAGATGTGCGCTATATATTTATAGGTAAAAGATATTTAATAAGTTTATTTCTTTTCTGAGAGGATACTGTGCCTTTTTAAGTTTGATCTGATTGATTTGTTTGTTTTGTTTTAAATTCTAGAGGATCGGAATATCTGCAATTTATAATTATTATTTACTTATGAGTTCATCAAACTTTCTAATGGTTTGCATTGGAAAAATTCTCAAACTATGAGCGAGGATTCCGCTTTCCATTGGGCTAACAATGTTAAAAACTTGTTAGCCTTAATGACAAATTGTGGTAGCTTTACTCTCTGTGTGTCGCGATAGCCCAATTGGTAAAAGCGTCGACAATAACAGTCGAGTTTCCTAGTTTGAATCCAAGTCGCATAACTTTTTCCTGTTATTTCTAATTGAAAAATTAATGCCTACTATTAGACATTATCTGCAATTGTTTTAATTATTATTATTTATTTGTGAGTAAGTAAAAGTTTTTCATTATTTGGATAGGAGAAATTCTAGATCTGAGAGTCAAGTGTCTATCTCCCATTGGGCTTTTAACAGTAACAACTTGGTGATCTTTTTGACAAAATGTGAAGGCGACGCTGTTTGAGTGTTCGCTATAGCCCAAATGGCAGATACGTCGAACATGACTGTCGAGATTCCTGATTCGAATTCAGGTCTCAGAATTTTTTTCCAATTTTCAGTCGAAAGATTATTACCTTTGTTTGGAGATTATCTCCAGTTTATGATTATTATTTACTTGTGAGTTCATCTTCATACTTAGTATAAAGAATTGTTCTTCAAAAACGTATACAATTTGATTCGCAGTTTTGTATTAATATTGTGAATTGCGCAATTTAGCAGCAAAGAACTACTGCCGTCCTTTATAAAACTGATTACCCAGAAGATGTTCGGCTTCAAAATCGGTTTCTTATGGTTTGGATAGGAGGAATTCTCGATCTTTGAGCCAAGTGCCCGCCTCTCATTAGGTTTTCAACGATGACAACGTGGTTGTCTTTGAGACATTTTGTGAGAACTTAGCCGTCCAGGAATCTATGACAGCCCAATTAGTAAGGGATTAGACCAGAAACGTCGAGGTGCTTGATTCGAATCCAGGTAGCAAAATTTTTCTGTCCATTTTTCAATATCTTGGCTGTCTGTGTGTCTGCAATACGCCAATTGGCAGAAGCATCGGCCATGACTGTCTAGGTTTTTGGTTAGGATTCAGGTCGCAGAAATTTTCTTTCTAGTTTTCAGTCGAAATAATATTACGTATATTTTGAGATTGTCTCCTGTTTATATTTATTATTATTTACTTGTGTGTTCTTTAATCTTTCTGATTGCTTGAATAGTAATATTTATTGATCTGTGAGCCATGTGTACAGCTCTCATTGGGCTTTCAAATATGACAACTTGGTAGTCTTTAAGACACCTTGTGAGAGCTTGGCTGTCCATGTGTCTGCGATAGCCCACTTGGTAAAAACGTCTAACATGTAAGTCAAGGATCCTAGTTCGAAACCATGAGAAAGAATTTTTTCTTCCAGTTTTCAATCGAAAATTTTTCACCGTTGTTTTGACATTATCTCCAGTTTATAATTAATATTATTTCTTTGCAAGTTTATCAAAATTTACTGATGGTTTGGACTTGAGAACTTCTGGATCTTTGAGTCAGATGCCGACCTCCCATTGAACTTTCTACAATAACAACTTCATTGTCTTTAAGACACCTTGTGACAGCTTGGCGTCCTGGAGTCTATGATAGCCCAAATGCTAGAGGCTTCGACATTGACAGTCGAGGTTCTGGGTTCGAATCCAGGTCTCAAGATTTGTCCTTCAATGTTTGGATATAATCTCCAGTTTATAGTTATTGTTATTTACTTCTGAGTTCATCAAACTTGTGATGGTTTAGATAGGAGAAATTGTCAATCTGTAAGCCAGGTGCCCGTCTCCCATTGGAGATACATTATGACAGCTTGGCCGGCCAGGAATCTATGAGAGCCCAATTGGTAGAGGCTATGATCTTGGCAGTCCTAAATCTTTTTCAGCATCCAGGTAGCAAAATTTTTCCTTCTATTTTTCATTAGTAAAATGTTCACCTATATTTGTAGATTATCTCCTGTTTATAATTATTAACATTACCTTGTGAGTTCATCAAACTTTCTTATTCTTTGAATATGAGAAATTCTCTTTCTTTAAGCCAGGTGCTTGCCTCCTATTAGGCTTTCAACTATCTGAACCCGGTTGGCCATCCATGTGTCTGCGATGACCCAATTACTATAGTAGAGGCATCGTACATGACAGTAGAGTTTCCTGGTTCGAATCCAGGTCTCAGAAACTGGAGAAATTATTATTATTTTTTATTGAGCTAATCAAACTTATTGATTGTTTGGATCTGAAAAATTTTCGTACTTTGAACCAGATGCTCGCCTCCCATTGGGCTTTCAACTGCGAAAACTTGGTGGTTTTTAAGATCCTTATGACAGCTTGGCTGTCCGTGTGCTTGCAATACCCCAATTGGCAGAGACATCGGTCACGACTGTCGAGGCTTTTGGTTCGAATCCAGATCGTAGAATTTTTCTCTGTAGTTATCAGTCGAAAAATTATTGCTTATGCTTGGTCATGTTCACCTGTTTTTAATTATTTTTTTACTTGACTTTCAACAAATTTCTGATGGTTTCGATAGGAAAATTTCTCAATATCTGAGTTAGATGGACGTCTCCCATTGGGCTTTCAACTATGACAACTTTATTGTCTTTTAGATATCTTGTGACATCTTCGCTATGTTGGTGTTAGTGATACCCCAAGTCGTAAAGGCATCTGATATGACAGTCAGGATTCCTGGTTTGGAATCAGATCGCAGAATTTTTCATCCGATTTTGAAATAGAAAAATTATTATTACGTAGCGAGATTACTTCCAATTTATAAATATTATTTAGTTGTGCATAAATATTATTATTTATCTTTAAACTATCTCATGGTTTGGACAGGCGAAATTTTAGATCTGTGAAACAAGTGCCAGCCTCCCATTGGGCTTTCAAACATGACAACTTAGTTTGCTTTAAGACAATTGTTTCAGCTTGGGGTCTATGTGTTTGTGATAGCCAAGTTTTTAGAGGGTATCATCATGACAGTGGAGATTCCTTGTACGAATCTGATTTGGAGAATTTTCCTTCTATTTTTTCATTCCAAAAATTATCATCTATATTTTAAAATTCTCTTCAGTTTATAATTATCGTTTACTTGTGAGTTCGTCAAACTTTCTGATAATTTAGATAGGAAAAATTCTCCATCTTTGTGCCACGTGTACGCCTGCTACTGGGCTTTCAACCGTGAACATTTGGTGGTTTTTAAGACACCTTGTGACAGGTTGGCTCTTCGTGTGTCTGCAATAGCCCAAATAGCAGAGGTATCGGATATGCAGTAGAGGTTCCTTGTTCGAATCCAGGTCCCAAAATTTTTATGCGAGTTTTAAGTCAAAAAGTTATTACTATATGTTTGTAGATCATCTTTTGTTTATAAATATTAATATTTACTTGAGAACTTCACAAACATTTTAACTATTTACATATGAGAAATTTTCATACTTCAGCCAGATGTTCGCCAAAGCTCATGAAACCAGAATAAATTCTAGATGAATTACACTGAGTTAGTCAGGAAGCCTAATCAACCCAAGCAGTCTTCCACATTATAACAAAAATAAAAAAAGATTGACGATTTTATAAGTGGGACGAAAGCAGCACCTTTCGCAAAGCTCATCGAACCAGAATAAATTCAAAACGAAATACACTGAGGTAGTCAAGAAGCCTAACCAACCCAAGCAGTCTTCCATATTATACAAAAAAAAAATAAGTTTGACGATTGTCGGAAACAAAATACAAACGAAGTAAAAAAAATACAACGAGATGGGAGATTATCACATCTTCCAGTAGTTCGGGAAAGAAACGTTGCTAGTATCTTCAAAATTGACGTCAAGAACGTGCCACGTTTTACGATACTTCGGTACATATTCATTCTTCAGTATCCCATTCACAAGTTTATTGTCGTGAGTCTTCATCTTCTGTTTCATAATCAACATAATCATCAATGAAGGACCTGTATAAACTTTCCGATATGAGCAATGTTTAAATCCAAATGGATGGATTGGTTTTTCACCGTTCTTCTGCCAAGCTGGGCAATAGACCTCAGGGTAACATTCTGTAACGACTGTATTCACTCCATCTAGATTTACAAGCAGTCTCCTTAGGCCGACATGCCATAGAGGAGTATGGTCCGGATAATAGACTTATAAAAATGTAGCTTGTTGTCAATGCTGAAGGTGCTGAGTATGGTCCGGACCCATGAGAACTATGATGCTGTACTTAGCCCTCTTCGCTTTGTTCAGAGCATAGGACATCGTCGGTTCCATGAGAGTCTTGAGTCAGTGATAACTCCCAAATACTTGTAGTTGTCAACCCAGTCCAGTTTCTTACTGAAAAGGACAAGAGAATCTGGGGGACGCTTGAGCATCCTATTGAGTTACAAAGCCTTGCACTTTCCGACGTTAAGGTTCAACTTCCAGTCTTCGAACTGCTTCAAGGCGCACAGCAGCCGAGTGTTAACGTGAGCCGCTGGTGTGGCCATATTATAATGGCAGTATCATCCACATAAAAATACAGATTACAATTATCGGGTTTCGGGAAATCATGTACAAAGTAATTAAAATGTACAGGCCCGAGGACAGAACCCTGAGGGACACCGGCATTTATAATACGGGTCGTGGATAGATTTTTACCAAGTTCAGCTTAGTATGACCTGTCAGTGAGAAAGGATTTCACCATCAAAATCAAATCAGGAGGAAACCTGTCTCTGGTCATTTTGTAGACAAGGCCCTGATGCCACACTTGGTCGTAAGCTTTACTAACATCGAGAAATACCGCCCCACAGTACCTGTAGGGTTCACGGGGATGCTCAGGTCTTCAACGAGCCTCCATATCTGCATCGGACAAGAGTGTGCAGCACGAAACCCAAACTGCACTTCCCGAAAAAGGTCATTCGCTAGATAGTGTTCTTGGAATCTGACGAGGATCGTTTTCTCCAATACTTTGGACGTCGAGTGTAGCAGGCTAATAGGTCGGTAACTCGCGGGATTTGCAGGATTTTGCTCCTGCTTGGGTATACTCAATACAATAGATTGCTTACAAGCCAATGGGAAATAAGAAAATTTCCAGCAGTCGCTAATGATATTGTTGAGACAGTCAATATTGTTCTTCGGGAGATTCATGAGGGCGTTATTACTTATGATGGTGGCGATCTCTCCAGCCTCGATGTTGTTCTTC
This sequence comes from Rhysida immarginata, assembly GCA_023313115.1. NCBI lineage: Eukaryota > Metazoa > Arthropoda > Chilopoda > Scolopendromorpha > Scolopendridae > Rhysida > Rhysida immarginata. The sequence continues at coordinate 76,717 of JAHWFO010035974.1, read as the reverse complement.
GATAAATGCTGCGTGACTTCATCAGAGTTGACAATACCTTCTTCCACACGCTTAGACATGATTTGGCTCACGGGCTTATCGTTGGTAGGAGTAACAAACTGCATTTCCAGTGAATCTGCAATGACTCGGGCCTAGTCCTGATCAGTTTGCACATAGTCACCTTGTGGAGTATGGAGTGGAGGAAGCGTATCATTTTTCCCTCTTCTGTAAAGCTCTGACCATACTCCAAATGGAATTGTCGCGACCCGACAAGATTTTGAGTATTTCATTCCATATAGCTTCGCGAGGCTCGCGATAGTGTTGCCCTAATGTACGGGTTCTGTTTCTTTCAGTAATTAAGCGTTGGATTCCAAGAGTTGGATTTGATGAGGAGGTTTATTCTCTGATAGATACTTACAAGGTTCTATGTCTATGGCAGTGTTAATACATCTGGTGATGTCTTCAACACGTTGCTTGATGTTATCTGTACAGTAAGCAACGTCGGGATACAAGCCACAGTCCTTAAGAATATATTTGTAGAGCTCCCAGTCTTGATGATGTATCAGATCCTCTCGGAAGTTTATGTCGAAGTTCAAACGCCACATGCTTGTGGTCAAAAGAAATGTCATCGATCGTGAAGATATTGTACGGTTTGAAGAAATCCTTCAAGAGCGAGATGTATAAAACGTCACAACTAGGTCAGTAGTCGCAGTAGTAGGTGTCCTCCGCAGGCCCAGCAGCGATGATATCATCTCTACCTTGTATGTACCTTGCCGTTGTTATTCTGCAATTCTGGAGTTCCAGCTTGGGTTTTGGCATTGAGGTCACAAGCCAGGACGACCGGAATGTCACCACTGAAGAGTTCTGCGAACTCGCTAATGTGAAGATAATGTTTAGGTGACTTGTAGAGCGCCAAGAACTTCACTTCACTACAGGTGACGTCATTGATAATGATGGAGGCCGATTCCATACCTGCATAAGACTTGGAGATTTATTCTTGGTGTTGAATTCTCTTCTTAATGATGAACGCAGCGCCCCAGAAGAACATCTTGCAGCATTTGAAGCCATTTGATCTTTACAATAGACACAATAGCCAGGTAGCTTGAAGTCTAGTCTTGGTTTGAGGTGAGTTTCACAGAGGAAAAAAAACGTCGATTTCTTGCTTTATCAGAAAATTGTGCAACTCGATACGTTTTAGGGGAATGCCCCTAGCATTCCATATCGCGCACTGAAGTTCACCTTTGTTGATTACTTTTTAACGTTTTGCAACCATATTAAAATTAGTTGGTCGTAAGGAACCCACTCAACTGTGGGTAACTTTTGCCTAGACTAGAAAATAGATGAAACATTCGTCCTAAGTGCTTATATATACGTGGTAGGTCGTTTATGTTGATGCCTTTATCTTCTGGCGTAGACACAGCAGCACCATAAGATTTGCCTACTGAATATGCATCCTTTGAACTTGGGGGTATTTTGGACATTTCGTGTAGTTGGAAGCGTGTTGCCCACTTTGGGGGGTTCTTGTTCTTTGATCTTTGGGCAATCTCTTGACTGCTGCTCCTCAGCACATTTATTACAACAAGAATCGTCCGTGCAGCCTATGGACACGTGTCCAAAGCGCAGGCAGTTGTAGCACTGTGGTGCATTTTGTTCCATCGAAAAGCCTCCACTGATACTGCAAGCGGCCTAATACGTATTGTGTTTCTCAATGACTGAATGTGTTCGCTGTTTTGGAGTAGAACTACAACCATCGGCATATCAATGGTTCCTTTGGCTTTCCTCAGTCGGATTACTTTTTTAGATCTTCTTGTCAGATTTATTTCTAGAGATTAACCTGTTGTGAGTTCCTTCGTCTTCACGTTTAATTTAGACGGTTTCAGCTCTGCCCGTATGCACAGTGATCTTTTCCACTGGAACATGCTTCTCGAGCTGGGTTAGAATCGTCTTAAATGAGACACCATGAGTCCGCACGATAATCGGCGAGATATACCTCTTCGTGATGATATGGTTTTCATTCGCCGTGCGACTCAGTCCATTCTTTGAATTCCTCATTCTAGACGCGCTGACGACTACTCCGTTTACTCTGTAGATGGTCTTTAGGTTATCTATCCTCGTGTCTTTCCTGAATTTTTTATTAGTAACACCAATCCACGAACTATCACCCACTTCTTCATCGGTATCATCAGAGTGACTTCTTCTTTGTCGTACAGTCTCAATTTTCTATTATATTCATAGACTCCACACTATCAGAGCAGAAAATAGTTTCTAAACTATTACCTAACTTGCTGTTATCATCTGGTTTGTCTTCCGTAGAGTTTCCTGCCTCCAGGGTCCTGGAGCTTTTCCCAAATGCTTCCTTAAGTTCGCTTATCTTGTCAATAACATCTCTACGAGAGTCCTTAAATTTTTTGTTGATACCTTCGAACTTCTCAAAACTTTTGTGTAGGGATTCGACTTTTTCCTCCATTGCCCTATACTTACCGTTTATTTCATCCTGGAGGGCTTCAAACATTTCGTTGAACACTAGGTCAATAGCAGCAAACCTAGCATCCAAGCAGGCATCCTGGTAGGCCTTTTCGCAAGACACAGTTTTACCATCCGCCACTAACAAAGCTTCTTTAGCCGACTTCAACGTGGTTAATTTGGATGAAGCCATCATAAATGTATAGAACCAGGGGGCGGGGGTAAAGAAGCCGACCTAAGAAGGACGCACCTAGCTTTGAGAAAAAATGAACAAGTCAGGTTTGCGAGAAAATTAATTTTACGCCAGGGGCCCATTGGTAAATGATTAGAATAATAATATGTGATATGGAAAAAATGTTCTTAGTTAGGTTTGCGGGGAAATTAATCCCAATGCCAGGGAGCCAGAAAGATAATGAGCATCTTGATGTACTGGTCTACGGGAATAATAATTCCAATGATAGGGATCAGCACATAAGACGTAAGACAGTGAATATTGCCCTGAAAAGGGCGCAACGTGAAATGAGACTAATGAAATGATACCTGAAAAGAGAGTAAAGTGATACATTGAAGAGCTAGTCTGTTTTGATCGTCCTGATCGTCCTCAGCCTAAGTTACTTCCGGATGGTCGTCTCCATATATCCATAGGATCTATGCTGGATGATATCATCTATAGTAATAAAAATTAATAAAGGATGCCTTTAGATATAGTTGGCTTAGGGAACAGTAAGATGGTATTGGCTGAAAGTGTAGAAGAGGAATTTGAAGACGTGTTGGGATAGGCCAGGAAGGAGGACAAATAGTAGGTAATAAGAGGGCGACGAAAACAATGCAATAGGATAACACATATAAAATTAAAATTATAAAAAATCTAGGAATGATAGGGTGTCTAGCAAAACGATTTCGTAAAATTCCTTGGGGAAAAAATCCCTGAAAAAATTTCTGTAAAAATTTCTGAATATTCCCGGTTACACAATTTTTTTGACAAAGCCCGGTCGCTAGTCACTCTGTAAAATAGTATCGCATAAAAAGGTCACTAAATTAGAAGAGTACAGAGAGCCTATGAAAAAAAGTGCAGGGACGGACACAAAATGAACATAGAAGTAGAAAGATATGATAGATATGAATTATTGATTTAAGGAGTTTAAATAATAGTTTAAATTT
>JAHWFO010035974.1:41434-73104 GCA_023313115.1 Rhysida immarginata | reverse complement strand
TATCTTCATTAGTTAAATTGATGATGTTTGGTAGGTTATCAGGAACTTCCTCAGTACTTCAAAATCACCGTCTTCTCCTATCAACATCATCTACACAAGAACTTCATCTACATCCTCAATAGACTGGTTTTATTTTATTTCTACCATCTTCAAGAGACTACACAAGAACTTCATCCTCAATAGACTACACAAGAACTTTATCCTCAATAGACTAGTTTTATCTTCAAAGTTTTTTCAAGACTGGTGACTTTAATTTTAATTTTAATTGTGTTTTATTATTTCACAATTTTTTCCCCATTATAAGGAGACCAAATTCATTTCAAATTTAAACTAAAGATATGATAGATCATTAATATTCTGAAAAGATAAAAAAAAAGAAAAGGGCCCAGAGAGCCTACGACAAATTATGGAATAACTGAAGTTGGAGAGGAATATGGGAAAAGTAATGAGGGAATAGTGCCTTTGCTAAGGTTAATGCCATTAGAGACGAGGGAATTAAATTTCCAAAAAAGAAAAGATTCGAATTGCTTTCTTTCTTTTTTTATGTATGTTACTACTAAGAATATAAAGGCTGATGGCCTGTAAAGAGTGACCAGGGAAATTAAAGTTTTTAGCGACAGGGGTGTCAGCAGCATTGCTGAGGATGTCGACTATATACCCGGCAAATCTGAAGCGTATAGTATAGCCTGTCTGTCCAACGTACTGTTTCTGGGTTATTTTGCAATGTACCAGGTAAATTAAGTTGTGAGAAGTGCTAGTCAGATTCTGGTTAATCTTGAAAATAAATGAGGAAGCACTGCTGGAAATGGAGTTAGCGGGGTTAAGATAATGGCGAACGCCGCAACGCTTTTCATTGCAAGGAGAACATCTCATAGTGGAAGTGCGTGGTTGGGAATGAGCAGCATGAACCAAATATTCTTAAAATTAAATGTCCGTTTAAAAGAAACTTCTGGTGTTTCTGGTAGAATGAAGTGGAGAAGGGAAAAGCAGAGTTGTCAATAATATGTTGATGATCCCTTAAGACATTTCCTTTGTACTCTTTTATTTTAGTAACCTTTTTTGCGATACTATTTTACAGGGTGACTAGCGATCAGGCTTTGTCAAAAAAATTGTGAAACCGGGAATAGTCAGCGATTTTTTTCAAGATATTTTTTTTCTCAAAGAATTTTATGAAATAGTTTTGCTAGACACCCTATCATTCCTAAACTTTTTTATAAATTTAATGTTGTATATGTTATCTTACTATTCTTCTTACCTCCTATTTCTCCTCTTTCCTGGCCTATCCCAACACGTCTTCAAATTCCTCTTTTACCTTTTGCTACCAATTGCTGAAAGAAACAGGACCCGTAGACTATGGTAATGCTATCGTTAACCTTGGCTCAAAACCAAGTAACACAGGCTAGTGCGAAGAGTCCAAGAGGAGAAAAAAGATCTTCGAGACGCTAGATGGAATGACAAATTCAAAAGCTTTTCCGCTAAGAAAAATTCCTATTGGAGTATGGTCAGAGCTTTACAGAAGAAGAAGAAGAAGAAGAGTACGCTTCCTCACTCTGTAAACCACAAGGTGAGTATGTGCAAACTGATCAGGACAAGGCCCAAGTCATTGAGACTCACTTGAAATGCAATATGTTATTCCGATCAACAACAACCCCGAGAGTCAAATCATGTCTCAGCGTGTGGAAGATAAATTTGTTAACTTTGATGAAATCCCGCAGCATTTAACGAAGAACAACATCGAGGCCGGAGATAACGCCACCATCATAAGTAAACTGAAAAAAAGAAAGCTCCAGGAAGAGACAAGGTAAGCAGTAACGCTTTTATGAATCTCCCAAAGAACTTTATTGACTTTCTTACCAATATCATTAGCGACTGCTGGAAATATTCCTACTTCCCTGCATCTTGGAAACAATCGATAGTTTTGAGTATTCTCAAGCAGGGACAAAATCCAGAAATTCCCTCGAGCTTCCGACCTGTTAGTCTGCTTCCCTCAATGTCCAAAGTTTTGGAGAAAACGATCCTCGTCTGATTCCAAGACCACTGTCTCGCCAATGACCTTCTTCGGAAAGATCAGTTTGGCTTTCGTGCCGCCCACTCTTGTCAGAAGCAGATATGGAAGTTCATAGAAGACCTGAGCACTCCTTGAAACCTTTCCAGGTACTGCGAAGTGGTATTCCTGAATGTCAGTAAATCTTTTGAACAAGTGTGGCATGGGGGTCTTGTCTACAAGATGATTAGAGACGGGTTTCCTTCTTGATTTGATTTTGATGGTGAAATCGTTTCTCACTGACAGGTCATACCAAGCTAAACTTGGTAAAAATATATCCACGCCCCGTGTTATAAAAGCCGGTGTCTCTCAAGGTTCTGTCCTCGCGCCCGTGCTATTTAATTATTTTGTGCAAGATTTCCCGAACCCCAAAAATTGTAATCTATATTTCTCTATGCTGACGATACTGCCATTATGACATGGGCACATAAGCTGGCTCACGTTATTATTCGTCTGCAGCACGCCTTGAAGATGTTCGAAAACTGGTTTAACTCTTGGAAGCTGAACCTTAATGTTGGAAAGTACAAGGTATGTACTTCAACAGAAAGTTCAAGCGTCCCACAGATTCTCTTGTTCTTTTCAATAAGAACTGGACTTGGTAGAACAACTACAATTATCTTGGCATTATCTTCGACTCAGGACTCTCTTGGGATCGTCACATGACCTATGCTCTGAACAATGCAAAGAGGGCTAAGTATAGTCTCATAGCTCTCCTGAGCCTCAACAGCACCCTCAGCATCGACAATAAGTTATTTCTGTACAAGTCGATTATTCGGACCATACTCATCTATGGCATGCCTGCGTGGGCGACTATCTGTAGAAGCAGATGGAGTGAGCTACAGTCATTTCAGAATATTATTCTGAGGACCATTGCCCAGGACTGTGAAAAACCAATCCTTCTAATCGGAATTACACACGGTTCACACCGGAAAATTTATCCAGAATCTCCTTTTGATCATGTTGCAGAAGATGAAGCTTCATGACAATGACCTGGTGACTGGAATACTGAAGATTTCAATAGATATGAAGTAGCATATCAACTATGGAAAACCAAGGCACATTCTTGACATCAACTTTGAAGACATCAGCAACGTACCTTTCCCGGACTAGTAGAAGATGTGATAAGCTTCTTTGTCCTTATATTTTATTTCGTTTATATTTTGTTTCTGACAATCGTCAATCTTATTTTCTTTTTTGTATAATATGGAAGACCACTTGGGTTTGTTAGGCTTCCTGACTACCTCAGTGTATTTCGTTATGAATTTATTCTGGGGCGCGTTCCTCGACATTGAAATAAAACGAAACGATCTGACGTCAGAGACATTGTCGTTCGTCTTCGATACTCGCTGGCTGTATTGGTGAAGTTGCAACGATTAAACGTCATAATTACGTCTGCATCGTTGATGGCATTGTTGAATCTGCAAACGAAGACAGCAATCGTCCGTTCGTCGTGAAAACGAATGTATTAATCTTCCAACTGATTTCATCGTTTTTTATTAAGTAAAGGCCCTTTACAGGATCACATTTCTATTCGAAAGAGATAGTCAAAATAAAAATTTAATCTAAAACATATAAATGCTGCAGCAATTATTCATATTTTGCTACTTTACAGTGTTTAGACCATAAAATATTTATGGAAAGACAACGTTTAAAAGTAATAAATAATTAGTAATAAAACTTTATTAACCTCAACAAAAATTAGTTTCTGAATTGCACAAATTCATTTATAGTTTTCATAAATTGAAGTTTAAAAATACCTTCCAATTTTTAAGTTCTATTGTTTTGTTTTTTTGTTGGGTTTTTTTTTATTCCTTCTGCAAGTGTTTTATAGGCAATTTTTGTTGAGTGAATAAAGTTTTATTACTAATTATTATAAAATATTTAACCAAGCAAATTGTCACAAAGCCAATATAAATATTTTTGATTTAGCGATTCAATTATCTAAGAAATAAATTCCAAAAGTGTTCTGTGTGAAATAAAATAAGGCGATAATGTGTATTGATATATGAATTTTATTTAACAAATTTATTTCATCTACACTCTACATTTTATGCAGCTTTTTGCGACTGCGTTTTTTATTTTTCAAAATGCAATTTACAGAATAAAAAATGTATTTTGCAGAGATAAAATTCATTCTATCGAATTAAAAATGCATTTTGCAGAATTAAAAAATGTAATTTGCAAAAAAAAAATAAAATAAAAAATGTATATTCCGACATTAAAATTCAGGTTGTAAAATACAATTTTTTGCGAATTTTTAAATGGATTCCTCAAATTTAAAAATGCTGTTTGGAAATTATTAATGCATTTTGCGGACTTAAAAAATGCATTCTTTTAGAAAAATGTTGCCAATAAAAAAATGTAGGTTCTGACATTTAAATTCAGCTTGTGAATTATCTTTTTTACGAATTCTTAAATGAATTTTCCAAAATAAAAATATGCAGTTTGCAGAATTAAAAATACAGCTTGTGAAACAAAACACATTTTCCAAATTTAAAAGACCTATTTGTGGAATTTTCAAATCCTAAGATTGAAGGGGAGAATTGTGTATAGAAAGAATAAGAAAGAAATTGGGAGGAATAATTCTTACCCCATTTTGTTAATTTCCATTTTATGATCCCAGTTTTTACCCCGTTGTTTACCCTCAATTTTATTTCTAACAATTAGTCCCAAGTTTTAACTCATTTTTATTTCCAAAGCAAATACCCACTTTATTGGCCCCATTTGTTATCTCTATTATTTAACCTCGCTTTTTATCATAATTTTTATCTCCCACTATTAATCCCACATTTTATTTTACATTTTTCTCTGTCCATTTCTATCTCCTTATTTTATTTCCAATTTATATTCCCTTCATTTAAAGAAATTGGCCTATTAAAGCGAAATTAAAAATGAGATAAAAAAGGGACTAAAGTAGAAGCTTAAAAAGTCGAGGAGGTGAACCATCGAGGATAAGTAACATCAAAAGGTGGGGATTAAAAAATGAGTAATAAGTATCCTTACCAACTTTTTATTCTTTTTGTCTATTAAAAATAGCTCATATCTGCTCAATTGAATTTGAAAAGTTTTTTTTTATTTCGCAAAATACAGTTTTTTTAATTTTGAAAAGTTTTTTTTTTAATTCCACAATTCTTTTTTTGCAAATTACATTATTACGTGGCGGAAGAATGAAGCTACGTTTTTTTTCAAAATGTCCGTCCGTCCCTTTAATTTATTATATCCGCATTTTTTGAAGTAAACGGTCGAAATTCGGAATGTAGCTTACTATGGCTATGCGCACATTTAGTCTGGTTTTGATTGGCTCACTGGGGTCAGAGTTTCGGGCGCGGAAATTAGAGAGAACCAAAGGTATACGCGTATTTATGCATATAAAGGAGTGAATTCGGTATGTAGATTCCTCTAAGCAAGCTCAACATTACTATGAAGTTTGGGCCAAATTGTCCCAATGGGATGGGAATTGTGGGGGTGGCAGTTACTTGGTCTTTAGAACTATGGAAACATATGGCATGTCATATATCATTCGATCGGAAATTATGAGAAACAAAAGAAGATAGAGCTCTTTTACACTTTCTACTACGTTCAAGAAAATCAATTTTTCTATTTAAAAAATTGGAGAGGGGGGTTAAAATGTGAGATAAAAGGGTAAAAATAGATGATTTCAGGGCTTCCGCCACTTTCATATATCTTCCTCGCGAGGATTAACTTCTTGTTTTAGTTTGAAAATACAGGTTGTACTTTGCAAAATACATGTTTTATTTCACAAGTTGCATTTTTAAATTTGCAAACAGCGTTTTTAAATCTGAAGAATCCATTTAAGAATTCACAAAAATTTGTATTTTACAACCTGAATTTTAATGTCGGAATATACAATTTTTATTTTTTTGCAAGTTAGAGTTTTCATTCTGCAAAATGTATTTTTAATTCGATAGAATGAATTTTATTTCTGCAAAATATAATTTTAATTCTGTAAGTTGCATTTTGGAAAATGCAGTCGCAAAAAGCTGCATAAAATGTAAAGTGTGGATGAAATAAATTTGTTAAATAAAATTCTCATATCAATACACATTATGGCCATATTTTATTTCACACAAACACTTTCGGAATTTATTTCTTGAAATAATTGAATCGCTAAATATTTATTATTCTTCTTTAAAATCTTTATATTGGCTTTGTGATAATTAACTTGGTTAAATATTTTATAATAATTAGTAATTAAACTTTATTAACTTAACAATAATTACCTAGGCTATAAAACACTTGCAGGAGGAACAAAACAAAAAAAAAAACCCAAAAAACAAAGGAACTCTTAAAAATTGGAAGGTATTTCAAAACTTTAAATTGTGTACAAGAAAACTATAAATGAATATGTAAAATTCAGGAGGAACTAATTCGTGTTGAGGTTAATAAATTTTTATTACAAATTATTGCTTTTATACGTTGTCCTACCATAAATATTTTATAGTTTAAACACTGTAAAGTAGCATAAATGAATAATTGCTGCAGGCATTTTTATGTTTTAGATTAAATTTTTATTTTGACAATCTTTTTGGTAAAGAAATGTGGCCCTATAAAGGGTAATAAAATATGATGAAATCAGTTGGAAGATTTATGCATTTTTTTTCAAGAAGAACGGATGACTGCTATCTTCGTTTGCAGATTCAACAATTCTATCACAGCCAGCGAGTAGCGAAGACGTCATATCGTTTCGTTTTAGGACAATGTCGATGAACGCGCCCCTGGTTCAATGAGCTTTGTGAAAGTGCTGCTTTCGTCCCATCTTAAAAAATTTACACTTCACTGTTCGATTGTCAGTTTTTCATAACTTCAGGATAATTCTCTAATATTCTGATTGTCTTTAGAGAATTATCCTTTTTGCTTTGATAAAGGATAGTCTCTCTCTGAAACGTCAACTTTTTATTTGATTATATATTTCTCCAGTTATTAGTTTTTTTTTGATTCCGTTTTTTCTTGATTTAATTATTTTGTTATTTTTATTTAGGAGGCGGCTGCAATTTTGTTTTGACTTCATTGTTAGATTTTTGCTTAAGACCAAAGAGATAAGCGTTTTGCCTGTGCCTCCAAGCGAATCTAAGAAGTAAATGTTACGTTATTATCGTACAACTGCTAATATAACTATTATCTATTGTATTCCAGGGTTTTTGTTTCTCGTCCTTTTCTCTTATAAATATTCATTCAGAATTCAATCTTCTAATTTGCAATCGAAAAACTATTGACTATATTTGTAGATTATCTCAACTTTATAAATATTATTATTTACTTGTGAGTACATCACACTTTCTAATAGTTTGTATCGGATTAATAATCAATCTGTGCAGGAGGTGTACTCCTCCCATTGGGCTTTCAACCGTGACCACTTGGTTGCCTTGAAGACATTTTGTTACAGCTTGGCTGTTCCCATGTCTGCATTAGCCCAATTTGTAAAGGCATCGACCATCCAGTCGAGGGTCCTAGTTCGAATCCAAGTTCCAAATTTTTTCTTTTCAATTTTCAATAGGAACATCATCAAAAGAGGCGTCGACCATGACAATCGAGGTTCACGATTTGAATCCTAATAGCAGATTTTTTTTTCCAATATTGCAATCGAAAAATTATTACCTATGTTAGTATTTACTTATGAGTTCATCAAACTTACTCATAGTTTGAATAAGAGAAATTCTAGAACTGTGATACATTTCTAGCCATTCATAATAACTGTGAAATTCTAGATTTCATGTCGCAGAATTTTTCGTTCCATTTTTCAAAAGAAAAATTATTGCCTATGTTTGGAGAATCTCTGCAATTTATAATTTGTATTATTTATCATGGTTGATTTCGCTAGAGCTCTCGACTTTGCCCTGGCCAACTCTTTTTTCAACAAAAAAGAAGAGCACTTGATCATTTTCAAATGTGGTGGAAATAGCACACAGATTGAAATTTTTCTGGACAGGAGAAAATATCTGAAGGATCTGAAGTACTGCAAAGTCATCCCCAGTGATCACATGGCAAGCAACACTAACCATTGCTCATGGACCTCCAACTTTCGATGCATGCAGTCAGAGAGAAAGTGAAGAGTAGGGCTAAGGTGAAGAATATCAAATGGTTCAAATTAAAGGATACAGTTTTGAGGCGCAGATTTAAAGAAGCAGTTCTGCAGAGAGTTTCCAGGGATTCTGAGGCTGTTCAAGAGTGCAGGAATAGAAATGCAGAGGCCATGATGTTTCCTGGCAGGAAAGTTTGAGGGGAAGCAGGAAAATTTTAGGGGAAACAGGAAAATTCTGGGAAAACAAGGAGAGTTGGTGGTGGAACCAGGAGGTGCAGACAGCAGTACAGGAGAGGAGAAAAGCAAAAAAGAGGTGGGACTCCACATTTGCCCCAGTAGATATACAAGTCTTTTAGATCAGGAATAAGGAGGCAAAGAAGGAAATGGCACAAGCGAAGGCCAAAGCATGTCAAGAGATGTATGATGACATAGAAACACCGGAAGGGCAGAAGCCAAATACAGAAGCTAGAGAGCAAAAGATATCACACGCATCAAGCAGATCAAGAAGACCAATGGAGAAATCCTGATGAACACAGGAGAGATACACGATAGATGGAAAGGATACTTTGAGCAGCTACTAAACATAGAGAATGAACGAAAATACCATGAAGATGGAATACCAAATGAGGGCCTTATAACGGACATCACAAGGAGTGAGGTTAAGATAGCACTGAAGCACATTAAGGAAGGGAAAGCAATTGGACCGGATCGACTTCTGGCTGAAACCTGGAAGGCCCTTGGAATAGAAGGGCTGGACTTGTTATGGGATCTCCTAATGAAGATCTACAGGGAGGAGGAGATACCAGACGAATGGAAAGAAAGTATTCTCGTCCCAATCTACAAAGGTAAAGGAGACATCCAAATGTGTGACAACTACAGAGGAATTAAGCTAACGTCACACACCAAGAAGATCTTGGAGAAGATCCTGGACAAACGATTGAGAGCTGAAGTTTATATTGGGAATAAAAAATTTGGTTTCATGCCAGGAAAATCAACCTCTGATGGAATCTTTAGCTTGAGACAAATGATGGAGAAGTTCAGAGAGAAACGACAAGAACACCACCTAGTCTTCATTGACCTGGAAAAGGCACATGACAGTGCCAAGGCAACAGGTTTGGAGGAACCTCAGAGTTAGAAGTGCACCAGAGAAATATGTCAGGTTAATTCAAGAAATATATATGAAAGCAAGATGAAAGTACGATCCTGCCAGGAAGAAACATGTAGCTTTGAAGTGAGAGTGGGTCTTCACCAGGGCTCAGCAGTGAGCCCTTCCCTATTATAGATGTCATATGCAAGAAGATCAGGGAAAAAGCGCTTGGAACATACTCTATGCGGATGATGTAGTTTTATGTGCCAGATCTAGAGCAAAGGTCGAAGAAAAGCTAGATGATTGGAGGAAAGCACTGGAAGACAGGGAACTGAAAATCAGCAGAAGCAAGACAGAATATATGGCATGTAACATAGAGGCCCAGAATAATGAGGAGCTGAAACTGATGGCGACAGCAAACAGGAAAACTATCCACTTCAGATACCTTAAATCGACAGTTTATGAATGGTGTAAGACGGTTAGGGAAGTGGCTAGCAGAATGCAGACATGTTAGAAAAATTGGAAAGAAGTCTCTGGGTTCTCTGCGATAAGAAGATCCCTGTGGGTTTAAAGGGAAAAGTTTACATGAGACATGAGGTGGTGGGACATGAGGTGGTGAGACATGCAATGATGTATAGAATCGAAACACTCTCTCTGCAAAAGTCCAATATGCAAAGGAGATGAGAATGTTGAGATGAATGTGTGGAGTGACACGAGCAGACAGGATTTGAAATGAGCGCATCCGAGGGTGAGTGAAAGTTACAGGTATTGAAAATAAGATCCAAGAAAATAGACTGAGATGTTTTGTCCACGTATTGAGAAGAGACGAGATCTACACTGGCAAAAGTGTTGTGAACATGAAAGTGGAGGGAAGGGAAGAAAGAGGACGACCCTAGAGAACATGGCAAAATATTGTGGATGAAGATATGAAATCAAATGGTCTCAGAAGGGAATGGACAGACACCTGGACAGCCAAGTTTTCACAAGGTTTCCTAAAGACAAGCAAGTTGTCATGGTAGAAAGCCCACTGGTAGACAGGCACATGGATCACAGAGAATTTCTCCTATCCAAACCATCAGAATGTTTGATAAAACCGTAAGTAAATAATGATAATTATAAACTCGAGATAATCTGAAAATATAGGTTTTAATTTTTTGATTAAAAAATAGAAGGGAAAACTCTGCAACCTAGATTCGAATGAGAATACTTGACTGGCATGGTTGACGCCCCTAATAATTTAGCTATGCAGACACACGGCCTACCAAACCTGTCACAATGTGTTATAAAGTTGTCACGAAGTTGTCACGGTTGAAAGCCCAACGGGAGACGGGCATCATGATCACTGATCCAGAATTTCTCCAATCCAAACCATGAAAAAGTTTGAAAATATCTGTAAACATAGGTAATAATTTTACCATTAGAAATGTTGAAAAAATTCTGCGACCAGTATTCGAAAAAGGAACCTCCACAGTGATGGTCGATCACTCTACCAATTGGGCTATTGCAAACATGCGCACAACCAAGCTGTCACTAGCTGCCTTAAAAACAAGAAAGTTTCTCTTATCCAAACGAATAGGGAGTTTTGAACATCAAAAAATTCTAATCATTATAAACAGGAGAAAATCTTAAAACATTGGCAAAAACTTCTCGACCATTCTGCGAATTAAGGAAAACTTCTGCGACCTGTCCTGGAATCGCCAACCATGAATGTCATGCTCGACGCTACCAATTGTGCTATTGCAAACATCTATAACGTCAAGCTGTCACAAGTTCTCTTAAAGACAACCAAGTTTTAATCGTTGAAAGCCCAACGTGAGGCGGGCACCTCTTTCACAGATCGAGAATTTCTCCTATTTAAACCAGCAGAATGTTTCATGAACTACAAGTAAATGACAACAATAAACTGCAGATAATCTTCAAGCAGAGACAATAAATTTTAGACCGAAAAGCCGAAAAAAAAATCTGCGACCTAGTTTTCAATCAGGAACTACGAATGTCAAAGTCGTCTCTGCCATTTGGGCTGTCACAGACACCCAAATAACTAAGCTGTCACAATCTATCTTAAAGAAAATCAACTTGTCACCTTTGAAACCCAAAGGCAGATTGGCACCTGGGTCACAGAAATAGAATTTCTCCTATCAAAACCATCAGAAAGTTAGATGAATCCACTAGTAAATAATAGTTGTTATAAACTGCAGATAAACTCTAAACATATGTACTAATTTTTCAATTGCAAAATGAAGGAAAAAAATTCTGCTATCTGGATTCAAACATGAACCTTGTCATGGTCGACGCCTCTACCAATTGGCCTATCTCAGACACACGGAGAGTTTAGCTGTCACAATGTGTCTTGAAAACAACCATGTTTTCAACATTGAAAGCCCAAAGGGAGGCGGGCACCTGGCTCAGAGATCGAGAATTTCTCTTATCCACACCATGTGAAATTTGACAAACTCTCAATGTATAATAATAATTATAAACTGCAGGTAATTTTCAAACATAAGTATTAATTTTTCTATGGAAAATTACAAGGAAAAATTCTGCGAACTGGAATCGAAACATGAAACTCAACTGTCATGGTCGACGCCTCTGCCAATTGGGCTGTCAAGACACACAGACAGCCAGGCTGTCTCAATATGTCCTAAATACAACCAAGTTATCATCATTGACTGACCAATGGTAAGCGGAAATATAGCTTACAGATAAAAATTTCCCCTATATATACCATCAGAATGTTTGATGAAATCGCATGTAAATAATATTTACTAAGTTAAAATTTTGAAAATTTTTATTGTTCCTGGATTCAAAGTGCTTTTTCTCAATTCATGCTGAGCAGGCATAGCGTAAAGAGGTTGTTTACATCCAGCTGGTGCATTTTACTACGTTTGTGGACAATTTGTTAAGAGATTAGCGAAAAATACTCGGTAAATGCTTCTGTTAAAATGTGAGAAGCCTACAAGGCATACTTTGGCATTCCCGTCGGTGATCAAGACAAGCCTTGGGTACCTCATTTCACTTGCGAACACTGCAATAAGAATCTTGAAGGTACATAATGGAAATGTTGCATAATAGATTACAATAAATTACAATGATTTACTATAATTTCAATGTACTTCGAATAAGAAAATTTAAAATGTTGCAATATTCCTGGAAACTTCAGTCCATTAAAACTGAAATGCTTAAGCATTTTACTTGTAGTGCATAGAAAAATATTTTTAGAAATATCTCAAATGTCTACATTTGCTATGTCTACTAGCTGGTACAGAGGAGAAAAACAGATCCATGAAGTTTGCTATCCGAGGAATTTTCTCGGAACCAGCAGACCACTCAATCAACTGCTATTTCTATGTGGTGGACCCATATAAGCATCAAAGTGGCAAGAAAGCAACTCCAATCATGTATCCAGACATTCCCTCATCCATCGCCCTGGTAACACAATCCTCTGAACTGCCCTTCCTACACCTCTGTTGAGTAAACTCAATTTGAAATGAGATGTGCGAATTAGACAGTGGAGAAGTTATTTTAGACTAGCTGTTGCCCGCGACTTCATCTGCATGGATGTTTAAAAATTATATACAAGGATGTAGTAAAAAAAAATGCGAAAGTAAAGAATATAACCTTTATATAATAGAACCTAATGTATAATTACTTGAATATAACTTTTCTATAATAGAATAAAATGCAAACATACTTTATTGACACAAAGGAACACATATACAAAGAACATAAACACTTAAAAAGAGGTAAGCTAATATGTTTATTATCACTTAATGTATACCTTAATTGATCGTTTATTTAAAGGATTTCTTTATAAAGGATTTCTTAATACGTTTTACGTTTTTCCCATAGAAGCTGCTATCTTCTACCCAAAAGCAGGCTATGTAAACTATCCGTGCGGTAAGTAGCTGGTTCTGGGATTTAAGCTCCGGAGTATCTGCCCTTGGAATTTCTTAACCGTCTTACGCCACGCCATTTTTTGTAGGAAAAAGTGATTTCTGTGATAGTTCGGTAAACTTTTGTTGTAAATCAATAGATGATCCTTTTGTACCAAAAATTTATATAATAAATCAGAGATGTTTGTTTCTTTACAGCATTTATTTCATGTTCATATAATATATTTCAATTTCTTATAAAATTAATAGAAATCTTTAAAAAAATGTCAAAGAAATGAAATACGCAGTATCAAAATTTTTTCTGAAGTAATACATGAAATTTCTCGAATAAAAAAAATAGTAATATTTTGGTAGTTTTATTCATGATGGTTTTATTATGCGCGGGAAGTTCGGATGCATTAGCTGTTAAGAAACTCTACCGGATAAGTGGTGACTTCAGTTTAATGTAAGACCATTTTTATAAAATTATATATCACATCATTCCCTGCAATATTTTGCAAAATGCTGCGGTTTATTGCAGTCGCTTGATTCTTTTTAGGTTTCTTCAGTTTTTATTTGGGTAATAGATTATGCTAGTGTGAATATTTTTCTTTCCCTTGTTTCTTCCAATCTATTGAGTATATGTAGCAGCAGACAGCTCCAATTACCTTTTTTTTTACGAGAAAGTCTATCAGACACTTCTCCTTTAAACAAGAATATAACTCGTAAAACGATTTTCAAATATGCTGAAAAGAAGAATATAAAAATTTGTTCTTTAATATTACTGTAATATTTTTATATACAGCAATAGCGAAAACTGCATGTAAATTTACGTATTCGATTGCAGCGCTCACACGGATCTTTCCAAACGCGCACGAAATGAGAATGAAATCCTCGCACATCTAAATGTTTTAAACTACTGGGTCTATGTTCTTTCCACTGCTAGATCAAAGTTATCATAAACGTCAAAAGAGAAAAACCATTGTTTCAAAGCTTTGCCCGGTAAAATCTTTTAAGCATTCCAAGGAGCTTTAGCTCTGACGCAGATGTAATTTTAATATCTCACTTTTACTTCCACTTGGTTTAAATAAACAGTGTAAATACCTTTGATTCTATATGCATTCCCGTCATTTTAAAATGTAGGCCTAACTTCAATTAGCCATTTTAACAATAAGCCTAATATTAATTAGCCATTTTTAACAATAGGCCTAACATGAATTAGCTAATTTTCACAATAGGCCTAACATTATTTAGTCATTTTAACTGTAGGCCTAACATAAATTAGCCATTTTTAACAATAGGCCTAACATTAATTAGCCATTTTTAACCATAGGCCTAACATTAGTCAGCCATTTTTAACAATAGGCCTAACATTATTTAGTCATTTTAACTGTAGGCCTAACATAAATTTGCCATTTTTAACAATAGGCCTAACATTTATTAGCCATTTTTAACAATAGGCCTAATATTATTTAGCCATTTTGAACTATAGGTTTAACATTATTTAGTCATTTTAACTCTAGGCCAAACATAAATTAGCCATTTTTTACAATAGGCCTAACTTTAATTAGCCATTTTTAACTATAAGCCTAACATTAGTCAGCCATTTTTAACAACAGGCCTAACATTATTTAGTCATTTTAACTGTAGGCCTAACATAAATTAGCCATTTTTAACAATAGGCCTAACATTTATTAGCCATTTTTAACAATAGGCCTAATATTAATTAGCCATTTTGAACTACAGGTTTAACATTATTTAGTCATTTTAACTCTAGGCCAAACATAAATTAGCCATATTTTACAATAGGCCTAACTTTAATTAGCCATTTTTAACTATAAGCCTAACATTAGTCAGCCATTTTTAACAACAGGCCTAACATTATTTAGTCATTTTAACTGTAGGCCTAACATAAATTAGCCATTTTTAACAATAGGCCTAACATTTATTAGCCATTTTTAACAATAGGCCTAAGAATAATTAGAAATTTTGAACTATAGGCCTAACATTATTTAGTCATTTTAACTCTAGGCCTAACATAAATTAGCCATTTTTTACAATAGGCCTAACTTTAATTAGCCATTTTTAACTATTAGCCTAACATTAATCAGCCATTTTTAACAACAGGCCTAACATTATTTTGTCATTTTAACTATAGGCCTAACGTTATTTAGCCATTTTTAACCGTCACCCTAACATTAATTAACACATTTAACAATAGGCCTAACAGCACTGAATTTTAAAATGAAATGAGCACGTGCATCAAGAAAGCTTCATAACGGGCACGTGCTCCAGGCTGCCATCAACAATGCTTAAATGATAAACAAAAAGTAACACTGTATTCACTTATGACTCGTTGGAAGGATTCGATTGATATACTACATGCCCTAAGTTCATATTCTTACCATTAGTGCACGTGCTTGAAGGGGTCCACGAGAGCTCATCAAAAGTTGATATATCGCTGTTAAGTTCTTCCATTTTCACGTTTTCGTGCAAACGATGGAAGGCCAGGCACATAAAAGTACTGATCATGCTTTTATTCTCATATATAGCTGTAGCTAAAGCTCGTAATAAGGGGTCATTGAAGTACTTTTTGGGGGTCATTTTCTTCTTGTGCTCGTCATTCCCGTTCGAATGACATATTACATGCCTTATATTGCCAATAAAAAAATTTAATGGTGGGGTTTGGGTCTCAATAGTCACGTGACTGTTAGACCGATTTCCACGACAAACTAATCAGGTGAGCTCAGGAAGGGTCTCTATCGAACAGCGAAAAAGAAACTTGAAAAAATTAAAGCATTCTTGAGAAATCGTCGAACATACAGTAGGACCGACGGACGGACGGACGGACGGACGGACGGACGGACGGACGGACGGACAGACAGACAGACAGACAGACAGACAGACAGAGAGACACACAAACAGAGCGAAACCAATATATGCTTTTCAGAATATAATAAAATACAAGAGAAATCAAGTCGTTCCTGTCATAAGATGTCTGCCCAGGAAGATGGTGTTTATTTCACGCCACTTAAAATTGGTCACTATGGTAATAAATAAACCTGCTACACCAATTTTTTGGACATAACAAAGCATCTTGAGTGCGCTGGGAAATTTATTTAATTTTTCGTATTTTAATTCATTTTGATTCGTAAATTTTTGCAACTTAGTTCTTTGGTTCCTTTTGATATTTTTATACAATATTTTTGTTGTGTTTTTTATCCGTTGAGCTTATTTTATTTCCCATTTAAAAAAAAACTTTTTTTCTTTTTTCATAATTTTTTAATTTTTTTCAATTTCATACTTTTCGTTCCTATTATTATTTTTCTCTTTCTTGATTGTGCTTTACATTAAAAATGGTAGCATATAATTTAACATTGCCAAAATCTGGAGTGAATGAGTCGACAAAAAATGAATATTTGTCAACAGATCATATCGGCCAATTTATCGAGATATTAAGTGCACACTCTAATTTTCGACCGCAATAGGTATTAGTAATGTGGCATCATAATCCTCTGGGTGTCATTCCGATTTCAGCAAACGAAAAACCCATACAAATTCTGCATTCTGCAGCTACAGAACAAGTCACTCATTCGATTTGTATCTATTATGAGGGTAATATGATTTATGTGTTTGATAACTTAAACACCAATAAAAAATTTAATACAGTAAAGGAACAGCTATATTGTCTTTCTTGTTTATTTCCGTATAAACGTCCTATTGTTTACGTAATTTTTCATCAACAACAAAACTGCGCAAATTGTGGTGTTTTCTCCATTGCATTTGAAGTTTCTATTGGTCTGGGTTATTCTGAATTTTTCTGTTATTCGTTGTGGTTAAAGAGTTTTCTTTCATTTATTATAATAATAATTATCCACATATTACTCCTTCCTTGGTTTTAAGACATCACTATAGTGTTTTTCTACCATTAGTATTATCAATTGGTCTGGGTATTAACCCAATTGATCAAAACTTTGACATAAGTTTCATGCGAGATCACTTAAAAATCATTTTTGATAAGAAACTAATGCTCCCATTTCCGTGCGCAATCAATCTTTTCCTGTTTTAAAAATCGAAATTGGGCAATGAAAACTCCTCGAGGTGAACTAAAATTTCATAAAAATAAAACATCACGAAAGCATTTGGAAAGATATTTCCAAAATGCAGAAAAAACTCAAGAAAGATTAAATGAAAATCGTAATAGACTTTTTCTATTGCGAAATCTCAGGAGGATAGGGGCACCATGGGCGTAATAGCTTAATGAAGACGACTACACGAAACGCAAAAAGAAAGGGACGCAAGATTATATGATCATTTGTAACGTCAATGCGGTCATTTCCTTGGAAAAGTAAAAAAAAAAATCTGCTTTTATATACATTCCATCTACACTGTACGAAACTGACAAAAATATAGCGATTGTGTCCATGTCAGTAATTTGACCATTGTAAAGCTTTAAAATGGAAAGGAGAGGGTCCGGGCATGTGCTGTAGAAATGGTAAAGTTGAACTAGAACCTTTAAGAAAAACCCCTCAACTACTTAAAGGACATTTAATCGGCACAGACTTTAGAACAAAGATGTTACTTTCCTTGTTAAGAAATACTCTAAAGGCTTATCAAATGACCTCGTTCAGTACGACAAATATTGTATCCAAGGATAATTATACGCCTACTTTTAAAATTCAAGGACAGGTTTATCACTAATTTGTTTCACTTCTTCCAGAAGAAAAAAAATGCAGAGCTTAAATATCTCCAGTTATATTTTTTGGGCGACGACAAAAGCGAGGCAACATTAACATGTAACAATTTCTCTAAACGTAAGTCAAGTGTTGTGCACGAGACACAAGAGATGCTACACTCGAAAAACAACTGCGATTATTGTTTTAAAACGGCACTAGAATAGGTTACTGATAAAGAAAATGCTAATTTCAAGTTTATAATTTACGCAGATGCAGTACCCGCATGGAATCATAAGGGACGTTACAACGCACCTGTCAATAATGAAGTTGCAGTATTTTTCAAAAGAGAAAGATTATTTTGCATTCAAAAAGTAACGATCTGTAACGAATATCTGAAATCCACAAATCTTACGCTGCCTTTCAATGGAGAAGATGGTTATGGGGTGCCAACAAAAAACAAATTTATTCAACAAAAAAGTGTCCGCAATGAACTTTTATGCATTTCACAGTATGACATGGGAAAATGAAGTTAACGTCTTACATTATTCCACAAACTCTATAATCAATATTACTTGATATGTATGCAAAAATAGAGTCAGAGTGTCTTTCCTTCATCCGCATCAATGAAAAAAAAAGACCAAGAGTAGACAAGTACATTCATCTTAAGTACGCAATAAACAGCGATAGAGATATTAAAATATTAAAATTTGGGTCAATTAGTAATTTTACCGTCATAATTTACAGGAGGTCCGCGATATATGCATGAAAAGACTGAGGATGCCATAGCAAGAAAACACGGTAGACCAGATTTATATATAACTTTCACAACTATGCCACAAGGGCTAGAAATAAGTGATAATATGTTAACTTTCTTGAACCGGGAACTTCCATTTCTGGCCTCTGTATCAGAATTGGCCATTCGATGCACAGAGTTCGAAATTAAGAACTCAATAACGTTAAAACTTTTGACAATTTATCGCCAATTTATTATATATAAATAGAAACTTTTCATTAAATTTTCTGTTTAATATTAGGCACATGCAAACATATGTTTAATAAAAAATATTTATTACTTGCTGCTCTTATAATGAAGAGTGGTGCAACTCGACAAATTAGTGATGTATATCTGATCTTATAAATAAATTTCCTATGCATCTACATATCTCAAACTGCTTGTATATTTCAACGCCTACATTTATAATCTAGCAATAGGCAGAAATATCTATAAGAGTGTAATAAAAAAATGACATTTAGACTTATTCAGAGCACTGGAGCATAAAAAAAGAAAATTTTCATACTTCGCGCGCACTGACACTTCTATTACACAATACCGCACACCGGAACGGGAAAACACAATTCAAAACACAGCAGAAGACACTCCTGCTTTCGATGTCTTAATTATTTTTAAATGGAATTAGAAAATATTATAGTATTTCAATAAAAAACCGAGCCTCTGCAATCATCTACCCCCCTCCCCCCTTCCCCCGTCGCTAAGTCACTTTTGGTTGTGCCATTGTATTACATCAAGAACCTCATTATAGAGAGCAAAAGAAAATTGAACTTCACGCCGTAGCTCATAATAGGGAGGCTAGTCTTGTAGATAACGCAGGCGATAGCTGCTATCAACTGACATATTTACATTAGCAAGCTCAAATTACAATTTTGACAGAAATTCAAATGAAGATTCATAGAAAAATAACTTACAAACGTATTTCAAAATTCTTCATCCTTCTGTCATGAATAAAAAAGCTAAAATATGATTATGTTTCATTTTTCATGAACTTTCAAGAATAAATTCTGAAAAAAATTTTGAAACTGCGTATTTCATTTCTGTGACATTATTTAACGATTTCTATTAATTTTCCAAAAAATTGAAATCTTTTATATTATTATTATTATTATTATTATTATTATTATTATTATTATCCTAGAAAAAGTCGTCATAAGTGTCTTACTTTAATAACTCCTAGTACGAGGACAAATATTGGTGAGATTACTCCTTCGTATAAACTTGTCACTTTGTATAATAGAATCCTCTCTCATAAAGATGTAGACATTTTTAATGACCCAACCAATTCTATTTTTAAGACTTTAAATATCTGATTTTGATTTATTTGTTACGAAATGTAATCTTTTTCTTTTGAATTCTTTCCCCGCTTGGGTTTTATACCTGTAGGGGCAGTTTGTATTTGCTTGTACATTCTGATCTGAATAAATTAAATTAAATTAAATTAAATTAAATTAAATTAAAATTAAATTAAATTAAATTAAATTAAATTAAATTAAATTAAATTATTATTATTATTATTATTATTATTATTATTATATTATTATTATTATATATCTATAATAAAACTGTAGAACTGTTGTATCTGTAGATTGAAAACGATAGGCCCTTTTCAAAATTTTTGTCTATCTGTTTATCTGTTTGAACACGCTAATCTTCAAAACTATTTGACAAATCTTCATGGGATTTTCACAGGTATCTTGAGCGTACCATGGAGCAACATATAGGCTTTATTTCATCAAAATCGGCTCATGGAATGAAGAGACATCTTAATTTATAATTTTATGAGTCTCAGTCACAGCCTACAAGATAAGGAGGGTTGCCTAATTACTCGCTGCTCTATTGTTGCAACGATGCGTTATTTTGAACAGTTTGAAGTTTAATGAATCTTCCCGCTTTGTTACCTGGTAGGGCTGATAGTGATCTCTCAGTCATGCTGTGGATAATTGTTTACTATCTTATGCAGATTCCAAAAAGATATTTTTGTGACATTTTCATATTGTATTAGGGTGTTTATTGACTGTTGTTTCACAGAAGAAAATTCCCGACCCACGCAAATAACATTAACTTGATACAGTCGAGCTTCCTTATAACGAATCATCTCTTATACAGAAAATTTGTTATACAGACATATGGCCGATACTCAAGATTTACATGCTAATGTAAGTTAGGGACCAAAGTTTAATTTCGTAACAGGGAAAAAAGTAGTTATATTATTAACCATCATAGAGTTTCAACTGTATTGCAAAATGGCCTTCAAAAATAGTTTTCAATAAATTTGTCGCGACTAAACGATTTATGTTCTATAGTATATAGTATTGAAACTGGCTATTTGATTTGTTTTAATTACTAACTTAGTTTTAATATATCAGAATTTAATTTTTATTTCAACTAAAATTTAAATGAAATAAACAAAGACAAGTTAAATTACTTAAGATGCTTTATTAGCACAAAAAGTTAAACAAGTAAAATGCTGTATAGTGGATTTATGATTCAAACATCATTTGAATCAGACATTGCGTTGTGTATTTTTTTTATTTAACCATTACCTTAAGTTAAAACTTATCAAATCTTGGCTGTGGGGAATTAAATAAGTGTGGTTGCAAATTGAGAGAAAACAGAGGCAGTGGACAAAGTAGAAAACATAGAAATTTCAATTTTAATATTCACAAAAGATCTCATAAGTATCATTTTCCATCAGAAATATTGTAAACAAAGAATTGCTCAGTAAAATTAAATAATGTTATTGAAAACATGAGATAAATAAGTCATAAGTGCTTGAATCAAATCAAGTTATTTCAATAATAAAGAAACTGTCAAATAGACAGGAAAACATGCAATAATGTATGTGAAGAGAAAACTATAGAATAATTTGTGTGGCCAGCATAAAGTGGAAATTAAACATTTAACATTTAATGCAAGACTGAGCTAGGCAAGCTAAAGTAAAGTTTTCCAGAAGTTATCAAGAAATTGTTAAAATAAAACAACTTGCAGATTGATTCAATTACCAAAAAAGACCAGAGAAGTTATCTTCTCTGCTAAACATTAACAATAAATTTATTTGACTATTCAACTCTGACTACATAATGGATGCAAAATAAATAACGGGACACCAAAAGTTAAGAATTATAAACCTCCCAAGAAAATATTGAAAGATAAATTTAAAATTACATATTGGCCAGGACTGAAGATAGAAGAAAAAATAAAAAAAAAATTATAGTTAAATAAATTTGGAAAGGTTAAATGTCCGGATCAGAATTAACTGAGAGTCCCAAACAGCATGATGTGCTCACGACCGTGTGAAGCATTAGCATGGAGAGAAGTGGATTAAAATGACTTCTGGGGAAAAGATTGCCTGGGAGGCCAGAACAACCTGAATCACATTCTACGGAATAATGTTCATCTCAACAGAACTGGTGGGTGAGGATGAATATGTAAAGATTGCTTACATATCCTGATATTGTGGAAAGGCTATTTCACAATTACATCTTTGGATGATTATCAGATGGACATCAGGTTATTGAAAGATACGCAGAAGGGGCATGTTGATGGAATAGCAAAATCGCTGTTGAAACTGGAGCCAATGTTATGGCTCCAGAGGAGCACCCTTAGTTCTTAAAGCAGGCAGGGTGCCCAGGCGCGCATGCTGCACCTCCTATTCAAACGCCTCAAATAGAGGCCTAGATGTATTCGTATCCCTTTTGATGACCTTACAGAGACGTTGAGATGATGAATAGAGTCTCCGGAACGTAGCTAGGCCAAGCCGATGCCATTCAAGATGAAGGAAGGACATGAGATGGATGGCGCCCTTCCTCCAGGTGGCTGAGGCTGGCTGATGAACACCAGCAGATCTCTGTTCATAAAGGCGATGGAAGTGGCTAGGTCCAGCTTGTACGCAGCACCGGTAAAGCAGTCCATCAGAAATCGTACTGACTGGTAGGTAAAGTCAGTCAGAATATAGTGACGAGAGAGACGATCCCAAATGGACTGAGCAAACGGGCACTCGTAGAAAACAGAGAACTGTCTCAAGTAACCCGCAAAACTGGCAAACAGCAGATTTGACCACTCCACAGCGATGTAGACATTGGAGGGAGTAGAACCCATGGTGCAGCAAGCGCCATCGAAAGTTGAACACCGCCTTCTCAAAGGCGAGTGACTTGACGGACTTCAAGATGGCTGACTATGGATATTCAGGGTGCCACCGTACGATGTCAGAAGTCGCACCCTGGTCAGACTGCTGGAAGAACCAAGATAGACGAAAGTTTCCCCAGTCCTGCGGGTCAAGCTGTCGAAGGCCAGACAGGTAAGATGACAAATGTCACCAGACTAAATGGTAAAATTCCGGCGAACGTGAAATGATCGTCACTGGCAGCGTTGACAGAAAAAGTAGCCTGTTCACTTTCAAGAAGAAGCGCAGATGCAGAAAGAAGAAGTTGGCCTAGAAGGGGGGAGGAAGAAGGAAGGCACGAATCAAGGCGGCCATTCTGGCCGCGATGAGGTATCGCCAGATATTTGGCAAGCCCAATCCTCCCCCATCTAAGGGGATAAACAGCAGCTCCGAACGGATGAGATAACAGACTGCTGAATAACCCCACATACAGTCAACTATCGCACTACGCACCTTCTTTAAATGAGAAGGAGATGGCAAAGCAAATAGGCATTTAGACGTCAAGATCGGTAAAACGTGCGACGGGACGAACCTCGCCTTGGCAAACATCGAGTTGTTGAAACGAAAGTTCTTGCCAAGACGAGCGATCCATTTATCAATTGCCAGTGACGAGAGTCCATATTAGGTGAAAAGAAGAAAACATATCCCAGCACTGTAATTTGCTCACACCATGTTATTGGGAAGGATCGAAGAGAGTCCACTGTCCACTTCCCAATAGCAATGCCTTTAGACTTGACGAGATTGATAGAACTTCCCGTCGAAGTGCTAAAGAGATCGAAAGAAATCTTTATAGATGCCCAGGGAATACGGATCAGATGCAAATAGCACTACATCGTCCGCATAAGCCAGCGTACGGATGTTGATGGAAGCGGCTGGCAAATCATACCCTCTGACATCTGGGTGGTGATTAAGCTATTGTAAAAGTGGCTCCAAATTGAAACTATATAACAGGGGAGACACCCCTGTCTGACGCCTTTGGACAGTTTGAAAAAAGGCTAATTGGAGCCATTAATCGCCACGCATGATGTGGCAGAAACATACAGTGCTGAGATAATCGTAGCATATTTATGAAGATGAAGATGGTGAAACACTTGGTAAAGAAACACGTGATTCACCTTGTCGAAGCCCTTTTCCTGGTCAAGACTTAGCACGGCAAGAGTCTGTCGGCGCACGCAAGCTTCCTCCATAAAACACTTGGTAATGACGTTGTCGAACATCCTGCGAGATGGAATGGAGGAGAATTGTCCTGGATCGAAGAACTCGTCGGCGAAGCATTTGAGCCGTTGTTGGAGCACACCAGTGAAGACCTTATAGTCCGTGTTGAGTAGAGTAATGGGTGACAAGTTCAGGATCCGATACCTTGGAAGGCAAGATGATTCTTCTCCGCGGTAAAATCCGACGAAATAGAGGAAGGGTCCTTAAGAAGGGAATTGAAAACTTGAAGAAAGGCCCAAGAAGTTTCCAACTCGCATTGAAGAACGAGTACGGGATGCCATCTAATCCAGGGCTGGACTGATGACGGCCATCCATCGACAAAAACTTCTTGACTTCATCTTCGGAAAAGGGATGGGTAATTGACAGGTCAGCATCAGCAGTGAAAGGTCTAGGTGCCTCGATCCACTTCGTTGTGGCGTCGGATGGAAAGACTGGGTTGCCAAAAATGATGAAATGAGAGTGGAAAGCAGACAAGATGTCAGAGTTCGTTTCCACTGTCTCATACCTCCACCAATAAACGATGACACCTCTTCTTATTGGCGCGAAGCCTCTCTACTGCGAACGCAGCTGACGACATATTCCGGACGTCAGACGCCCAGGACAGTTTGGCACTGAAAGCTACGCTGACGGCCCTGTGGATCATTAGAGCGTTGATCTCGCTATTCACCTGGCGGATGCCATCAGCATATGCCCCCTCCGGGATGGAACAGCGGAAGAGGCGCAAAATTTCTTGCAGCATGAGGACATGGCGCCGATTGCGTCTAGCGGCATCCAAACCAATCTTTCTGAAAAAACGACGGAGCTTTGATTTAAAGGAAAGCCACGAAGCTAGTGACGGAGGCTGGTTGTGAAGTTGTCTTTCCACAAACCGAACCAAAATTCCCTTGTATTTATCGTTGTCAAGCAGAGAAAGTTTCAGAAACCAATTGTTCGAAGCAGAGGCTGCGAAGGAGGCAGGGAATGGAGGGTTCCAAGACCACTTGATGGCACTGTAGTCAGAAAAGGAGCATGGAATGACCTCCAGGAGCACCAGCGAAAGTGGCGTCTACTAGAAAAAGGTCTAACCCTGAAGACACAGAGGGCCCTTGGTGAAAGGTAGACCCACTTTGGTTGGAATTGGAAGAAAACGGCCACAGATCGAAAAGTGCATTCTGCTGGCACAACTGGTAGACACATCCAGACGAAAAGATGTTGTTCCCATTCGGATGGCAATTGAAATCCTCAGCAACCACCGCAGGCAAGGACGAGCACAGGTAAAAGTCAAGGTCTTCAAAAAATGTCCGTTTCTCTGCTGATAAACACAGGGCGTACACATTAAGCAATCGGAATTTGAGACCAGATAGCAGGAGATCCAAAGAAATTACCCTGCACTCCCAGTCATAGACACAGTTTGACACCACAATGGAACGGTTGAAGTTGATGGATGCACCCCCCTGCCCATGTGGTGAAGATGAGTTGATGAAGAACTGCGCAGATGGATATTGACTGCGAAGGCCAGGAAGGTTAGCAAGCTGTTGCGAAGCAGTAAGCTTAACCTCTTGAAGAAAGAGAATATCTGGCCTGTACAGGGCGACGAATGATGACAAATCCGATTGCTTGAAGGACGAACCAAGGGAACAAACGTTTAGAGAAAAGACCTTTACTACGAATTTAAGCTGACGGGGGCTGAACTGTATCTGAAGGAGACTTGAGCTTCACAGTCGAGGAAGGATGCTCAAATTTTTTCCGTCTAGGGGAGCGAGCACGTCCCGAAGAGGAAGAGGGGCTGTGATGATGACGATCTATGCAGCGATCTCGTTCAGATGAAGAGGACAGAGGAATCCCGTCCCTTTTGCTACGATGCGGTCGGGCCTTTTTCTTGCAAGGGCTCTTAGGCGTCGCAAGAAGATCCAGCTGAGCAGACGCTGATGGCTTAGGAGTTCCAGCAGAGGATGAAATTTTACCAAGCGTAGCCGCGCAGACGATTCAAAGAGGCTGCGATGCCGATGAAGGAGCAGGTGGAGGAAGAGCAGGAAGCTCCACACACCGACACAACGAATCGTCTCAGATGACTTCAGCAGACTGGCAGTCCTCCACCATCGGAGAAACATCAGGCGCAGGTGAACGTGAAGGAACAGTCTGTTGAACCACATGAGGCCGAGGAGGGGGAGTCGGTATCTCCTTCCTAGGAGTCGTAGGAAGAGGCGACGATGGTGGGGCCATCTTCGAATTCCTTGGTGAAGGAGGAGAAGTAGTAAGGGCAGCCCTTTGTGTACCAATTCCGGCCACGCGCACCCCCACTTCCGGTTACATGAGGCCAGTTTATGTACCACTTCCGGCCACGCCCACCACGCCCTCGCCCCAGGCGGTGGTACACAAATCGGCCTCATGCCACCCTTTCTTATCAGCAGAGATAAGATGAAAAGATAATATAAGCCCAGCGGAACGCCATTTGGGTTGCCATGGCGACGGAGCGGACATTTTTTGATGAAAAGATAAGATAAGAACAGTTGTCGCCATTTTGAAAAACGGCGGCCATTTCTGTTTTTCTTCATATTTTGAATCCACTTTTTTATGAATAATAATTATGCTTTATTCAATAAAGATAAGAAAGATGAAAAGATAAGAAAGAGGAGAAAGAGAAAGAAGAAGAAACGGAAAAAAGAGAGTGAGAGAGAAGGAAAGAAAAAGATGGAGAGAGAGAAAAAGAAGAGAGGACAGTGGAAAAAGAGGAAAGAGAAAGAAGAGTGAAGGAGAAGTGGTACGCTGCCTCTCCCTCCCACCCTCTGCTTGGTGCCAGTGGTTCTGAACCACCTGTACTGTCGTCAGAGCGCTCTTGTGGTGACAGTGCAGAGTTTCCGGTCCACCCACGCCTATGCAGCACGGCGCAGTGCGGCCGAGATGGAACTCAATGGAACATGGTTGAGCGCATGCGTTTCTTTTAGGTGCAACTAAAACCTGATAGCACGCACGCCAGCCTACATCACCGTGAAGAAGTATAACGAAATCTCAGTGTTTTCTCTTAGTGAAATCCTTTAATGAAATCTCAATGTGTATATAGAAACCATTCATTGTTGTTGTTGTTGTTGTTGTTGTTGTTGTTGTTATTATTATTATTATTATTATTATTATTATTATTTTTAGTTTTTTATTTAATGCTAATGAAATGAATAAATTTTTCTCTCTCTCTTTTTTTTAATTTATTTTTAATTTTCAGTTGAGATCTGTGTTCGTTTCCCCAACTGATTTTTTTTTTCTTACCTACATACTCAAACTGTAATTTAACGTTTTTTTATATCATTTTGTTGATTTTTTTGAGATAATTATTATATAATTAAAATAAAATTTTCGGTTTATAAATATTTATAATGCATGTCCGCATTAGATCGGAGTTCGTCAGTTCATTATTTTTAATTTTCAATTATTCTCAGTATTTGAACACGCAAACTTATTGGAGTAATAATATCGTAGCGGGTGGGTAAATTCAAAAAAACAAGTGATTTATTTTTCTAAACGAAAATGAACTATAAAAACTATATTATTTTTATAAAATATATTGTTCTAAACTATATAATTATAACTTTGATGAACCTTATTTTTATAAACTATATAATTATAGTGTTATTATAAAAATAAAGAAATGTTTATAAAATTCATACAAGCGAACAAAATTCAATAAATTCGACAAGTACGGACTCCTCTTTAAAAGAATATTTTTTCTTTGTAAAAGAATTGTTTGGCTGTGATGATCCAGAAATTGTGAACCCCCACTGGTTCCTTGTTCGAAGCCATTTCGGGACCGCTCATTAACCACATGGGCGGGATTTGACTACTTATGACCAATATCGGAATAAAAGGAAAACACAAATCCACAATTTTTTTTTTTTTTTTAATGACTCAGTTGTACATTTCGGAATTTATAATTCCTTCATCAGTGTTTCTGGCTAGTTTGTTTTATTTACTTATGACCACAAAAGGGAGGGAGGCAGATCAAGTACTAACTTTAAAATGAATCAGAAATCTGCACTTTAATACCTTAGTTGGGTGAAGATAACTAATTTCTTTGACCACGTAATGTTTAAGGGTCAGTTCAGATATGACCACCATTGACCACAGAAAGAGAAGAGAGGGGTAAAAAAAGTGAAGAAAGATATGGTGTGTAATAAACCCCCACCAAACAGAAAAAAAAAATTAATCATGATGTGCACAAGACATCAGCGAAAACTTTTACTTTATATACATTTATATAGCTGAAATACATCTTTCAAAAATTAATTCAAAGAATTTTTTTCGGGTAAGGGGGACTGACTCAATCAGTCAATCCTTCTCGTGAGGGGGTGGGTCCCCCATGAAACAGATTTAGTTGACATTGTGGCAAATTTCTGGGAGGGAGGGGGCTGCAGTCCCCTCAGCGCCTTCCCCCCCTCCTGGGTACGGTCCTGTCCACCCGCTAGGATATACTGTAGGATATTAGTACTCCAATAAGTTTGCGTATTCAAATATTGAGAATAATTGAAAATTAAAAATAATGAATTGACGAATCCGATCTAATGCGGACAGGCCTTATAAATATTTATAAACCGAAAATTTTATTTTAATTATATAATTAATATCTCAAAAAAATCAACAAAATGATATAAAAAACGTTAAATTATAATTTAAGTATTATTAAAAAATAAATTAAAAAAAGAGAGAAAAATTTATTCATTTCATTAGCATTAAATAAACAACTAAAAATAATATTATTAATAATAATAATAACAACAACAACAACAACAACAATGAATGGTTTCTATATTCACATTGAGATTTCATTAAAGCATTTCATTGAGAGAAAACACTGAGATTTCGTTATAAATCTTCACGGTGGTGTAGGCTGGCCTGCGTGCTATCAGGTTTTAGTTGCACCCAAAAGAAACGCATGCGCTCAACCATGTTCCATTGAGTTCCATCTCGGCCGCACTGCGCCAGTCTATGCAGGCTAGCGGGCGGTTGAGGCAGCTGGGGCACTTCGAGGCTCGACCACGGTGCTGGTTCCTGTGCAGAAAGGGGAGGGCAGTGCTTTGGTAGTCGTAATACTCCATTGAGATGCCGAGTTCCACCACTACACACAGGGCAGCCGTCGCTGTGAGTCTCGAAGGGGATTGATCTGCACCCCTCTTAAGCCGTGGCCAAGGGCATAAGAGCCGTGGTGATTCTGTTAACTAGGGACGGTTGGGAACAACTTTTGAAGTGGCGGGGCAGATGGTATTGCCTCCACAGGTTTATAAGATCTGAAAAGATCTTCAGGTGGCATAATGCTACACCCAACGTAAAAAAACACTTCTATCGAGGCAACATGAACTTGGCCCACAGCTTTTGCTTTGGCCACCCGAGTAGGCAAGTGATCATGTTCAACCACTGGCTAGTGCAACCACTGGGAACAGATGGTTGAACGTTCTCTCGGCTAGGGTGCCTATTCCGCGGCCGTGCTTTATTCTGATTGGAACCATCCAAAACAATTCGCATTTGTTAATTGTCTACGTGTGAGAGACACCCACACGTTTTCGACTCGAGTAGGCATTACTATTAGAAGGTTTGTTGTAAAGTCGTTTGAGCCTGGGGTCGAATTTGGTAAAGTGTTTCGGAAAAAACAACTTTATTTCTTCTTGGCTTGACAGCTTTTATTGTCCGTGGCTGTGTGTAGTTCCCTCGGTGGCCGCAGCGTGATGACGAGGGCGCGTAATGCGTCCTGTCCTCAATTATCCGTTAAAAGCGCTCAATAAAGGTTATTTCCAGCTCTTTTCGCTCGTTGTCGCACATCCAATGCGGTCTACGTGTTGTTTTTAAACGTTCACGTCGTGTATTTTCTTTTTTACGCTTTACACGGCGGGCAACATTTACAAATGTGCTCCGACGCGAACAGCGCTTCGTTACAGCGAGGTTGTCGACTATTAGGCGCTCCCCTCGAAAACGGGTTAAAAAAACATTAAAAATTAAGTTTTTTGAGGCTTTTTTGGGTCGTTTGCACACCCCAAAACATTCTAGATGATGTTTACGATGCTCTGGGGGCGTGTTGATGTTCTCTATGTTTTACATGAAATGATACAGTCGCAATCGCGTTCGGTATCGAAGTAGAGTTTTGTAATGACATACATGTTCGTTTCTCTTACACTATGCGCGCATATTTGAGTTGTCTTGAATTTACTGGCCATTATTTGCTATCCCTCTGTTCTCATTAACTTTAAATACAGTATACACAGACGTTTCTTTATAAATTTTAACAGCACAAGAACATTAACGTGCGCGAGGCTGTGCAATGCAATACGTCGTCTCTTTGACCAAATACAACTATTTCTTATGTATGCATTAAAATTTTGTCACTTTTTACAAGGGTGCACGTTTATATCTCTTCTATACAGTGATCATTATGAGAAAACGTTCGCATTCTAGTGTTTTTCAACTAGCAAACTCAACGTTTATTTCGACTATATACGTTTAAGTTCCCTTGCTGTCCACTACGTTCTGTGGGCGCTTCATTCGTTGCTTCTTCGCGAAACTGTGAAATTTTCCGAAATGGAAGGTATCCAACTGAATTCTCATAAAATTCAAGCAATATCCAGGCAGCTTCTGTGTTATGTGCGTTTCTAAGTTGATTCTATTGAATATTTGTGACAGGATCATTGATCAATGTGCTGTACTCTTTGGGAATTCATTGCCGACTCTGAGAGTTTTATAGGCCATCTTTGTTAAACTCATCTCTCCACCCTCTCTCTCTCTCTCTCTCATTTTTCTTTTTTTTAAAAAAAAAATAATTAACACTTTTCACACACAACTGCATGTTTATTATCTTGTACAGTTATGAACGACATATTCATTCAACCAAAATAATAATAATGAACCTTACTCATGTTAATGGGTGTTTTTTTTTTTAGAGGCACAAGCTGAATACTCATTGAATGCACTAAGTGCCTAGACTGTTTTCTGTGTTGTTAGGTTGATTCTAATTTAATTCTATTGAATATTTGTGATAGTAAATGGTAAATGTGCTTTTGAACCATTGAAATGAATTGTATTAACATTGTATGATTCCAACCAGCCTAAGCTTTTTGTGAAGTGCCTCTATCTTTTTCATACATTTTTCTGAGAATGCATTGTATACAGTATACATTTAAGATTCTTCAAATTTTAGAAAGTCATATGTTTTAAAATTTCTTATATTAAATGACCAATTTATGTAATTTTTAAAAAATGTGCATGACATTTTAAAAAATGGAGATATTTTCACATACATTATCCAAGCTTTAATCAAGAGTTTATGATTATGTGGACTTGTTTAATATTTCTTATGGATACATTGATGTATGTTTTTAAAAATGATCACTGCATTTATTTTTTTTATGTCATAAACCAGAAGAATGTTTTTCTGAACCGAGGGAATAGTTGCTTTGTTGTTTCTCTGCTCTTGTTTTGACAGCATGCCTTGTACAGTATCAAAGTTTTGTCTATGTTCAGTGGTAACTTTACAAATATTATGTTTAAAGAGTCATTTGAACTATTTAAACTGCAAAGATTTGAGAAATAAAATATTCTTTCCTTTTAAAAGATCTTTTAATTAGAATAAATGCAAGTAGATTTACACAAGTTACTTTTTTAAAGTAAAGTTTTTCACTGTTCAATAATCCATGATAGGCTTTTAAATGAATTCATTTTGCTTTTCATTTTCAACAATTTTTAAAGGCTGTTCTTTAGAAAGTTGACAACTGGCTACAAATGTGCTTACTGTGAAATCACTATGCATGTCTCAAATATAGAGAAATCAT